>BROI01000032.1:0-278141 GCA_027923505.1 Mayamaea pseudoterrestris | reverse complement strand
GTTACCGCTACTTTGGTTGGATCTGCGTTGACGTGTTGGTAACGTCAGCATGCTTCTGTAGCTTTAAGTAACGGTTAAAAGATTCACAGACATGCTGGATGAGCAGAAGATATCCAGCCATGAGGATCAACCGAAACAAACGGACACTGGCAGGGGCCTGAACCTTAATTGTTTCGACTCTCCCTCTTGGATCGATGTTATAGACATAGAGACAAATAACAGAGAAGATGAGCAACTTTACCATCCCATAAGGAGACGGGCGGAGGTGCTCGAATGTGACTGGGGCAGCGCTTGTAGGGGAAAGATATCCTTCGTTGCTCCTTGGTGTCAATCTTAACGACTTTGATCGTGCCCTGCTTTACATGGTGCTTAAAGTGGTGACTGCTTAGGTGGCGTAATGGCGAGAGCGAACGTAAGATGAGGGGCGATTGGCGACAAAGGCAGCCTGCGGATTCTCTTAGTAAACGGTGCAGTAAGGCGCGCGGGTTAACTTTGGGATGCGTTGCTTCATTTGTTTCCCATTCCTTGACGATTGCGGATAGGAATGACTTCGGCGGCTTGAAGAGAGGGCAACGTACTCGGATTCCATTGTAGCGAGCGATTTCGGTTTGTAGCTTGCTTTGCCAAAAAGACCAGGCAGCCACCGAAAGATGAGGTATCGGTACGGGACTGAGCGCACACTGGATCTTGACCGTCTTCCTTTCCATATAAACCAACAAGGTCGGCATCAACGTAACAGTCAACCGTGAGGTTACCTTCGGGCGTCATGATGAGTCCTTGTTGCCGACGGTCTTGATGAGATAGCACCGATGCGTTCACGGCGTCAAAGTGTGGCTTTTGGGACAGTGATTGAATCAGCGCATTGATTGACTGCAAAGGCAATGTCAGGGCGTGAGTTACCAGCGAGATAGAAGGGTGGCTTGCCGATTAGCGAGTTATAGCTCCAGCTCTCTGATGATCAGGTAAACCGCGTTCTTGCCGGCGTATGATTGGCGGGCGTGAAGACTCGTTAGCAGCCTCCATTCCAGTATTGAATGATACTGTCGATCAAACCCCGTTTGAGTGAGCGTGGAAAGACTTGCCAGAGCGCTTTATATCAATGCCAAGATATTGACTGAGATGCCTTCTTCGGTGGCGTGAACTTTGGCGAAGTCGTCGATGATGGTCTGCAGCTCCTTGTCGGTACGGGCGACGCAGATGCAATATCAAACGTAACAGGCGATGATTTGTCCATTACGGTAGAAGAGAGACGGGGATCGAAGAAGCTTTGAGTGAAACCGAACACGCAGTCGGTCGGTAAGTGTTCGTAGAAGAGCTTTAGGGCGATCTTCGTTCCGTATGCACGACTTGAGCAACTTTAAACAGTAATCGTTGATTGATGACCGTCTTTGTGTTGAAAGCCGCGTAAGGTGAATGTAGATTGGATCCTTTAGTTCTGCTTGAACGAAAGCGTTGGTGAAATCAATGCACTTGGTTTTGCTAGCGTCAGCCGAATACCATGAGGACACGAACGTGCTCCATTGAACGACTGGTGCAAACGTTTCAAATACGTCCTTCTCGTAGGTCTCCTCGAACGCAGAAGCTGAAGCTTTGTGTTTCTTCGCTCACCGCTGGGCGTTCGCTTCGGCCGAAAGGTCCATGTGCCGGGATGATTTGCTTTCCTTGGAACCTCGGTCCTTGGGATGACGACCCACGTGCCGATGATCTTCGGCGACTTGATCTCTATTCCTGCGGCTTTCCTGAACTCTTCAGAGTCATCAGCGCTCCTTCATCGTAGCGGTGTGTCGGGATCGTTCGTCGAGCAAAGTAGCACTTGCGTTAAACCGATTGAGTAAGGGTATTCCGCGTGCGCATGCTCTGCTAACAGCATATTGGTTTCAATCATTTCTCGCGAGCATGTCGAAGACGCTGAGCTCGAGTAATGACTGGCTCTGTGGGACGATCGTAGCGTGCAGAGCGCCGTAAAGGAGGATCACTTGCTTGTTGTTGTTGTCAGCGAGTAGGAGGGCTGTCGTCGGGATCGTGGACTCGTTTGATGCGTTTGGTGGACTGGGATTGACTTGACATCGGCTGCGACACGCGGTGTAGGTGCGGACGAGCGCAAAGGATTGCCATCAATGTGATCTAAATGCTCCCTCTGCTCCCTCTGAAGCGTTGGTTCTGTGGCTTCTGTAGGCGAATGAATTTCAGGAGTCCTTGTCTCCCTCTGATTCGGAGGCGGAGCGCCTGTTGCGGGCGGAGAATCATTGAAGAACTGGAGCAACCGCTGGCGGAGCGCGGAGCAGGTAAAACTGGAGCGGTAGAAGGAGTCTGTGCTGCATGTATAGCATCTTGGCGAGCAGCTGAGGCATCAGTTGTCCTCCCACTCAGGATTGAGAGCAGGAAGGGGGTCGTCGTCGAACGGATACATGTACTTGCTTGTCGCAAAGAGACTCGTCCATCTGTCGTCCGTAGAATTTTGGGCCAGAGGAAGAGAGCTCAACTGTAGTAAACCAATCGTCATGCGTAACGTGATACTGAGGACTGATGGTTAATGTATTCAAGTTGAGGACAAGAGGAACTGTAGCCGAGTGCTTGCTGGAGAAGCCGACAAAGATCCGCAAGGCGTGAGCGCACTTTCCAACGAGGAATGGACTTGCCGTCTTGCATGCGAGGATCAAGAAACGTGGCGGGCGATCCAAAAACGTGGAATGATGGAACTTGTGACTTGCCCAGATGGTACCAGTGAAGATATCAATGGGAGCTTGGCCAGTGGCGACGTTTGGCATTCGATTGAAGATGTAAACTGCGTAGTCGACAGCCATCGGCCAGAGCGACATATCATCAACGTCAGTCCAATGCATATTAGCGTGGATAAGCATCGTCCTTGCCATGTTCATAATGGTTTGAATGTTTCGTTCTGCAATGCCGTTTTGATGATGAGCGCCGACGCCTGCAAAGACAGTCGTCTGCTTGAATTTGGAAAGATGTTCAGTGTACTCGTGACTGGTGAAACACGCAGCGTTGTCAGACAAGTAGCTTTCAATTGAAACGCCGCAGTCTCTTGCAAACTTTTCAAAGTTCCATTTGGAGCGAAGGGTTTCATGAGTGTTCATAACAACTTGATGGTCGACGAAGACGTATCCACTTGCGTGGTCGACAAAGAGCGCGCCACCGCTGAACATTGAGTCGGTCGACGTTTTGCCGCGAGATGTATAGAGGCGTCCCTTTTGACTGCAGATGTAATGATCAACGGAGACTTGTTGTCCTGGTCGAAGCTTTCCTTGCTTGAGCGATCCATCGGCTCGAGGCGTTGGTTGACGACTCGTTCCGGGCGCGGGTCGGCGTTTCGCCTTGCCAAACTCAAGAAGCGGCTGCGAGATCTCACAGGAGGCTGCTGCTTTATGGAGCTTGCGCATCTCATCGCTTGTAGCGAGGCGACCAGAGCGTAGAAGGTTTTGAATGCTGCGGAAGCTGGCGTGGCCGCACTTGAAATGCCATTGAAGAAGAAGCTTTTGCGGGCGACAGGTTGGCGTTTCGAGCGTCTGTTACACATGCATTAAACTCAGCATGAAGGGTTTCAGGACTATCTTGAGTTGCAATGGCTGTAGAAGTCGGTAGGTTGGTGACTGGATCGAGCGAGCCGTGAAGAAGGGACGGGCGTCCTTGTTTGTGTAGATCAAAGTACCAGAATCCTTCTCCATTAATAGCAGCGTTAAATTCGCCTCGCGATCGTGTAGCTTGTGATATCGAGTGTACTGTTGGGGACACAGTAACTTGCGCGGACTGTCGGGTATGTAGAGCTTGACAACGGACTCGTAAGAGGCTTTGCCATCGTTGCCATCAAGGGTCCAGTCAATTATGCCATGGCCGACTACTTGTCCAGATGCGAGGGCTTTTAGCAATGATCTTCTTTGTGCTCTTGCGGTAAGTACCAGGGAAAGTCATCCCAGTGATTGGCGACGGTTGCGAAGCGCCGCTGTCGTGAATGATTTCGAACGTGGAGGATCGAGCAGCATTGCTTGGAGAGAAGGCAAAGTCATTGACTGTAGAGTCTGCTTGGAAAGTAACGTTGTTGAACTCGAGTGGAAGCGCGCGCCAAGGTAATCCATGAGGCTGGGGTACTCGACGAGGGAATTAAATTGGGAGATGGGATTGTCGATCCATCGGCATGCCTTGGACTCGACGAGGGTCGTAAACAAGCCATTGTACCCTTTAATGACTTCAATGGGAACAGTCTTGGCATCTGGAAGGGTCTCGAAACGAGGGCAATGGACTCTTTGACGATAGACGCCGCCGTCTGCGCAATCTTGTTGGATAGGAACGGTGATAGCTATAGATGAGTGGGACACGGAGCGTTCTTTTTCAATCGTTTCTGTTGGCGAATGCGGCGTTTTGAATGGACGGAAAGTTGACGTTCGTCAGTAGAGTTCTTGCGTTTGTCGTAGTGTTTTTGTTTTTGACGGAGCTTGTCTCTAGTTGGTTGCGGGCGACTCGGAGAAAGGTGATAGGAAAGAGCTAATGCTTCGAGGATAACTGTCATCCACAGCAACATCATCTCCTCTCGAGCGTAGTGGTGAGTAACTCAAACCAAAACCAGCGAAGAAACGTTGGAAGAGCGAAGCGGAGCGCGCAAAAGCGGAGCGCCGTGCAGGCAAACGTAGAGGCGTTGGCGAGAGTCGTAGACCCAGAACCATTGATTGAGCGCAAGTCCACTCGGTTGCGCAGGCGCAAAATGATTCAAGAACGGCGGGTAGGACGGTAGGAAGCATACTCAATGCAGCCAAGAGGAGCATGGCGGCGACGGGCTTGGAGGATGAACCGGGCGAAGGCAGTCTTGAAACAAAACGCTTGAACAAAGAGAAGAAGAGGCGGCGCGTCCTTCCGCATTCAAGTCATTCCTGACTGTCAGCGAAGGGAGGCGTGGTCGGTGAATTCTTCAAACACGTTGGCGGAGTCGGCAAGGATGAAGTTGTTTGCCTCGGGCGACTTGGATTTGTGAGTTGCAGACGATGTGATTCCACACCCACTTGGAGCACTTGTCACCACTGGAACTTGTACTTGCCAACCTCCTTGACTTCATCTTTATTGTTGGCAGCCGGCGGCTTTGTGCGCCATGCTGGTAAAGGGCGTTCAGCTCGCTTTTCGGCGGTCTTGGTGGAATCGCCAGAAGGAGTCGTGTTTGGAGCCTTGGTGTCGCCAGTTGGCGACTGCTTGGCGAATCGCTTCTTGTAAGCCTCCAACTGCTTCTTGTCCTTTGTGCGGAGCTCTTTGACCTTGGATTGAACGAGGTTGTTGATATCCACTTGGCCGCTTGAGATGAGAGCAGCTTGCTCGGCGTGACTGAGTTTCGTCAACGAGTTGATATCGGGCGCTTTCTTGTCGACGATATTGACAAGCGGAGGCCATCCTCCATCAACTGCTTTGATTTGAGCGTAAAGATCATCAGCGCGTTCAACCAACTGGGAGATATGAACGTTTAAACTGAACATGCGGGTGCGCTGCTCGTCGTAGGAGAGGGGATTGATTTCACGAAGGGCAGTGTCGTACCGTTCTCCAATGCCAATGAACGTAACGCGCATCACCTCCGAAGGACACTTGGAAAGCTCTCTAATGAAGATTAATCCAAGGGAATGGTCCCAGCGCTTGCCATTGTGAAGCTGGCGCTCAGTGTTGAGGAACTTGGCACCAAAATGGTGAACGTCTTGGAAGGAAACGTCGGTCAATTTGTAAGCACGGAGCTCTGCCTTCATCTTGTCGGCAGCTTCGTATGAAAGGTCAGCGTTAGCTTGAGCGATGCGCATAAAGAAGATGGCGAAGGTATCATCTTCCTTTCGGCGAGGCTCGACAATCTGTTGGATCGCCGTGCTCAAGTGATTCAACACGAACTCGATCGCCATCGAGCTGTTCTCGTGGTCCATCGGGCGCCAATTGGCGACATCCTTCTTGCTTTGAGCGATAACGTGAGCGAGCGTGAGTACATCAAAGTTGGTACAAACACTAACGCGCGTCTTGTTGTCTCTCGACAGCGAGTAAGTGACAGAATCGCCGCCAGTCGTTTCAAGCGCACGAAGGATGTCCTCGCCAGCGAAACATCGGCATGGCCTTCTCTAACTTGCCAATTGAAGGCTTGAAAGCAATGCGAATGGCGTAGTCTTGAGCAGCACGCTTCATGGTGAGATCGCGGTGGCAAGCTGGTGTCTTGGGGATGTGCTTGGCGAGCGGGTCATCCTCGAGCACTTGGGGGAGCGTGTAGTCAAGATTCGGTTTGCCTCCACAGAAGGCAATCTTGCGCTCGGCATCGAGGTAACCACCAATGAGGGAAACATATTCGTTGGCCGTTGGAATAGAGGTTTCATCCTTGGGAGGAGAGGCGTCTCCAGGCGACGACGCGTCGGTCGGTTGGACGGCTTGGAGGAGGATCTTAAGCTGGTCGGATGGAATCGACTTGAGGGCTGAAATGAGCGTAGCAAGGTCAGCTGCAGCAGACGTTGGAGAGCTAGCTCGGGTTTTAGGAGGAGGAGTGTCGAAGTACTGCTCCGTATCGGTGTCGTTGTTGTCGGTAGACATGATGCTTTTCTCGGGGTCTAGAACGAGATTTTGTAGCGGCAGTAGGGCGCGTGATTGGGACGAATAACCTATCAATGCAACTTGTGTCGAGTTACCTTGAGTACTTGGTCAAGTAGAAGATGATCAGTCTGCTAACTTGGTAAGAAGAGGGGAACGAGACGATTGCGTGTACTTTGCAATAGAATGATTTGATTTAGTTGTTACCGCTACTTTAAGGGGACCGTTGCCGACGTGTTGGTAACGTCGGCTTGCTTCTGTAGCTTAAGTAACTTGAGTATTCACAGATACTGGATATTAACAGATATCCAGCCATGAGGATCAACCGAAACAAACGGACACTGGCAGGGCCTGAACCTTAATTGTTTCGACTCCAAGTTCAATGGCCTCGTCATCAAGCCCTTGTCGGACAATGCCATTTCCCGAGCTATCAATGCCTACGACATGCTAATTTACACAACGGAACGCGAAAAGCTGCTGGATGATATCGATGAGGATCCAGAAAGGGAACGATCCATGAAGTATGAGGACTATGCTCCAGTGAATCGAAAATGCCGACGCAACAATTGGCGCGACAAGCAGTTCCCCAACTGCTTGACCTTTCACGAAACGTCAGTCCTTGATCGACCCATGACGCAAACTGACGATTTCGACATTACATATACGGGGCATGGGTACTTTAGAGACTCGTGGATGTATCAAGCTGGAGACGACAAGTTCATTTTGAAAAAGTTGCGCATGATCAAGGCGTTTGACTTTGACGAGGATTACAGTAAGTTTATGCTGCTGCGGGCTGATGCTTTAGTGAGACGCTCATTCGCCTCACGCACATGTGTCTTGGCTCGTTCTTTGCTTTGCTCAAAAGTGTACCAGATTCATCGCGAAGCCATTGTCATGGAACGTTTGACGGCCAGCCCAAGCATTGTTGATATTTACGGCTTTTGTGCCACTTCAATCATGTCGGAACCCATGCTTCACGAAGTTACGAATGACATTGTTCTCGGCTCGAGAGAGGACTCGTATGCGGGATATATGAACCAAACCGAGCTGGACTTATTGCAGATGGGTGATGTGCGACCAATGAATAACTTGACGGTTGAGCAAAAGCTTGACATGGCCATTGCCATGGCAGAGTCCATTGCCGAAATCCATGGCTTTGAAGGAGGTGTCATTGTACATGGCGACATTCATCCATACCAATGGTTGTCCAACGAGAAGGGTCAAGTCAAACTTAACGACTTTAGTAAGTGGAGTGTCACCGGCAGCCCTTTGATATGACGTTCGCGCTGCGCTAACAATCGTTGCTACTCGTTTTAGACAATGGTGAAATTCTCGATTTTAACGTTGAAAAGCAGGAGTATTGTAAGCTTTACCGCTGCTTTGGTGGCACATATCGGTCCCCTGAGGAATTTCGGTGCATCGATAGCAACGAAGGGATGGATACTTACTCCATGGGAAACAATCTGTATACACTGCTGACCGGCTTGTGGCCATTCTACCAATACGATCCGGATGTAAGTCTTTCATAGCTGCCACCTTGCCTTGCTGCAAATTACTTTGAACGCTCACTGTCTCGTTTGCACTTGTGCCATTCTCAGGACTCTTCGTTCGTCCAAGATTTGCTTATTCATAACAGAGAGAAGCCTTTCAATGATCCTCGATATCGTAATCGAAGCGTTATTGAGGCTGGACTTGTAAAAGCAATGGAGAAAGCATGGGAGTGGGACTTGGACAAGAGAGAAAGCATTTTTGAAATGGTGCAGCAGCTTCATGCTCTGAGGGACATTGTGACCAAGCAATTCTCTTCGCACTAAAGACATAGTTATGCAAGGTTACCGTAATTGCTAATCATAGACAAACTACAGCTTTACATAAATCTTACAGACATTGTGTATCTGGGCTTTTGGGCACAGGAGCGATTGTGTTTGTAGACGTTTTGCGGAGCTGGGCGACGACTGCTTGTACTGCATCCTGCGAAAAATCTTTTCGCAGTCGCAAGGTTGCATCCACTTCGTCCGGCGTTAACGTGCTTGTGTACGACAGCCAGTCGGCTGGTCTCTCCAGCTGCAAAATGCAAGTGACCTGGAAGAGCCTCTCCCAGTGAGCCAGAAGATTCGGCGCCATAGCGTCCGACGATGAAGGTGTCATAACTTTGCTGCAGAACGTTTGAATCATTCTTACTTCTTTGGAAAATAGCAACGCGCCCAAGTCTGTAAAATGCTTTTCGTTCTTCCAGAGCACATCTAAAATTAGCTCGACGAAAGCTGTAACTGCTGACTTGCTGAGGAGGATCAGAATTTCAGCGTCGCACTTATCAGACAACTGGTGGAGATACTTTGACTCCTCTAATATAGCCAGCAAATCGGTATTCAATCGCTCGTCCTTTTCCGCCTGCTCAAAAGAGTCTTCGTTCAACACGTAATCTTCGACCTCAAAAAAGACTCGTAGCCGAGGAAGAAGTTTGCCATCCCAATTAGCTCCTTGGTCGTCAAAAGTACCACACCAATGAACAAGGCTCGCGCGTACACGTTCATCTAATATATTTTGATACGACGCCTCGTACTGAAACAACTCCTCTCGTGCCAGTCGGATCATTGCCATTGTCTTGCCGTCGGCATCGTTTGCAGTGGCGCTACCATCATGTACTGAAGCGAGCAAGGTATCCAGAAAATTGACGAGAGCCCGGCACGCACCGCAGGCAGCGTGGAACCCATTCAGCACGCAAAAGTCAGCGTCCATTTGCGACTGTTGCGTCTGCTCACTCGATCCAACAAAACTCAACAAAAAGTTGCCCGAGGATGGCGCCGCCCCACTACTCGTCGCTCTCGTAGTATTGTTCTGTTGAGGTAATGCAGGCTCATCTTCGTCTAACGCATCCATCAAGGCCGACACAAATCCGCTTTCGAAACCACTTTGCGGTGGACTTGCTACTCCATCACCTTGTTGCGGCGATGCATGATCCGCCACCGCACTATTCACTTCCATCCAGCATCCTCGTTCCTCTCGCAGCGCCGCCAAGACACCTCCATCATCGTCCGTCGACCAAACATCATGACTAATTGCATGCGCCACGGTCCCTATGGCTTGCGTTGATTCAGTGAGAGCAGCTCGTTCCAGCGCTCGCGTCGACAAGTACTGCGCATCCTCCACGACGGAAGGTACGTGAATATTGGTGCCCATGACGATTGGCACTGGAACGGCCAAGGCAACGGCCGACTGCCATTGCTGCAACGCCAAGTAGCGTTCCAAAGAAGCATATTTCCATGTAAATTCGGGCAGCAGCTCGTCTTGGACTGTTGTAACCTCAAGTGTAAACGGCAGCGAACCATTTGCAACAAACATGGCTTTATATCGAGCCTGTACTTGACAAGCAAACGCCATTTCCTCCACCAGTCCATCCAGCAGCGAGAGTTGCGACTGGCTCAATGCTGCATCATTCGTCGTTTGCGCTGCCATCCAATCATCCATGGGACAATCCTCCCAAAACCAATTGGCAATCGTTTGCACAAGCTCCTGCGCCTGCGCATTGACAGTTTGAATCGAGTCAGTCCAAAGCTTGGCGACAAGGTGCTGCACTTGGTTGCGTTCAGCATCAATGGGAGGCAAGTGGGCAAGCCAAAGTATAAAGGGGTGAATGAGTGCGGCAGCCTGGCCGAGAATATCTGCAATGACTGGAGCATGATACTGCTGTCTTGCGCGCTTACATCCTTCGTCGTCATCCTCGTGTTCATCTTCGTCAATATTTCCACCTGATTCATGGGTTTGCGGATTGTCGTGCTTTTGAAAGATACCGTCCCTTCGAGCCTGCACAAGTCGAGCAATGGCAGGTTTGGCGCGCTGCCTTAAGACTTGTCGCTGATAGGCAACGTAGCAGCTTAGCGTCTCATGTTGAGACTCTTGTACATTGTTTTCCGTATTATTGTTGGACCTTCCAGGTGACGTATGTTGTGATGATTGAAGTACTATATTCAGTTCCGTAATGCGAGCAATGGCAGTTTGTCCATCCGTTCGAATCACATGAATTGGCGCCGCAAGATACGGATCCTCCGGGTCAGATTCCTTTAGTTTGACAGCAGCCTGCATTGCTTGACTTGCAACGTGCCGAATCTTGTCGTGACAGTGACGAAACAAGTCGGCTTCGAGCTGTGAATTGACAGCGTCGCGCGTCCATCGATCGAGCGGATCAACGAGTGACATTAAATGCTCCAAGCCATCCCTCCATTGCATAACATCTTCCGTTAATGGAGAGTCATTTAAGGATCGTCTCAGTTCTTCGCAATTCATGAGAATATTTTCAACAACATTATTGAATTCCTGCATTTGTAGCTGTTGCTCATGTTGATTTGCCGCCGCGTCGTCATCCAAAAACGGTCTAGAATGATCCATATCAGATCTCAAATATCAAAGTCTTCCTCTTTAAGGCTTGTTCTGCAAGTCTATGCTATGAATTGGAAATATTTAGACGAGTATCACCTTATCGAAGGTCAAATAATGACGGCTCCTAAACTGCCATTGCGGAGCGCGAAATAATGTGCGATGTGTTGGTGTCGCAGCGAGTACCGGAACGATCTTTGAGCGAGGCGGAGTGGCATTCATCATCGCATCATCGGCACGATGGACTCGTTCGCCATTGCCTCGGCCAATTTCCAAGTGATTGTATCACCGAAACATTTTAGACACGCTGACTGAACCTCTTGTCTCTCAGATTATCAAAATTGAAAGACTTGATTTCTCTCTAGGCGACATACAAAAGGTTCATCAGCCAGGGCATTCTCTTCACCTCTCCTTGCTGCTTGCTCATCGAAGTCACGCAGCAATAAGCAAAACTCGCTTCGCTTGATAGTAATTTTAACTCTCAACAAATTACCTTGAAGCTCGCATACAGTCGCATCTCTAGTGTACCGATCTTTTTCGCCGTTGACCCAACAAGATATCACTTCACCATGCGGAATGACGCAAATAACAACCATTCGACGGCAACACCCTCCAGTCACATTGAGGTTTGCGTGCGACTGCGACCTCTGACAGTCGCGGATGAATCATCGAGCGGCTTCTTCAAAGACCAGCCCCCCGAAAACTCCATTCCGGCACCGATTCGAAGTGGTCGAACATCGCTACTAGCCGTACCAGCCAGCATGAGGAAGGCACACATTCCTCGACCATTCAAAAAGCTTTCGACGCCGATTAAAAAGCCAGAATCCCGACAGGACCCCATGATTTACGCCTGGGATTTGGTGTCCGACGACACCATGGTGCAAAGCCCCAAGACGGACATTATATTGGGCCGCACACACTCGTATACGTTGGATCGCGTCTACAGTCCGAGCGTGTCGAACAAGCAAGTATACGAAACCAGCATTCGAACACTTGTCCACGCCGCCATGGATGGCTACCACACGTCCGTCTTGGCCTATGGGCAAACGTCGACGGGCAAAACGTTCACCATGACGGGCACGCCGTCCAATCCTGGCATGATTCCGCTCTGTGTGACGGAATGTTTCAACTATTTGCAGGCGCAAGTGGATCCACGAGAGTATATGCTGCGAGTGTCGTATTTGGAAGTGTATAAGGAAGTAAGTGTATGAAGGGAATGTGGTGATGAATCTATTGCGCCAAGGCGAGACCACCGTGAATGCCGACATGGACTCATAAATGTTCCTTTTTCTTTCAGCACATTCGAGACTTGTTGGCAGCGACTGCAACCCCGATTCGACTATTTGAGGCGAACGGAGAGCTCATCATCAAGGGTTTGGAGGAACGGATTGTGACGTCCCCTTCGGAAGTCTTTCAGGTGCTGGCGCAGGGAGAGGCCCGACGACAAACGGGTGCCACAAATCTCAATCAACATTCCAGTCGATCGCATACACTTGTTCGCATTTGGATTGAAAGTAAGCATGCCAATGACAAGGATAAGGGTGTCCGAATATCGTCGCTGTCTTTGGTCGACTTGGCTGGTTCTGAGTCTGTCAAGCTGACGGGTTCGACGGAACGACAACAGGAAGGCCATTTCATCAATCAGTCGCTCATGACGCTCGGAAAGATTGTCTACCAATTGAGTGAAATTGAAGAAAGTAATGGCAATGGCAGGAGACCTCACATTCCTTATCGAGACAGCAAGCTTACTCGTTTGCTGCAGCCCAGTCTTTCGGGCAATGCTCGAATCGCCTTGATATGCTGCGTGTCGCCTCTCGTTAGTCACATTGAGGAGAGTCACAATACCTTCAAATTTGCAACTCGAGCGAAGAAGATTCCGCAAAAGGCTACCATTCAAGAGTCTTTAGACGAAAAGACGCTCTTACAATCGTACAAGGAGGAGATTGAGGAACTAAAGCGACAGCTGCAGGAGGCGCGAGAGCAACAATCGGCCGTCAAATCGTCGTCGTCGTCGCAGCAGGCCACTTCGACGGCATCGGTGACAAGTCTTTCCGACGTGGACGAAGATGAAATCAAGGAGCTGGTGCAGTCAATCAAAACCATGGAGCGTCTGATTCTCCGGAGCAACCCTGGTGCCGCCGCCAAGTCAATGTATCAGCGGCCTGAAGATTTGATGGATGGGTCGGACGCTGATTTAGAGTGGGACAAGGAAGATGACGCTGGTCTCATGGCGCTTTTGGAGAATACGACGATTAGCAGTCCGCAACGACAGACGCAGTCAGCAGCGATCGAAACGGTCAATGGCGCGTTTCGTCCCGATGCCGACTTGCACAATGAGCTCCGTCGCGTTCAGGGGCTCCTTGGCTCTGTGCTCAAGAAGAAGCGTGAGGTGCACCGTACAAAGAGCACTGACGAAGACGACGAGGTTCGAAATTTACGGTACCAGTTGGAGCAGCAAGCGGCCACGGCCAATTTGAGCAAGGCGGATTCCTCGTTTCTGCAGCAACAGCTTGCCGAGAAGGACAATTTGCTTCACGAAGTATATAAGGTATTGGAGCAAGTGGAGCAACGACAAACTGCGCTGGAGACTGAGAATCTTGCCTTAAAAGCTGAGCTTGCTAGTGTGAGGAATGGTCACGGTTCTTCGTGAGTGATAACCAGGGTATCATTGATCATTCAGACGGTATATTACCATCTTGTGGGGCAGCCTCTATAATGATGTTAGCCATTCTTGTATGATTTGATTGTAAACATGTAACTATGTATGAGCTTTGAAAAATAAAGGCTGCTGCTGGCAGAGACCAATTAGCCAACATCATTGCAGTCTACTAATTGAGGGACCAAGAGGCATTTGATGTTGTACTGCTCATTTAGTTATTCGATAGTCTACTCTACAAGAATCCGTTAGATAATAGCCTATAAACTAATAATATGACAAAGAATTATATAGAGAATCTCGAGAAATTTAAAACGAAAGGTCACCAGCTCAAGCGCTTGCGTCCAAACGGAATTCCAACGATTGCTGCATGACCCATTAACTTGAATGCATGATTCAGCCACTCGAGACATTAAACATTGGTCGAATCTCCTGCCCCGACATCCGCTTGATTGTTGTTATTGGAAGGCGCTCCCCATGAGAGCGGGTTGAAGCCGACCGGCAAGCCAGCGCCCGCCATAGAAGGCAAACCTCCTCCTTCCTGCTGCTGCTGCGGCGCAGTTCCCTGTCCGACAATGGCCTGGAGCGGAACGATATTTGGGTACTATACGAGCATCATTGCAAAGAGCAAGAACAAGTAAGAGGTGAGAGACGTTTGAATCCAACATGACGTCGACACTAGCGCACCCTCGTGACGCAATGTGCCTCGTCACGAAAGCCTCGCCATGTGACGCAACGTGATGACGACGACGAGACACAGTTTCAAACACATGTCTCATTCATATTCACCTTGGCACCAAGTTCCATCAATTGACGTCTCAAACTCTCATTGCGCTCATTCAAATCCTTATTCTCACGCGACAATGTAATGACGGTTCGCTGAAGCTCCTCAATCATGGTCTTTTTGCGCTTGCGAGACTCTCGGGCCGAAATGCGGTTTTGCTCCAAGCGTTCCTTGCGCTTGCGCGCCTTGGTTTCCTCGTCATCGTCGGCTTTGGAGTCATTGTCGTCGTTATCAGATGTCATGGTGGATGATAGTGAGAGCGATTATATGTTAAGAAGGTCAAAGAGGCGAGTGGAGGTGACTGGTGGAGCCGAGGCACTTAAGCATCAGTGATTTACTTTGCTTTGGAGAGTGGCTAATTTAATCGACGGAGAAGTGCTTCTCGTTCGGTTGACTCCCGTGTAGGAAAGCGTGCGCCTGCCACAGTTAAGATCGCACCGTTACTCATACGTCGTACAGCCACTCGTTGGTTGACCGTCAAAACATCACATCGTAGTACTTTTTCAGTAGTTGTTCTTCGCCACCCACCTGACCACTTTTAATGAGCATGAGAATAGCCAGCATCTTGCTTTTATTATCCATAGTACCAGTAGAATCCTGGACTGGATTTCATCATCATTCTCGTGTGGCAAGATCGTCTGCGCTGCATTCAACGACACTGCCAACGGCACTTCGACTGGACGAGGCGGATGATGGCGTCAATCAAGCTCATAGGAAGGGGTTCGGAGCTATTTCCATGTCTGTTTCCGATATGTCCGAATATATAGGAGGCAATGGGAGAGCCAAGATTGTTTGGGATTGCTACAAAATTGGAGTTGACCCGCAAATCTTATTCAGTTCAGATACCGTTCCTAGCTTGAGTCAAGACGAAAAGGACGAAATAGTCAAGCTATTGCCTTCCGGTCGAAGAGCACAGACGCTCGGCCAGGATGCATTACAATTTCTGGCAGACTCGTATGGCGGTGTGAAGCGATTGGAGGATGGCATCGCAAGTCTGTCTCATTTATCAACGAGCTCCGATTCAACGACCAAAATGTTACTTCGCCTGCAGGATGGTTTGGAAGTCGAAACTGTCATAATTCCAGTCGATGGCCGATCGACACTTTGCATCAGCTCGCAGGTTGGGTGCCGGCAAGGTGCGTATGCGAGCTGACCGGTGTATACGTAATTGACATCTTTGTAATATTCTGTCGAGTCATTAATGGAAGGCGCAATCTTTGATTCAAAGCAACTTGTCCTTGCGCTTACATCTCTTCTGACGATTGTCTCCTGATTTATTACAGGCTGAACATTCTGCGCAACTGGTCGCATGGGAATATTGCGATCGCTAAGCTCGGATGAGATTCTAGCTCAAATGTTCTTTGGTCGCAAAATCAGTAGAATCCAGGGTCTGCCCGACATAACCAACATTGTTTTCATGGGCATGGTGAGTGGCAATAGGCATGCACTATAGGGCGCCAGAGTGTGGGAGCTCACTAACTATCGCTGTGTTGCTTATAGGGCGAACCATCCGACAACGCCGACGCAGTCATTCGAGCAACGAAAATCTTGACCACGCGCGAATGCTTTCAACTATCTTCGCGCAAAGTCACCATCTCGACGGTAGCTCCATCGCCTGACTCGTTTCGCATCATGGGTAAGGCGCCATGCGTTTTGGCTTGGAGCGTTCATGCTGCGGACGATGAACTGAGAAAGAAACTAGTACCGACTACAAAGTATAGTATGACGGAGCTCCGGCAAGGACTCATTGATACACTCAATCTACGACATTCTTCTTTGCGAACAACTATGCTCGAGATTACTCTCATTGACAAGGTGAATGATGGACTTGATCAAGCGCATGAATTAGCTGAGTTTGCCAAGGTCATTGTCGATTCTGTCTCGGGTTGCAAGCTGATAGTGAATCTGATTCCCTTTAATGACATTGGGCACTTGACATATCGGAAACCATCCATTGACAATGTATGGGCCTTTCAAAAGGTGCTAATGGACGCTGGACTGCGTGCACATGTACGCACAACACGAGGAGACGACGAGTCGGCAGCCTGTGGCCAGCTGAGTACAAAGCGGAAGCAGCAGATGTCCCAATAGCGTTTAAGTGCAGGCAGTGGGGCATGAGTTATAGCCACAAACGGTACCTCGTTCGTGTATTTGGTTTGCGGATCAGCCTCCTGCTCGCATCCTGCCTCCAGTTCAACAGTTTGGCCAGCAAGTGCAGGGTGACTGCCCAGCCCATCAGTTAGCTTATTTATTAAAACCCCACGATCTTTATGAAGAAATGCATTATGATTGTTTTAAGGCCATAATCAATCACTCCCTAGTGTATTTGGCTTGCGCATCCGTCTCCTGTTTACTGGCAATAGTTTGCTGTCGCACATACATCGCTCCGTTACCCAACGCGCGCACCGCGACTGGCGGCGCGCCAATGCCGCGTCAGTTCATCTCATGGAACGAGCGAACTGCCGACCTCCACAACTTTCTCTCGTTGCTTTCTTACAATTTAAGCAAAGTGTTTTTACCACAATGTTGCGACGGAGTCCTCGTGCGTCTCGTGGTGGCGCAGCCTCCGCTGCAGCTTCTCCGGAGCCGCCGATTCAATCGTTGATTGAGGAATCGAATGACGACGAAAGCGAAAACGAAGACGAACAAGTGGCCGAGTCCAACTACTTTGAAGGAGTTTCCTATCCGAGCTACCAAGACATGGTGAATGCCAAGCGAAAGAGAAACCAGCAAGTCTTGATTGACAGTGGATTGGCTGCAGCGGCCGACGAATTCAAAGCGAGTCGCCGACGAGTCACACTGTCCTCACAGAAGCGGCGCAAACCAGCAGTCACGCCGTTGCCCCGCAGAAGCTCGAATCGCATCAAGGGCATTCAAAGTGATGGCATGTACGTGGAGCACGAAAGCTCCGGTCGTTTCGTTGTCGGTAGCACCTCTGGTGAGGGCGGCGCTGCTACAAGCAATACTAATGGTGTCACATATGTCACGCCAAAGCCAAGCTTTTACGGCAATCGTATCAACGATGGATCTGATATCACGGTACGAGACGCGAATGCCAATGCCAATGGTGATGAAGAAGAAGCATTGCTGGCGGAACGATTCATCAAGAGCCTTTCCAGTCGCGGCATGTCGATTCGTGCGTCGTCAAACCTGAGTCATTCAGTAGCCACCAGCAGCAACCTGTCAGATATTCAGGTGGAGTCAGTCGCCAAGGTGACGCGCGATCGAATCTATAGCATTGCGACGCATCCGTCGACTGATCAGCTTGTGGTGGCGGCTGGTGACAAGCAGGGAAACGTTGGAATATGGAAGGTTGACAGCGACAATGACGACGACAATAGCTGTTTTGAGTTTAAATACCATTCCGGGGCTGTCAACTTTTTGCAGTTTATCAACACTAAGATCCTCTTGTCGTGCTCCTACGATGGGACTGTGAGGCTCTTTGATTTTGAAAAGCAGTGCGCTTCGCAAGTCTTTGCGACTTTTGATGATTCGGATGAGTTTAAAGGTCGTCTCGGCTACGATTTGGATACGGGCTACAACTACTGGACGCAAAATGCATGTCTGGATCATCGCGTTAACGATGGTCTTGCCTTCTTTGCGTCCACATCGACCGGCATGGTGTTTCACGTTGACTTGCGAGCGAATAAATTGACCTTTCACAAGGAGCTCAGTGTCAAAAAGATCAACACTGTCAGTCTCCATCCAAATGGATACTCATTACTGACTGCTGGGCTTGACTGTCAGGTGACTCTCTGGGATGTGCGAAAATTTGCCAGCAAAAAGAGACCTGCGCCCGTGACAAGCTTTCATTCCGGCAAGTCAGTGAACAGCGCATACTTTTCGCCATCTGGCAAGTACGCTGTGAGTACGACAATGTCCGACAAGCTTGACATTTTTACCGACTTGCACTTGTCAGGACCCGAAACAATCAAGCCCAGCACAAGGATTCCGCATGACAATCGGACTGGTCGCTGGTTAAGCACCTTCATGGCGACATGGCATCCGTCGCTGGATATCTTTTGCGTGGGAAGTATGCGCCGGCCTCGTGAGATTCAAGTGTTTGATCCATCGGGCAATGTGCGAAACATTGTTGGCGATGACTTGACGGCTGTCGCCAGCCGCTGTTGCTTCCACCCCAGGGCTGATAAACTGACGATTGCTGGGGGTAACTCGAGTGGAAGAGTGACTATAGTTCGTTGAGTTAAAAATCAATAAGTTGTGAACATAGTGCCAAGAAAATCTCTGGCTTCGCGGCAATTTATCTCAGTTCTCCCTTAACTATCGGTGACCGGTAGCAAATAGTCGACCCCTTCGTCCTCGTCCTCGCAGCTTCATTGCATAATCAGATATGGTTCTATTGTCGCTGAAATCTTTCATTGCGTAATATTGGCAGCCTTGGCGAGACGTCCAGACGAACTTGAAGCTAGGCTTTGACAAGTCGTCGTTTAGTTGTCGCTGATCTGCCGCCAGAAACTCAGTGTAATGCCCCAGTTGAACCTTTGGTTGATATGCAAGTATACTGATTGTCGTTTGATCATACCGATGGTTTCGAATGAATGAGCCTTCCGGTGCAATGCAATCAATGTCGAGGGCGCACGCGGCGTTCGGTATAACGACCGACGAAACATATCGCGAAGGATACAAGAAAGCTTGCGTATTGCCGCTAAAATGCGGTCCCGTCGCCATTGTGCTCTTGTCATAGCCAAACCATTCGTATGAGCCCGGATGACTGAGCTGCATGTCAGTGTCTTGTCCCTTGACGAGAAAAATGCCCTGTCGATGCAAAACGTCAATTGCCGGCTCGATTGGACCAGTCAAGGTACTTCCAGCATCCAGCCAAAATATGGACCCATACTTGTGTAAGGTCTCATTAACAATGGGTGGTTTCCATGCATACTTTTTCCCCTCGTGAACGTGCGGAGGAAGATCTTTTGGAACACCATCAGGCCATTCCAGCGACAGAACGTTTGGCCATGATCGTATTTCATCCTTTTCAGTCTGTTCAAGTCCTCCCAAGTTATACACCACTACCTTTGCAAATGGCGCCCAATAGTTTGCAGATGCTACCAAGTTGGTCAATCCGTGAAAGTACGACGAGGTGGCGCCCGTGACAATGGTGACATTTTGGTGCGGCCAGTAGTCAACGTTGCGCTGACAACTTCCTTGTAGGCACACAAAGGCTGTCTTGGACATGCGCGTCATGCAGTCACTGTCCGTTTCGCAGGGGTGCGAGCAAAGTGCCATCCATCGCGAGTCGTTTGCGTCATCATTGAGTGGATCGACGCGCTTGACGTGACGAAAGCGATGGTCAACCCATTGCTTGACACTCGGAGAAACTTCAATATGCGGCGGAGCATTCCTGTCTAGTTCATCAAGATAAATAAAATGATTTCCCTGAGGTTCTCGTTTGAAAATGACAGTGCAGCCACTAGGGTACGAGTCTGAATCAAAATTGTAGCTGGCTTGCACATTTGGCCATGTTTCATGATAAAAATGCTCGTCAACCTGCAACTCTGCAACGCACGCGTCCACGCAAGCTTGAGCCGCAGGTTCTGGTCCCTTCTCTGTATTTGACTGTAGTCCAAACGAAACGCATGTTCCAAAACTCTCCTCGTTGGGACTGCAGACTGTTCGCTCCATGCACTGCCCATCAAACCAGCAAATGCTTCCGTTATTCGTCGGAGGAGGCCACTCATCTTGGTCACTTCCTCTTCGCTTTAGTACTTTATGAATTAATGGTTCCTTTTGTATTTTATTTGCTGGCTGAAAGTCTACTAGAGCCATGAACACCATCATGACAATGGAGAAGCATGTTCCAGCGCAGAGTTTCATGTAGTTGATGGGGCCAATCTTGCGGCGACGGTGTTTTCTTTGGCATTCGTTCGCTGTAATTACATCGTTGTCGCTCGCACTAGTTGTTGCAGCTGCTATATATGCTTCCTGCTGTACGTTTATCGCTTTACTTTTAGTTGTTCGAGCGCGCATCATGGTGGCTTTTTGATTTGGTCGTGATGGACGCGTCGATCTTCATGGAGAATTTGAGTACCGGACCGACGCTGTGTGTGTCGCATAGCTCGCCAAACGAAATTTCGTCCGTCGCACGAATCAACGCTTGCCATGACGAAATGATGGCGGCGGTGCGCATTCAGCATTGAACAAAGCATTACTGCAAGAAACGCATGAAAAACATGAGACACTTAGTGAAACAGCATTGTGCTTTGATCCTCTTGACGCTATGGTCAGCAACGACAATAGGGGCGACCGATTATGTTCGCCATGCAGAGGCGCGACGCTTGACCATTCTCACGGCGGAACCGACGACCGATACAATGGCTCCCAGTCCATCTGCTCCAGCGACGATATCGTCGGCATTACCTAGCAGTGCCTCTAGCTCGGTAGATACTTGGTGAGTTTTGCAGCAAGTCAAACGACGAAAGACGAAAGATTTGAGCCTTGCCAAATAAACAAAAATTTGACTAACTTAACAATGCCCCATTCTCTCGCAGGGTCCCGACGAGCACGAATCATCCATCGTATGCCAGTTTTCCGACGCCTGTCAGTATTGATACGCAGATTCCAGGTGTGACATGGTACGTTCGAAAGGGCCTGCACCTGCAACGCTCGTACATTTCTCACCGTCATACTGTAAATGCTTTCATCATTAGGTCGCCAACATCTTCATATTCTCCTTCATTTCAAGACAATCTGCATACCAGAAAATGGTACTCGGGCTCACCGGACACGAGCGCTGGTGCCGACGGGCCAAAATCCATGCTGACTGGCGACGGTGGACAAGATGCTACGGCAGGATTGGACTCGCAACCACCTGCAACTGCCGTCACAGACGGCAGCCAAATACCATCACTGGCACCAACTGGGATAACAGCTACTTTGTCACCCTCGACGACTCCATCCTTATCAAGCAGCAGCCCGACCGGTGCCGTGATTGATGAGGTTTTGGTAGTTAGTCCAGCTCCAAGCCAAACCACGATGCCTCCTTCTACTATACCAGAGTTCCCGTCCAGTGTTCCGTCGAATGCACCATCAAATATGCCGTCATTGGGTTGGGAAGGTGTATTGATCGCACCTTCAGCTGCGCTTTTGGAGGAGCTATCTGATGCCCCATCAGATATTCCTTCAGAAGTTCCTTCCGATGTCCCATCAGTGGAACCGTCATGGAAACCATCTTTTGCTCCTTCAAATGTCAAAACAACCATTGCCCCATCAGATGGCCCTTCTTCTCGTCCATCAGATATCCCGAGCGTCGCCCCTTCGGTGATCGTGACGGTTGAAATTAACTCGCTTGCCCCAAATAGTACGAGCAGTTCCGATGAATGGTGCCTTGCCCAAATCAATCGCAACATGTACGCAAACGTTCTGCAGTCGAAAAGTGTTTATACGAGATTTGTCAAGGCTATAGCTCGACATGACGGCGGCTCGCTAACCGAGCATGACTCATGGAGGCTCTTTGTCGACCTCCCGGCGGTTCTAAAACAAGTTTACGTTTCATTAAACGATTATGCTGTGACCTCTCAACGGGAAAAACAGGAAAGCTATTCGCTTGCTTGCACAAGCATTGCTGCTGCATTGAAAGTGTATGCTGCACCCTCTGTAGGGCCTGTCTCACAAGTTCCTATAGCTACGTTAGTGCCCGAGGCAAGGTCAGAAGAGAAAACAGCCAATCCCACTGTCCAACCAACCATAAGGCAGGTGCAGATCCAATCACCATCAGAGTACGCTATAGTGTCGAATTTTCCGACATTACAAACACCCATTGAGAACACGAATGCACCACAATCTGCTGCTCCAAACGAAGCATTTGAAGAGCCAATTGCATCCTTTGGAGTCACTTCGTCTGCTGGTTGGCGACGAACCGCATGTTCTGGGGGGATAACAATCCTTTTGGCAATGACTGTTAATCATCTACGGTGAAGCGATGGTGTGCTGCCAACATTTACCCATACATCTAGCGTTCCCTAATCCGTGCGCCACACGCCATGTGGCTGGTCGTGGCATACGTAGCGAGTGAGTTGCAGGATTAATTGTTTTCGCAGACTCCAGCGCTGACAAATAAATGGCTACTGGTAGAGCTGTGCGACGTAACGAAATGTAAACGGGAGGTACAATATTTACAATAAAAATAGACAGATCTGTAACATAAAGCTAAACGCGACTACGACCATCCAGTTTTCCGCTTCTTTACTCAAGGACACTCAAACCTGCACGGGCATTTGGCGATTCAAACACATTTTCGACATCCTTTGCAGACGACTGGGCGCGATTTGCGTTTTCTTTGCCGGTATGAGAATTGTTATCTTCGTCAATAACCAAGCTATTCAGTGACTCGACAAGATCCTCATCACGATCGCCATCCTTTGCACTAACTATTGCCTCATCCTCAGACTCGACAGTGACATTCGCAAGAACCACGCACATAGGCTCCATTCCCCGAAGGCAGCTATCATCGTCAACTGCGACAGTGAGCCGTTCAAGCAGATCTTTCAGGGTGGCAACAACTGACGTAGGTTCCTCATTGATGCCGCTACTCAGGTCAATTCCGTTCAACATTTTAAAAAGAGTTCGCATGAAAGTGAGTCCAGTCTCTGCATGCATCTTTTCAAGAAAAGCAGCTATCTGAACCGCAACTGACAGCTCGATTGAGGCCTGTGGTGCATCGTTTAATAAAGTCTCAGCGCCATGGTCGTTCTCCAGAGCGTTTGCTTCTTCGGCATTTTCGGCAATATCATCACCACGGCGCACAGAATCTTCGATGAACGACACCATCTTGTCAACAGGTAGCGCTCTGAAACCTCGAGGTTTTTTCGCTTTAGTTTGCTTTTGATGAACAATGTTAATCAGAAACTCAATTGAATGTAGAAGATCATCACGCGCCTTGTCGCTCTGGACACAGAAGGCCGGGAAAAACACACTCAGCAACTGCTGTAGACGCAATGGACTTCCAATCTGCTTTACATCTTCCTCATCGTCTCCATCGGCCTCCTCCAAAGCGGCAGT
This sequence comes from Mayamaea pseudoterrestris, assembly GCA_027923505.1. Lineage (NCBI taxonomy): Eukaryota > Bacillariophyta > Bacillariophyceae > Sellaphorales > Sellaphoraceae > Mayamaea > Mayamaea pseudoterrestris. The sequence goes on along the minus strand of BROI01000032.1, from coordinate 254,763 downwards.
TTGCAAACGTGGATCGAAAAAGACAAGGACCAAATGCGCAAGCCAAAGTTTCTCGCAAACAATCCCATTAAAAAGTAGTTTGGTGGCAATTTCAGCGGCAATGCAGATTGAAAAAGACTCGCTCGAATTGAACCATGAAGTAACCACGTCATACACCGAGCTTGCACTATCGTCGACGGTTATCAAGCGCTTTACGTCTTGATTTAGCATTGACCAATCCGACAGAGCAAGTAGTGCTTGCGCTTGGACTACGATCGACTCATCCTCATCGATAACCATTCCCATCAATAATGGCTCGAAAGAAGTCGTAATGGTTTCCCGGTCGGTGAAAAAACCGAGCTTGCCAAGACAGCTGACGGCAGCTTCTTTCACAACCTCGCTATCATGCGATAACATTGGCAAAACCTGACATGCAAACTTGCTCATCGCAGCGTATGATGTCGCGCAAGGAGAGGACTTCTCGCAGACAATCGTCAGAATGGAGATAGAGCGTAAAATGTGGTTCTCTTGGAGCTCTTCTCCGACAATGTCGTTCAGACGGCTGATCTCGTGGACAACTTCCACCACTTCATCGATGAAACTAGTTTCGCAATTGACCATCGCCTGCAATACCTTGATTACGTCTTCTACAAGCTCGTCTGGAGTTACTATCGAGCTGAGCATTCGTTTCATGACAGTAATGAGGTGACGGCGCGAGCCTTCCTCAACGTCAGCTACAGTAGTGAGCAAAAGTAATAGCTGTTGGCAAATTGCTGTGTAAACGTCTTCGTTCTCTTGATCTTCCTCTCCGATTGCCTCCATGAGCTTGCTGACATTCCACTCTAAAATATCACAACCAATTGTAACGTCTGGAAGGACTTCCATTGCTGCAGATTGCGTGTTTCCGAATACGAACGATGTCGCCTCCTTCGTCTGGCAGCACACGACCCTCGCATAAAAGAGCGATTCGACAGCGAGATCTTGTTCGGCGCTCGTAATCGTGATGAGTGATCCTTTGAGGCCATTGCGATAAGCTTCAGTCTCGAGAGCGTTCAGACTTTCTAAATCTTGGCCAGTCGCTGTGACAACGGCTTTCAGAAGCATTTCACACTGCGAGTCATACTCCGCGACGTTCATTTTGGCTAGAAGCGTAATTGGATCGTAATTGACAGCCTTCATCCAGCCCAAACGTATCATGTTGATAGTGGCAGACTTTGTCGCGACGCAGCTATGATACAGAAGGGATAGTGAGAAAAGATTATATATATATGAGCTTGTCAAGCACTGCTCATCAACTCACCGATCAGTCATACCAGCTTCGACCAAGGCGGCACAATGCTCTGCTTCTAAAATTGGAAAAGCGTCTTTTTCTTCCAATACTTTCAATGCCGTCACGCGAACCTTTTCCTTGACATCTCGGACGCGGCTGAGCAACACGTCGACTGTTTCAAGGTTGATTGGCAGACTTTGGAGAGCAGCCACGCGGCTAGCAACGGATGGATCATGCTGCACCGAGTAAACCAAGGCCTGCAGAATATCAGGATCCGTCGTGTCGTTCGCGAAAAAGTAGTTGCCAGCCTCAATGGCGGCCTGACGAACGGTTTGGCTCTTGTCGGTAAATCGAGGAAGCAGCGCTTGCGACGCTTGATCCAGGAGGTCATGGTTTCGAGCCGGATTGCGCATGAGAAATTTGGTAAAAGTTCCAAGAAGCTTGCAGCCCATGCTTCGAATCCGTTCAAGAAGAACTGTTGTAATTTCAATCGCTCGCAGCAGAATAAGTCCGGCTACTTCGACGGACATCACTGCAGAAACTGCAGCTGTCAACTCCAAGACATTTTCCGTCGCATCCATGCTTCCAGCGGAACTTTCGGCAGCAAACGCACAATCCAAAAAGAAGATTAGAGTTGCTGCAAGCTCCTTTTCGAATGCCTTTTCGTCCTTGGTCGACGCTGCACCCCCATTAAGAGTAATCCCCTGTAAACCGGCGCTTAGCGCGAACTCATCAAGCTCACGCTGAATGGCTTTGGTGATTTGGCTCAAAACTTCATCCGGCTCGTCGGAACGCTGATATGCTTCATAATGAGGCAGCAAGATTGCCTTGAGAGGCTCCGTGAAGCTCTGTTTCGGCGCCATGGTAGACGACTTTGTGGAGAGATCCAAGCAACGGTCGCTGCAAAGTCATGTCGTACCGTTACTTACAATGGTATCCTTTTGCAACGGAATGCTTTTGTGAGTCGGACCGCGACTGATATCGGGTCGCAACAAAGAAATTCCGTCGCAGCGCAAAACCGCATCGACAACAAATTCGTTCCAAGCTTGATGCAGTAATGCCGCTTATTGTCTAAAAGCATCATTGACAAGCAACTTTTCCACATAACAAGGTTAAACTCATTAACGAGGATAGATTGAGAGAATGGATATTTCCCATTTGCGTCGCGACAAGGAGTCCCCCTTCACGACGCCGTCCGACGTCATAATGGCGCTCAACGAAGCACTGCAACAACAGATGACGAGTCAACCTGCCTCACGAAAAAGCGAGGAAACAAAGGTTATAGCATGTACATCTTCATCACCAACTGCTGGTCATTTTGAGCTGCAGACTCGACTACCAGATGGAAGTTCGCGCATCGCATCCGAAAAGGAACGCAAGGCGGCTGACATGGAAAGTAAACTGGCTCAAGTGGCAAACCATATTGCCAATATGAGTCTTGAACAAAAACTTGATTGGGCCGAAAAGCAGCGAGCCTACGGGAATTCATTGTATGAGAAGCAAGAATACGAGCAAGCCATGGATGTTTACTTGACTCTGCTGCCAGTTGCTTATGAACATGATGCGCTGTTTCTAAAGATTATGAACAATTTGGCGCAGGCAGCTTTGTCGTTAAATTGGTATCGCAAGTCGATTCAGTTTTGTAGCATGGCGTTGGGTCGATTAAAGCTGGATGGCAAGCACGTTGACATCAGTAGCGAGACGAGAGCGGCAACGACGAATAGAGATACAGGTTCGATCGACTTGGACCACCTACAAGTATCCAAACTGTACTATAGACGTAGCAAGTCACATAGACTGTCGGGAGAGTATGCAACTGCGCGGCACGATTTGAGCCAGGCCAGGAAATGGTTGGAGCAGGATAAATTAACAAATGGGGACGACGGTGAAATGACGGCATCATTCAACAATGTTCATGTTGACCAGACGGACGAATTAGACGATAAGCATCAAGACGACACAAACTTAAACTCAACATTGTCGCCAGATATGAGCGGCACCGGCAACAAGATGAATCCATCTATCGCGTCGCTAAATGCAGCCCTTTGCAGGGAGGAACGACTTTTGCGTCAAGCCATGACGACTGCCAAGCTCAACGACGAACAAACGAAGCGCGCCATGCAGCAGCTATGGTCGAGTCCGTCAACAAAAAGAATCGGAGCAATGAATGCATTATTTGATAAAAACGTTAGCGACAATCATAATGGTGCAACGGTGTTGGACCAAACAACGATGCGCCGACGGAACCTGCTCTCCTCATCGCAGCAGCAGGCAACAGGAATCAGTATGCATAACCATGGTGACGCAAATGATCATACGCACAAGCTCCAGTCGTACATTGATTGGTACTTGCACATGGTGGGTCGGGTTGCTGAGCGTTTGCTAGTATTACTCGGCGACGAGGAATGGGTGCACGAGCGTCGGCGAGGACGACACGAACATTGAACAACTTATGATGGAACAGCGACTCTTTATGTTTTCGAGGGATATGTACGCAAGCGACGCGAGGTTAACACGAACAATCAACAATTTTTTGAGTCGCTCGGCGACGTTATGCCCTGCTTCTCACGAGCAGCCAGCAATGATTTTAACCAACTGCATCCTTGACAGGTCTGCTTTTACACCCCGAGCCATTTATCTAACTAAAATAGCTACAAATTGCTGTTGAACTTAAACTATTTGATTAAGAATACTTGAAGGTCACGCGCTACAACCTCGAGTATCAAGCCCGCCGGCTTACGTCACTCGACTTACGTACAGACCTTACCCCACTTGCTGAAAGTAACGCCACAGCACACTGAATGCTGCCCCTTGAATCGCATTGGTGAGCAGTCGCGTGCTCAGACCACGCAAAAACAAGCCACTGACTCCGTCTTGCTCAATGATGGAAGCGACAATCTCTGGATACGACAATTCCTTGGCAGTCGCGCCATTGGTACCAAGCTGCGCGGTTTGCTTGGTGGTTTTAATGACACGAAGACTGTTGGACACACAGTCAGAGACGCAGGATGAAACCAAACCCAGTCCAGCGGATCGAACAAGTGTCAAAAACAAATCATTCTCAAAGGTTGGAACGTTTTCGTTCAAGGCATTGTAAGTGATGAACCACGGAAAGTGCCCGACGGCAGTCGCGGCGGCTTGCGCCAATGCTCCGCGATACAATGGGCCCGGTCCCGTGGATAGTACACTGGCCCATAGTTGCGTCAAGCCTTGTGCCCCTTCCACCTGCATGGCAGTCTTGGACGAGTCAATTGGCATGAGCATGATGCGCCAGAGTCCAGCGGCGGCACTTCCACATGCCGTCTTGATTGGCAGCGGTAGACCATGTGTCGCTGGAAGAGCATCCAGCAAAGTTAGAATGCCAGTGTTGGCAGCCGTGTCGCCGAATCTGTAAAGGGGGAGAAGTATATTGAGAGAGCATTCTTTGAAAACGGATGCGACACTCTTGTTGCTTTAATTTGAATCGTACCTCGTCGCAGGACCTTGTACCAGAGCAAAAGCTGTAGTATATCAAACAGTGAAGTGTTAATAAGTAGTTTCAAAAATCAAAATGCCAATCAGCAAAGAAATACAACAATGTCATATTACGTACGCAAGCCTTGATAAAGCCTTGATATGCCACCTTGCTTCCACAGCGTGTCAAGCGCCTCTTTAAGGCTTCCTCCGTAGCGATACTGATAGTTCATGCTGGTGCGCAGCCACATGAGCGCCATGACCTGCACGACAGCCGCACTGGCGCCCGCCTTGCCGCCGCCGAGAGCCTTCTTTTTGGATTTTTCCAATATGCCGGTCCAATCAATGGGTGCTGCAATTACCACGTTGTCTGTAGTGGGAAGAGACGTTGCCATTGATACGTCTTTTGCAGATGCTTCATCCACTCCAAAAGCCATGAAGGTTGCAGTGGCAGCAAAAGATGCTGCAAAAAAGTCTCGTCGACTTGTTTCGTCTGCCTTTAACGACGAATGGTGTGCGATTCGTGGTTGACTGTTGGCACTGCTGCTCATTGCATCATTTTGAGGCTCGAATGGATAGAACGTCGATTCTAATCGCTTTTGCGCAAGTCTTGAGGGAGAGAGAGCATCACAACATGATATCAAACATAGTACTAGCAACGCAGTAGTGGGGAGAATCATGGTGACAAGCAGGTGCCGAAAGAATGAGCGATGACGATCTTTAGCGCGGTCTGTCGCATCGAGAACCGGAGCGACTGAAATTAAAACCGACCATGACGAAAGGAACCGTTTTGCCATTAACTTTTCTCGACTGCACGTCGTTGCAATTGAATTTACGTTGCCCAAGGACCATACAGGAAAACCATCATGACAGATTCAGAGAAATCAGATACATTTGCTTTTTCTTTGAAACTTTCCAAGGCCAACATGAGGCAGAACGGTCGCTGCGTCAAACCGTTGCAGTCGGCAATTGCAGCGACCAATATGACTCTCTCACCGGAATTGAAGCGACAACGCAAACGAACAAGGTACAACGACATTGTCAAGTCGCTGGAAACGTCCATTCCCATTCCAAAGTTTGATTTTGAACTAAAGCAGCTGGAGCGAGCCTTTTTTGATAATGACGACAACTGCAAGGAGAAATCCAAAGCTGTCGAGAAAGAAGTGGCGAGCAAGCAACTCACAGTGAATGAAGCTGCCTCTGTTAAAAATGCTGAAGAATCTCATAATTCTACGACAAACAATGATTCTGTTGGCGAGACGACCGAGGTTGCCTCGCGAAGACAACAGCAACAACTGCAACAAGCTAGTAGTCAAAATGCTACTACTCCTTCATTGGAATCACCCAGACCATTGCAAACTCATTTACTTGCTGCGATTGAGGCATTTTTGAACAAGTCGGATCCGCATACGGCGACTGTGAATCATTGCTTTCGGGCACTGGAGAAGCAGTTTGCGATTACACTGCAAAAGAAGGAAAAGAGTTGGATTCGACAACAGTCAAAGGAAATTCTGCAACGGCAGCAACAGTCGAGTATTTATAACGTCGTATCGGAGAAGACGTCGATGGCACAGTATATTGAACCCATATTCAAGCGTTCTCTGGCAGAGCAACAGCAAGCAGACGAATCGCTGTCGTCATCACTAGACTCGAAAATGGAGTCATCAGTCGACAATCCGCGACAACAGAACCCAGCAAAAGAGCAGCGAACGTTGGATTCATCTTGCGCTTCATCTGTTTCGTTACCCACTGCTTTGCTCGATGCACCAAGGTTGTTGGCAGCGGACAATCAGCCGGACGAGAGCGCAGCCTTGGTAGCTGCTTTAAAACAAGATTCGTCTCAACAATCAACCACGATATCACAAATGCAGGAGCCCAGTGAGATTGCGGCCACTACTAGTAGCAAATCGAGTAGTAAACAGGACTCGGACTTGGGATTTAGCAGGGTCGTTATGTCTGACCAAACGCAGCAGCAACAACAGACATTTCCAAGCCACGAAAAAGACCCTGATTCAAGTTTGCCGCCAGCAGTGTCAAAGAAAACTCAAAAGGCAGCTCAAGCCGAGACGGTAGTTTTGCGCAATGGCGATGACAGTAGTCAAGACAGCGTTCTGCTATTACCAAACCCCTTGGCTTCAGCTAACAAAGCGCCATCGATAAAGGCCAAAACGTCCAAGCAAACCAGCAAGCAACCAACTCGGAAGCCTGTCGCTAAGCGCGGACCAAAAGGGCCCAGCGCCCGGTGTCCATTGTGTATACATTGTCCTTGCACATTTGCGTGTTTGTTCGAGTCCAACACCAGCACAACTGCAAACGCAGCCAAGTCGGATGATGCACTTGAGCGCTCCCTCATGCGGCAGCTTCAAACGATGGAGAAGAATGCTGAAAAATATGAAGATCAAATTGATACGTTGCGACGTAGGCTAAAAAAGCACAGGAAGGATATGTGGATCAAGTTCATGAAAGAGGAACTTGAAGAAAAGGATGAAAAGACCGACGCCAATCCACAAAAGCAATCCCGTTTCCTCCCCAACACGACGGACATGAATGCACTGTTGGAAAAGGGAAGACCGTCGAATCGCCAAAGTGCGGCAACAGTTGCCAAAGCGAAGCGAAAAATGTTTTCGTTTGCCCCAAATTATCAACCAACGCTGACGCAAATGCTTGGCGGATCAACAAATAATGAGAAAGCGAGTCCATTAAATGATGATAATGTTCGACTTGAAGGTATTCCAGAGGGAGAAGAAGAAAATACAGATGCTTCCGATGAAGAACGAACATTAAATCCAGATGATGCTCCAGAGTTGGATGATCTTTCTCACTCCAGCTCTCAGCAAACTCATGACGAGGGAAAGGATCATGCTGATGATTTGGATGTTTCGAATGTTCCTACGGAGGTAGTTCGAGTAGAAAACGGTAGATGCGTCGACGATGGCCAGGAGTATGGCGGCATTTTCGATCCCACTGCAAATGGATACATTTGTAAATGGGATGCTCTCTTTGACGAGTCAAGCGCAAATGCCGAACTCGAGCAACTGTGCGATTTGTTTGATGGAGTCGACGCTGATCGAAGCAGCCAGACGCCCGTCGATGAAGACACGCCATTGGATAGAGCGGACCCTTCATTGCTCAGCCAGCGAGGGCGGGGAATCATGGACGATATCATTGAGAAAGTCTCAAGCGATTCCGCCAAGGTTATGGCGTTGGAAGCAAGTTGTCCTGAGTGGAAGGAAAATGTTTGCTTTGCACTTCAAAATCACGATAGTGGTGACCTGCACGACGCCCTCCAGGCGATTCAAAGTGCGAAAATGACGTTGCAGCGTAAGAAAGCGGCTATAATGGAAGCGGCGGCGAGAAGGGCGAATGCTTTGGAATTATTCGAGCTTGCACTTCAACGCTCCATTGCCAGGCTACAACCAAGTACTGAAGATGGGGTAGACGCGCAAACTTGACCATTGGCTTTGCGTATAGCACGAGTTACCCTAAGAGACACTGGATGCATTGACGTTCACAGTAATGTAGAAAACCATAGTCTTGATATAGCCTGCTTTTTATAACATCCCGACTCTCGTAATTCATGCGTTTACTTCAAGTATACGTGCAGTACAAAATTATGTTTATGAAACAGTTTGTCAGCTCAAAATCCCATCTGCTGCTTGTGTAGCCGCATCAAATTCTGTTCGAGAGCCGCGACGGTACAAGAGCCAACCTGAGGCACCAACTTTACATTCGGTATCTCCAAAAGCAGAGATTCGTCCACATTGGAATGTTCGGCAACATTGATAACCATAGTACCGCACTGTATGCTTTCGCTTGGCAAGACAAAGTTTGGCGACGGAACAGCAGTCACAACAACCGACGATTTCTGCAAGCAATTTTCCAGAGTAAAGTGGCAGCGACAAAGACGGCCGCCCGGCATGAATTGCAAAACGGACGACTCGTCGACGGAATAGACGTTGGCGCCTTGCAGTGACATGAGTGCTGCCAATGGACGACCAAGAATCTCGGAGCGATTGATAATCGTCGCAGTCAAGCCCGACCAGCGCTGTGGCTTTAAATTATTATTGCTGTCATGGCTGTGGTACCTTTCAATAATTTTCAGCACTGCTTGCACCGTGCAAGGAATATAGGGATCAAAAGAGAATTGTTTGCGAGCTCGAAATAGCCTTCGAGCATTGTATTTCATACCAAGAGCTTCAACATCCTTCGAAGGATTGACAAGGTCGCGCAAATAGTCGTCCTGCGTCTTGTAGTACGTGCCCGTTGATGCATTCATATAGGGACTGTGTCTTTTACTTTGAGCATGCTGATGATGGCGCCTAAATATCGGATAAAAGACGAGAATACCATGCACATCATCTCGATGATTCATTTCTTCAATGACTTGTTCCATATCTGTCATAGTTGTTGCGCTGCATTGCGCCAGCTCGTATTCCATGCCGTCCTGGCGCAAGGTTTCATGAATCATGGCCGAATAAATTTCAGCGTCGATTTCCTCTTGCTGAGCATTGTTGCTGCGCTTCGACCGATCCGCTAGTATTCCAACTAGTTTTGGTTTCACTACACAGTTTCTGGTATATTCTCGAACCTCTCGTCGCATGGCTTGCGCCAGCTCTTGAACGTCAATCACATTGGCATGTTGCTGTTGCGAGGAAGCAAATTCCGGCTCGCACGAGGACGATTGCAATCGATGCTGCGACAGCAGCCTTCTTCGACCGACTGCACCAAACGGAGTTCGCCTTTGACTACATGATTTCTTATTGACAAGCGAAAGTGTGGTTGTCAAGCGCTGAATAGCGGCCATGGCGAAAAAGGCAAGGTCAAAGCAAAAAGTTGAAGAGAATTTTTGAGACGAAATTCTTGGCTGTCACACTCAATCGCACCGGGTTTGACCTTTCGCCGCGCCGCGCCGGAGACTGCGTCGCCACACTTTTGTGCTCTTTCGTTCCATGCCGAGATTCTAAATCACCACCTCTTTCAAATCGTTCAAGTATCGCAGTCAACTGTAGCTTTCACACAAGACATACAAACAGCAGTCATGCAGTCGTCTTCATCGCCCAAGTCAAACGTCTATTTCATTCGCTTCTCCGACGTCTCGAAGAATCCACTCCACCCGCTCGGAGCAGACTTGCTCAAGCACATTGACAGTCACTTGAAGCAAGCGATTGGGAACGCAAGCGTGACAAGCATTGTGTTAATGGGAAGTGACCGACAGTTTTCCGCTGGAGCAAATCTGCAGGAGCTCAATGCGAATGTTTCAAATATCAGTGGCAAGAATAAAGTCTCTTCATCAACAACTCTCTCGTCCATTTTGAATCAAGGACCATCGTCGTTATCTATATTGGATGTCATTGAAACACTGGAGTCATGTCCCAAGCCTACCGTTGCATTCATTGCTGGGACCTGTCTCGGTGGCGGTTTGGAGCTTTCCTTGGCCTGTCATGTACGGGTCTGCTTGCCGTCGGCCAAGCTTGGATTGCCTGGTACGTTTCATCAGGTATGGGTAGATATGAATTTCGCGAGCTAATTTCACTCACTCATTCATCTTTTTTCGTTGATAGAGGTCCACGTTGGACTCATTCCTGGAGCTGGAGGCACGCAACGATTGCCGCGCCTGATTGGCTTGCAGCAGGCGCTCCCAATGATTCTCACTGGCAAGCCTGTGAACGCCAAAAAGGCCTTGCAGCTTGGACTTGTAGATGGCATTGTAGATGAAAAGGATGTCAAGTCATGCACAATAGACGCAGTCGCTACAAAATGGGCGCAGTGGGCCGAAGCGCTGCCGCTGCGTCGCGTCTCGCAGTTGACATGTCGGGAATCATTGCCCGAGGCGCACGTCATGCTGCACATGGCGCAGTTGAGTCTACCAAAGCTAGGATCGGAAGGCATGCTAGGCGCGTTAACGGCCATGAGAGCGTGTGTTCAGGCCAAGACGTTTCAAGACGGCATGCGAGTGGAATCGGAGCAGTTCTTGGCGGCGCTCACTTCGCCACAAGGCAAGGCACGGCGACATGCCTTTTTCGCCGTACGCAAGGCACAACAGCTGCGCCACCAAGCTCCTTCGAATCATCCATTGCTGCAAAAGGATATTTCTTCCGTGGAAACGGCAGTCATTGGCGCCGGCACCATGGGATCTGGTATTGCCCTGGTATTGCTTCGCGCGGGCTTCAAGGTGGTCTTGGTGGATGTGCAGGAGCAAGCGCTGAAGCGCGGTATGGATTTCTTGCAAACAACCATTGACACGCAATGCAAGCAAGGCAAACTGAATGGATCAATGGCTCAAAACATGCTGCAACGCTTGCATTCGACCATGAGATTGACCGATCTGAGCGCAGCACAGCTTGTTATCGAGGCAGCAATCGAAAATATGCAGATCAAACAGTCCATTTTCAAAACGCTGAAGGAGGTGACATCCCCATCAGCTTTGCTTGTTACGAACACTTCTACGTTGGACGTGGACGCCATTGGAAGCGCTGCTGGGTTGCATTTCTTCTCGCCGGCTCATGTGATGCAATTGGTTGAAATTGTGGCAGGCAAAAATACGACTCCGGCAACGGTCGCCGTCCTTCAATTGCTGACTAAGCGCATTGGCAAAATTGGTGTTGTCGTTGGCAATTGCGACGGTTTTTGTGGAAATCGCCTATTGAAACCATACCAAGCCGAAACCACAATGCTCCTTGTCGAAAAACAGGACAAGAAACCTCCGTCCATACAGCAAGTCGACGCTGCACTATTGAACTTTGGCATGGCGCTTGGGCCGTTTCAGCTCTCCGACCTGGCAGGCAACGATGTTGGATTCAATATACGCAAGGAACGGGGTTGGGTGCGGTCGAACTCGAACGAGCCTATACCTCGCCAGCGCCCTCATCGTTACTCTGAACTTCCAGATCTCATGGTATCCGAGCTTGGTCGAAACGGGCAAAAGGTTGGGAAAGGCTGGTATGACTACGACCCTGCCATTGGAAAAGGACGAAAGGGATTCGTTTCGCGAGAGATGGAAACTTTTTTGAATCGATTCTACGATGCTTCATCCGCCGACAAATTAAAGGAAATGACGGAGCAAGAAATCGTAGAGAGAGTACTGTTTCCGCTCGTTAACGAAGGTTTTAAGTGCTTGGAGGAAGGGATTGCGCGGGAGCCAAGTGACATTGACGTCATCTACCTGTATGGCTATGGTTTTCCAGCGTGGAGAGGAGGCCCAATGTACTGGGCCGACCATGAAATCGGTCTGAAAAATCTTTTGGAAGGTTTGAGACGTCTCAGTAGGCAGTATCCCGGAACTGATCATTTCATACCATCCAAGCTTCTGGAACGTTGCGTCACGAATGGCGTTACCGTCGACGAGTACTGTCAGAAATCCAGAGATTCTGTTGGGCGCTCAAAGTTGTAAGCGCCCTATCTATAAATTTTGTTGCGCTTAATGGTTTTACTTTGACAAGCTTCGTTTGACTTATTGAGCTTATTTGTTTACTACATGTGGCATTTGCGCTCGGACATGAAGCGCATAGATGCTTGGCATGACTTCGCCATTCTCCATCAAACTACCGGGTAGTCGCAGCTTTTTCTCTAACCCAATCGCCCGCCAAGCTCCGCACTCAGTTGCTGCGCCAATTCAACATTGCATTTGATAATAAATACTTCTGGTCCGCGAGCTTCGGCACCATTGATTCCTTGAAACGTGAGTTTTCCAAACTCCTTGTTCTTCTTCTTTTCCTCGGCGTATTGGTGACTCTTTGGAGCTAACATGTTCAGCGTTACAGCCTGACCATTTGTACTGCGCATCAGAAAGCGACGCTTGTCTGAAGTCGTTTCCGCCTGCAAATGGATTGTTCCCGTCTTGATATTGGAAAAGTCTTTCTCGTCGACTTTGCGGCTGTATACCTTTACCATACCAACTCCGTCGCGGAAAAGCTCCACATCCTTCCAACCAGCATCATCCGCGCGTAGACGCTTGTCTTCATCTTTCTCAGGAGCAGCATCATTGTCTTCGTCATTTTCCTCCGGACTCGGTGCACTGCGTGCGCCTACTTGATCGCGAGCAGGAGGTTGCGGCGGCGCAACGTGAATTATGGGCGTCTCAGCTGCCGCCGCCGCTTGATCACCACCATGAAGCGCCTTTTCCAGCGCGCGCCACTCGGCCTGAATCTCGGCCCTGCGTTTGCGCAGCAAGATGGAGTTTTGCGTCCAGTCCAAATGCATTTCTGGTTGACCAAACGCAAGCTCCGCCTTGGCGCACTCGTCGGAAAGTTTTGCCATGTCGCGGTGGAGTTGCTCCTGTCGTGCTCGCATGGTAGCAGGATTATCGGGAAGACTATAGTGGGATGCACTCATTGTTTCTTTATGATAACTGCATAAGACGAAGAAAAACATGTTGATTAGCTCGATCATTGCTGCTGCTGTTGGTGGCAACTGCAATATACGTAGCAGCTTTCAAATATGGATACCGTAGACTTTCTACAACTATCCCGTCCTGCTGCGCTTCTTCTCTTATTGTTACAAACCTTGAACTTCCGTAAATGAGAGCAAATATGCGAATTATAGCAAGCTGAATCAAGATAATGAGGCGATGCGCCATCCGTCTTCGGCATCGCTCATCGTTGTCACAATCGTGTCGCAGCGCGTCAACTGTCGCACAGAAACCGAGAAACGCTTGCGCGCGTTTCTTCGATTCGTCGCCGTTCCATACCGGTACGCACCTCTATGCGCCGGTGGCCGGTGGAAAGAACGTCCACACATTGACAGTAATTATGAGCACAGGAAGGGGAATCACGGAGCAACAGATTGTTTTCACACGCCAGGCGACGATTCTCCGCAGGAATTTGCTTGATTGGGACGGAACGCTTCGTAATCAGCACGGAGAAGACTGGCCATCCATGCTTGGCCGTCTGAATGCTTCCTTTCATCAAACGACAAATATGGATCGAAGTATCGAGGATGTATTGGAACATTTCGTTTACGTACCTAAGAAATGTACGGCGAATGCGCAAGATATACCATTCTTTTTGTCGACGAGGATAGATTCCAACACTAGTGATGATGTCGCTGCTTACATTACAAACACGGATGAACAAACAGGAGATCCACTGGAAAAGCTTTTTAATTTTGAAAGGACAGCGGCACGTATTGCGGCAGAGTACGAGGAAAAGATGGCGCGATTCTAGTTTAAATGTACTATAACAAACTATTGTCGATGAAGGAGTCCCCGCGCCACAAGCTGATTCATAAGTCTCGTATCTTCGTCTCGACAATCTGTCCGCTCTCGAAGCCACCAATGACCAGTGTAGGTCAAGGGAGATAGTTTATAAGTTTAAATTATCTCCCTTGGTGTAGGTTCCGTCGGATGAAATCTTCCGCAGGTGACTGGGCTTCCACACGTGAAAATGTGTTCCGGCCGAGATGGCATAGTCAGACTTAAAATCAAAGCTAATCCGCCCGACTGCAATTCTCCAGCACGAGGAGTCATGGAAGAAGACGGATAGCCTCGAGGCTATGCGCGATTCGCCCTCACGGTCAGTCCGCATCGCTCATCGTTGTCGTAATCGTGTCGTAGCGCGTCAACCTTACTGTCATGTCGCACAGAAACCAAGAAACGTGCGCGTCGTTTCTTCGATGCGTCTCGATCCAAAAGCATGACGAACTGAACTCACCTTTGCGCTAGATTCGGATTGTTGCATCGTGATACAAAGCTACGCCCACTCATACACAGCAAAGGAGTATGGCTACATGTTCCAGAGGCGTCTATCCGCCGGCAGTGATTGCTTCGGTGCAGAAGCAACTGAAGGAACTGCAGGAAGAAGAGCAAGATCACGACGACGATGGAGGAGTTCCAGATTCATTCAAACTCCAACCAGCCATGCAAATAGCACGTCTGGATGATGCCGTGGTGCGTATGAAAAACTTGAGAATCTAGCGCTGACTTGCGTAAGCGAGATACACTTGATGCTAACCTTTTGAACGCACGTTCATCTGCTTGTGTCATGACAGATGTTTAAACTCGACATTGATCCAGTACATGCTCGCGTCCGAGAGTTAAACGCTACGCGGGGAGCAGAAATGATATCGAACCATTCCGGAGCGCACGGATCCATCTGTTTCGTCGTGAGACGATGCGGGTGATTCTTCTGTCGCGAGCAAGCATTGACATTGTCTGTGCTCGCGGCAATGCATGGTGACTTGCTGGATGGATTTGGCCTTTTTGCCATTGTCAAGGAGACGGGAGTGGACGATGATGGGCTGCTGGAGTTCAACGAAAAGTACTTTACCTTTCCAATCTACCGTGATCAAACTTGGACGTTTTACGAAGCCTTGGGCAATCGTAAAATTGGATTGAGTTTACTTTGGAATCCGTTTTCTGTCTTTTCCATAATGTGCGAAACCTATCAGCGCATTCGAGAAAAGAAAATTGACGGCAACATGAAAGGCGATGGAATAATACAAGGTGGCATTATCTTTTTTGGAAGGGATGGGCAACCGAAAGCTGCATATCAGGAGGAGACTGGAGTTGATCTCCGGATTCGTGACATAATTGCTACCTTAAATGCTATTAGAAAGGAAGGGTAAGGAATCACGATTATACACAGACGAGCAGAAAGAGTCTAGCGTTGAATGACGGTATGTCTACTTGGAGGATGTGCCCGACGGACGCAGCAAGACTTGCTGATGGCTCACAGTCAGTTCCTTCCTTGCCACATTCAATAAACATACAATGGTTTAGATTAAAACATATTACATATTCCTTTTGTGGTCGTAAATACTACATACGAAGTAGGACTCGTAAAGTTAATGGAACGAAAAACGAGAAACGGTGTGACAAAGCGTGACAGGCGACGATTTTACAATTTTCGTTCGACCATTGATGCCACTGGCCACTGCTGCTTCGCTCAAACGACCTCACGCATTGTACCGGAAACCTTAAGGTCTCTTACTAAAAAGTAAATGAGATAAGGGAGGGAGTCTAATAGCAACGTATGGGCATAATCGTCGGATTTCGACGAGGCGTACTGCTATTGCTGCTTGGGACGGCGTTACTTCGAGAAGCGTTTGGCTTTTGCACCATTCGTGGACAAAAAATGATGAACCAATTGCGATTTTCACCATCCAACAAGCCACGTCGGTTTTATTATGCAACGCCGATTTTTTCCTTACGCCTACCTCAACATGACAAGCCGATCAACTGCATTGCTGCTCCCATGGTGGCTGCGTCTGACTACGCGTTTCGATGCCTCTGTCGACAGTACGGCGTCGATCTGACCTTTACACAAATGCTGCACACGGAGAACTTGCTGAAGCAAGAGACCTTTCGAAGGAATCACTTGGATTTGTGGGAGTATACGCCGATACCGGCGATTTGGTCACGCGAGCAACGAGAATTTTTGGAAGGAAGCAAGAGCATGGACGATGGAGGGAGATTGAGCCACGAGCAACAAGCATGGACGTGCGGCCCTGTCATTGTCCAACTTGCTGGCCATGATCCGGTTCGAGTGGTCGAAGTGGCTGAACTGGTACTGGAGCATACCGGTGGGCGAGTCCATGGTTTTGATTTGAATTTGGGTAAGTGACTTCGAACAGTTGATGATGCGGTACATACTGATATCAATTTCTCGACATGTTGTAAATTGACCATGCATTTTTGCAGGCTGTCCACAAGGCATTGCTCGAAAAGGTCGGTATGGTGCGCACTTGATGGATCAAGACCCATTGACCGCTTGTGCGATTCTGTCCGCTTTACGACAATCTCTGCCAGACTCGGTATCTGTTTCGGCAAAAATTCGTCTCCCAGAAGATCCAAACACGTTGCCCAAAAGAATAATTCGCATACTAGACACTGGGGTAGATTTTATAACGATTCATGGGAGAACGATTCGTGAAAATAAAGTCGCGGTTGTTGCATGCCATTTTGACCAGATCGCTAGAGTGACTGCTCTGGTAAGCGAATACGACCCTACAATACCAGTTGTTGCCAATGGCGGCATTGAACAATTTTCAGACGTCGAGAGGGTGAGACAATTAACCAACGCGGCTGCAGTTATGAGTTCGGAAGCTTTGTTGGAGAACCCGGGAGTGTTTGCACTGGATTCGTCGCTCTGGTCATCGCGGCAAGTCTTGAATCAGCAATTTCTGTTTGCCTCCGAGTACTTGAATTGGTGTCAGAAGTATCCACCGCTTCCAGGTGTATTGGGCCAGAGCTGCAACATTGTGCGTGGGCATTTGTTCAAAATATTATTTCGGTATCTATCTGAACAACCCGATCTTCGAGAGAAAATGGCATCGCAACATATCCGACGACTCGCTGACTTTCAACAAGTATGCGAGGAGCTACACTGCCGCTACAATAAACTGTCGGACGAGGAGCTTGATGGGCTTGCGTCATCCCGTGCCGGCAGCTCCTGGTATCGAAGGCATTGGAGCGCCAAAAGAATCATGGCACCCTTACTAGACCAACAAAATGTTGTTATATCGACAAGAGAACGCAAAGAAGCCGCACTTTCGCGGATAACCAAATTGAGACAAGAGCGACTGGAGAGGAACGTTGTCCACCAATAAACCTTTCTTGGGGAGCAACACCGATGGCTACGGCCTATGAGCTGCTGCTTCACGGACGATTACATCGATGCACATATTTATACCTCTGACCGACCAAGCGCAGGTACGATATAAATAGATGTAAAAGGGCGTCATACAAAGCAAAGTTACATTGCGCTTTCAATTTAGTTGTATACCATGTACTTGGGCGTAGAGCTAAACTTTTTGTAACCCTTGACGACCTTATTGACCGAGTCAAGGAAATCCTTCTCGCTGACACTCTTACGACGCGCCCGAATAGCATACATGCCAGCCTCCGTACAGACACTGTGCAGCTCGGCACCGGTAGTGTTAGGGCACAAGCGCGCAATGAGTTCAAACCGAATATCGCGGTCGCAATTCATGCGTTTCGAATGAATCTTAAGAATGTGTCCGCGTCCCTCAAGATCTGGCAAACCAAACTCAACCTTGCGGTCCAAACGACCAGGACGCAATAGCGCAGGATCAAGCGTGTCTGGACGATTGGTTGCCATGAGAACCTTGATGTTTCCTCGGGCGTCAAAGCCGTCCAATTCTGAAACAATCTGCAACATGGTCCGCTGAACTTCATTGTCGGTTCCACCATCATCTGATCCGCCACGAGCACCCCCAATGGCATCAACCTCGTCAAAAAAGATCACGCAGCAAGGTTTCGATCGTGCGAGACCTATAACGTAAAGGATAGCGTGAAAGGGTTTCGTGAGCCCAGTGCATTTTAGCCACGACGAAAACAGACTAAGAAACACTTCCAAACAAGACGATCCTCATTTGCTCCACTTAATCGATGCTTACTACTTACTAAAGATTTCACGAACCATGCGGGCACCTTCGCCAACATACTTTTGAACAAGTTCACTGTGTTGAGACGGTTGTGAGAGCGGCGCTACGACAGAATGAATACATCAACACGAGACAGTCAAACATACCTTCCAATGACTCGAATGAAGCAAGCATCCGTTCGATTAGCCACAGCTCTCGCACTCAGCGTCTTGCCCGTTCCCGGAGGGCCATATAGCAAGACTCCCTTGGGCGGATCAATTCCAAGCGTCACAAATCGCTCCGGATGCAACAGCGGAAGCTCCAATACTTCACGCAACTTTTCCATGGCATCCTTGGCTCCACCAACATCATCATACGTGACATCTGGCTTGTCTTCGACTGTCATGAGACTGACTGTTGGATCAATCTTTGGTGGCAGCGGAATCTGAATGCTATACTTGGTGCGATCAACGCCAACCCGCATGCCTTCCTCAATATCCGTCGGCGCGACCTTTTCACCCAAACCAACGACAAACTTGGCAATTTGCTTAATGTTAATGACATACTTGTTTTGCGCCGCTGTTGTACTGGAACTAGCCTGACCGCCCATGAGCGGGTGCACCGCCTGCACCGTATCGGATCCGCTTGGTGCGGCAGCATCGCCGGCGATAATTTTGGTGCACCGCGCCACTTGCAGGGGCGCTTCCTCGGACATCATTTGCTTGTCACCGACCAAGTCCCACATGCTGGGCGGACTGAGGCCAGTGTCTGACTCGGTAATGCCAATCATGTCCTTAACCTTGGCCGTGTGCTGCTTGATTTCCTCCTCGAGGCGCTTAATGCCGGCAGAGTAGGGACCGAGCCCATAAGTTTTCAAGAGAGCAATGTCGCCTTCGTCGAGTGGAGGTGGAGTGTCGTCCTTTTCTTCCTATGTTGAATTAAAATTCCGTGTCAGAAAGGCAAATCGACGACGACGCGAGTAGTCATCTATCTCCTTCCAGTGTAAACAATTTTGCTACTTACATCGTCGTGATCCCCACGGTTTCCTGTCTGACATTCGCCGGCTGACATGGTAGCGATTAGTTTTGATCAAGCAATGAATTCAAACGCTGTGCAGCGGCAAGAATGTCATGGCGACGCAAAAAGATGCGTGCGGACGATGAGTACCGCTTCGAGTCGTACCGGTTCTTTTACGACCCTTGCTCCATCGCGACGAGGCTCTCACATCCGACCATGGGACGCAAAACGCGTGGAACGACGAGAGAAGGAGAGCGACCCACAAGTAGTACGCACTGCATTTCTGGCAAACATGGCTGACGACTTAGATGCCTTCTTTGATGAAGTCTCGGATGTCGAAGCCAAAGTTAAGCAAGAGGAGACAGCGTCCGAGCAAGTCGACGCGGACGATGCGGCTGGCGCCCCACCAACCAAGAAACTAAAACCCAATTTACCGAGAGGCGTCGTTGTAGCTGCTGCATCTGGAGTAAAGAAATTAGAAACGATTGAGCAATTGTCAGATAATGCGTCGAGCTTACATAATGCTACAGAGAAGCGTCAGCCTGACCGTCTCGCACCCGCAGTTCAGCCTCCTCCAGCGGCACCCCTTCCACCAGCCGCTATCTCAAACAAGCAGACGCATCCTGCTTCCAACAAGCAACCAGAGACACAAGAAGCAACGAAAAATTCCAAACTGACTGGCAACTTCACTCTATTTATCGGAAACATTGGAGCCGAATCTACCGAAGTTGACTTGTACAATCACTTTTCCGAAAAGTACCCAAGCATTCACGAGGCTCAAATTGTCCGCAACGCCGACGGCGAAAGCAAGGGTTACGGCTTCGTGAGCTTTACGCAAGCATTGGAATGTGCGCGCGCCAAGCGAGAAATGGATCAGTCGTGGCTTGGGGCGAGGCCAATTCGCATCAAAAAGTATATTGGACATGAGCAACACGATAAACAAAAGGGGCAAAAGAAGAAGAAGAATCGGAGATAGCATGCTGTGTTCACAGAGTCAAAGCAAGCGCGCAAAGGTTCCGTGTTGAGAGCAAATCGTCGCGTCATGTCTGTTGTTTGATCGTTCAGGTTCGATCGTCTTACTTCATTTACAGTTAAGTGATGCTATGTCTTAGATGATGCAGCAATTGCTCTTGCTCATCATAAGTCCACATGTTCTGATACTAGGTAGTAACTGTTTTCAGCATTCTTGATAGCAAAAATAACAGGGACGTTAATCCAAACATTTACAGTAAAAAACTACCTCTTGCATCATAGCTTACTCATCCAGACTCAACAAAAAAGTCCGAATCCTCCTTATATATTCTCCAAGCTTGCCCGTTCCATCCGTAATGTCATTGTGTCCCCGATCGGGCACCCACCAAGGTTCGCGCCGCAGGTCTGGTGCAACAGCTCGGTACAATTGCAGTCCGTGCGAAAAGTCAACCTCTTGGTCAAGTTTGCCATGGATTACCATTACGGGGCAGTTCACCTTAGGGATGCGGTCAATATTGGGGTAGATATCAAGACATGCAAGCAAACTACAATATGTCAAAAGTAATGTGAGTGTTTGGAATGAGAGCTGCACATCTCGATCGCCCGCATTCACTCACCGACTCGGCGTTAATACTCTCATGCCGCTCGTAAACGGACTATGCAGTATCAGTCCGCCCAAAACTCCCACATCCTTCTTTGACGCCAAGTAGCAGC
This sequence comes from Mayamaea pseudoterrestris, assembly GCA_027923505.1. Taxonomy (NCBI): domain Eukaryota; phylum Bacillariophyta; class Bacillariophyceae; order Sellaphorales; family Sellaphoraceae; genus Mayamaea; species Mayamaea pseudoterrestris. The sequence goes on along the minus strand of BROI01000032.1, from coordinate 234,038 downwards.
AAGGTCCACTGCCGACTGATTGCCCGTACAGTATAATTTTTGTCGAGTCGCCGTCCGCCAAGGTATCCAGCACATAATCGTAAACGGCATCAATATCTCGATATGTACTAGCTTCCGTCGGCACACCGCCCGACTCGCCGTAGCCACTGTAATCGTAAACAACGACATTAATGTCAAGCGAATGCGCCAAGACAACTTGCATTGGAAAGGTCGCTCCAAGATCCGTCGCATTGCCATGACTAAACAGCATGGTTCTTGTACTAGACGTTCGTCGGTGCACCGGAACGCGGTAAATCAAAGCGCCAATGTAAACGTTCCGTGGCGACGCAATTTTGACGGCGGTAATGGCTCCCTCGTCGTGCGGAGGAACCTGCAAGCGAGGATCCAAAAGTAGTTTGAATGTGACGCCATGCTTGGCGTCGTTCGAGTCGCGCGTTTTGCGTTCGACGGCGCGGCGCTTGCGGAGTTTGGCTTGGTCTGTGAGTTCCTGTATGGGGGATTTGATCTTTTTTTGCGTCTGACCCTTTGTTTCAGCTTCCAGTGGCTGCGAGCTTGGTGGGCCTTGGATTTCTCCAATCGATGAATCGCCGTCGCTATCGGTTCGTTTGTTGTCGTCATCATCCTTGTCTTCGTTCGTGCCAGCTTCTCTTTCGCCTAGGAAATTTCCGTGCTTGTCATGTCGTTCGAATTGATAGAGTGGAGGTTCTAAAGGGATGATATAGGAATCGGAAAAGGTGTAAATAAACGAGAGTCCGAATTCGGACAAAACGATGCTTGTCGCTGCAAACTGAATTTACCTGGAGGAAAGAAAGTAAGAGCACCTAAACATCAAGAGAAAAGAAGGTATGAAAAGGTTAAATACTTCGCAACAGAGGAGATCAAGATCGAAGCGTCATCCATCTGCTGTCTGCTGGCGGTGCACCTACCTGCGACCGTACTTGCTCTACATCCGCTTTGACACCACAGACAAAAGATGGCTGAAATGGCGGATGGACAGCAGCAACACATATTCTAACGACTTGGTTCTGTAGGTGTTCTAATAGACTCGTCTTGAAGGTGATTGCCGGAGAGTTGCAGCGACACTCCGCCATTGTCGCGATGGTCGGCGTCGGCTCATTGATGCAACGGTTGAATCCGGGTGGCTTGCAAGATGTCGCTCCGGTTTCAAAGGGTACCGGTAGGACGAACGACGTACGACATGCTGCAGCTCCCAATTGACGCGCTGTTGCGGCAAGGAAAGACCGGGAATACCTATGGCATAGTTTAAAACCTCTGTTTAAAATGTTACTGCTATTACAAGTGCAATAGCACCATTGAAAGCTTTGACATAAACGCGAATTCGGCCGTGCTTGCTCCAGTGTCACACCCATCATTCAACTCCCTTGCTTGAGCATGACTGCTGCACTATTTTGCACCAAAATGTTTCTTAATGGCCAAGTCTCTTTGCTCCATGTAGTGACGCCACTGATCGTTTCCAATGGACCGGCGACGCTTGCCTTCATACAAGTAGTTCAAGCCGCCGATCAAGCCACTGGCTGCCGCAAAGGCACCACCAATAATGAGCAACGTAAAGGCAGATTGGACTGGCATATTGTAGTGTTAGATAACTATTCTTCTGATTACACCTTTATGTAGGATGCAAAGCTTTAGTGACAAGCAAGGGAGGAAAGTGACAAGTTAAGCAGAGAGCCGTCGGAAAGTGACGCCGAGGTCCGCAACAAGAGCTGTCTGTCAAGATTCCAGATTCCTTGAAAGACGCCTATGGATAGGGATATTGCAACGTCAGCCCATCCGGTTTTGCGGCAGCCAATCAAATCCGCTGAAACGGACACGTCACAGCGACAGGCCTATTCGGGCGCGAAACTGCTCGCGGTCCATCGGCATCCCATCGTTGTTCGATATCGCTTGGCTCACCTCACCATAACTTTGGTTGTGGCCTTGAAAGCGCGCATCATCAGCCTCCCCCGGACGTGTCATCATTCACCTACTTGTACTTGCCATCACTTTGCTCTCGCTCAGCTCCTGTCTGGCTCGAAGTTCTAGCCACCCTTCTCATCGCACAGCATCCCATCCAAGGACGACCAGCAAAGTCGACGAAACAACGCTACATTCTGCACCAATACCAGCCATGGAGTCATATACAAATTCCAACCCTCAAAACTTTTCGGATCAGCTCGACAGAGTCTGCATCATTGGTTCTGGCAATTGGGGAAGTGCCATTGCCAAAATGGTTGGCGAAAACTGCGCTCGCTACGACCACTTTGAAGACCAAGTAAACATGTGGGTCTTTGACGAAACCGTCACCCTCGAGAATGGCAGTCAAGACTTGCTATCCAATGTCATCAACACGCGCCACGAAAATATAAAGTATTTGCCCGGCATTGAGCTTCCCAGAAACGTGCGCGCCGTGCCCGACTTGGCGCACGCCTGCCAAGGTGCAACGCTGCTCATTTTTGTGCTGCCCCATCAGTTCTTGCCGCGACTGGTACCAATCATTCGAGCCAGTGCGCATCATGAATGTCGAGGAGTGTCGTTAATTAAAGGTCTTGGTGAGTCGAGTCATTGCACGTACCGTCAATGGGATTGACTTCTTGTATCTTGTATTGTTGGTCTTGGCTGGTCGTCTAACAAAATGAATCGTCTTTTCGCCGCAGATTTTGACCATAATACAAAGCTACCAGTCCTCATTTCTGACTCGATATCTAGAGCAATGGGAGGCATGCCATGCGCTGTTCTAATGGGAGCCAATGTTGCAACTGATGTAGCTCTAGGACAGGTATGTGCCTGATGTCGAGCTGACGGTTATTGTTGTCAAAGAGGAGCCGCCAACTCACACACGCTCATTTTATTAGATTTGCGAGAGTACGTTGGCATCCAAGTTTGGACCTCCGACTGACGAGATTACGCGACTTGTGTTCAATACACCAACGTTTCGAGTGCAGCATGTTTCCGATGTGGCTGGTGCGGAGGCTTGCGGCGCTCTCAAAAATGTGATTGCGCTCGGCGCCGGCTTTGTCGACGGCATTGGACTGGGCAGCAACACAAAGGCTGCGTTACTACGAGTGGGACTCCGGGAAATGGCACGTTTTTGTCACATGTTCTTTGACGGCGTCCAAGATAAAACCTTTACGGAAAGTTGTGGCATGGCTGATCTCATCACGACGTGCTACGGTGGACGCAATCGCAAGTGCGCCGAAGCATTTGCGCTTCGCTCATTGGAGCAAAAGCAGGCAGTGTCGAAAGACAATGCAACTTATTGTTCGTTCGAGGAAGAGTGCGCAAAGCGATGGCAAGTCATTGAAGCAGAACTTCTTCAAGGCCAAAAACTCCAAGGCACACTAACGTGCATGGAGGCTTACCAGGTGCTTGAATCACAAGGAGTTTTAGCGGCATTTCCACTCATCAAGACAATCTACGACATTAGCTTCAAGGGAAAGTCTGTGGAACACATTGTCGAAGGCATTCGAGAAGTGCAGAGCAACTCGCACCTGTGAGGTCTTACGCATAACTCAAGGACTATTCGCTTACAAGAGGATTCTTCGCAAACGTAACTAATGATAAAAAACTTGTACAAACAACACCTTAACGTTTTTCAGTATGACTGGACCTCTTATCCTTGTAAGGCCATTCCTTGTTGTTATCAAAAAAAGTGGCATGTACAAGCCACAATCTCTATCATAAAATGGTTACCACGTGCCCATTTTGCTCCATTAACTAAAGCTTTATATCTCCCCCGTGTTGCGCACTGCGTCGTAGACCACTCGTCCACGGTACTGGTCCACTGCAGGCGCCGTCTCGACCAATGCCACGGGTTCCTTGTGAAAAAAGTAGTCCGTCGCATCATGCGGATGGTAGTGGGAGCTCCGTCCCGAGCTTGCAGTCGTTGTTGCCGTCGACCGCGTGTGGCGGCTCTATATTGAAAATATGAGATTATGGCAATGTTGAGTCCATTGCAGCATCATCAGCTTTTCCTTTCAGTCTCCTGCACTGTCTGATCTACACACTTACCAATTCACCCTGACTCGGCCGACGATGCTTTTTGACGAGCTGATCCTTTTTGGTCTGATCCACCCAATACTTCTTGTCCTCCCGCTGCCACTGATCAAAGCTCGACGAGTCAGTCGTCGTCGTCTTGGTCGACTGACTCTTGCCGCTATAGTCGCCCGAGCTGCGGACGCGCACCGAAGGCACATATGGTTTCGTCAATACATGTTCGCTCGAAACAAACACGGCCGTCGACGCTGGCAGGCGCGTCTGGTAGACTGGAGCCGCGTCGCGTATTGCAAACGTGGGACTGCCACTTGTTGGTCCAGCGCGCGCCATGGCTTCCAGCGTGTGCGCCGAAATGGCCGAAATCGAATCGTCAAAAGTGTTGGTCGGCTGAATGTCAAAGTCGGAATGCTGGACTTGGCGCGCTGGTGATGACGCTGGAAATGGCTTGGATAGTTGCTGCTGCTGTTGCGAAGGATAGTAAGATTTGACGGGTGTCACATTCTTCTTCTTGGCGCTACTCGCCATGTCAATCTCCTTTAGCGCGTTCACCGCCTTGGCGGCCCGCACTTGATCGTCGAAAAAGAGTTGCGCGTAAATATGTTCACCAGTTTCGCTGGCCGGAATCCGACTCGCCATTCCAGGTCCTCGCTTGAAATTCTTGCTAGGCGATGATGATTCTCCTGCCTCATTGTATTCCTCCTCCTCGTGATGCGTCGTCACGTTGACATCCGCACCCGACGTGCAGGACGAAAAGACGGCGCGCAACGTATTCTCCAATGACTTGACATTGTCAGGCTTGTTTCGTCCCACCATTTGCTCCATGCTTCTCATGAGATCTCGGGCGGACGACTGAAGCTTGTCCTTCATGGCTGGAAACAAGTAGTTGCCACTAGATGCTTTGCTGCTGCTGCCATTGGCCGAGGATGGCTGTGAGCCTGCCGACATGTTGCGATTCCACGATGGTTGCAGCGAGTCGTCCACGCTAGCAGGATGAAGGGCGCCGACACCGAAGGTAGCACCTTTTCAAGACTTTTTGAGGTACTCCCAACTTGAGACGGACGACTTGGCTCACACGGCGATGGCCAATGGGCGACACAACAATGCGGCGTGCTGTTTACACGATCTGCAACTGCCTGCCGTACACAAGATTGATTGCTCCTTTGGCGGTCGAAATACAACCACAAATTTTTTCCATGGCGCATATCCGACTTCCACAGAGTACATTTAAGGTTAACGTTAGACTTTTGGCGCGCCCAATATTGTCGTTGATCCGAGCGAGTCGACCATGAAAAAGCCCTCCACGCTCACAAAATACGCCAGCGGGGGTTTTCGCTCGCCGATGCCTTTGACATGCATTTAGCTAAATCGAGATACGACCGGTTGAGCTGCGGTTGTCAAGTGACCGATGTGTATTGTTACCAATGACAGTGAAATTAACCAGCAAGTTACTACTATTATGCCGCTGCAGGCGTCGCGGGCTTTCTTTGCTTAATGTCCAATCCATAATCGTCCTTCGACAGTGTTGCTTCTCGAACCTGTCCCAGTCGAGCTATTGGCGACAAATCTTGCGATGATCTTAGTTCTGCGCATAAGCTACTGTGTTGCGACGCCAGCTCGCCACTGGTATACTTGCCATCATGGCAAGTGCCCGTGACAGCAGACGCCAACAAAGAGATCTCATTGCCTTCATCAAACCGTTCATCGCTATTATCTGTTAACAAGGGCTCCATTGTATGCAATCCATCTTCCTCCTCCAGCAATTCTTTTGCCATGCTAATGTCTGCCGCCAGTCGACTGTGCTGCATGCGCAACATTCCAATCTGCTCCTCCAGCTCCGTTTGCTTTGTTGATAAATGCCGTTTGATCGACTCCAATTGCTGCTGCGCCTGCCGCATGGCCAAATGTTTTGGAGGGGGCGGTAGCTGCAGCAGTTTTGTGCGCACCTTGTCGCACGCCTCTCGCAGCTCGCGACATTTGTCTTCGTTGCTTTGCGTCTCACGCTTGACGCGGCGCATTGTTTTGAAGCACGTTGCTAAATTATCTTCCATCTCGTCAATGTACAAACTTGGATTCCGTGTCATTTCATCCTCCATGTGAAGGCCTGAAAAGGACCTGTTCAAGTCCATGCTGCTTGGCAAAGAGGAGACGCGAACGCCCTGCAAATCATGCATTTGCAACTCTTCAATATGCTGTCGATGCGCTGGTTTTCGTTCCCAGTCAGAAACATGCTGGTTCCATTTAATCTTTCGTCGATCAGGTCGTAATTCTGCAATGAGTGACTTGTGCTGGTTGATGCGATCAAGTTCGTCGGATGAAAGCGGGTCATTGCTGACAGTTAACGGAGCAGCATGCAACTTTTGTTTGACACGATCTTGACTACTACTTGTAAGAGCTTTCGTTTGCTCGCCAGCTGATCCATTCAGCTGTCGTTGTTGCTGTTGCCGCGACTTTGGACTTGGAACGAACCGGCCGCGCATGGATGGGCATCGTGGTCCTCCTCGTCGGACAACTTCTCGATGCACTGCGTTCCTATGAACCGCATCGGCATCTAGAGTGAATATGGAAGCTTCTGGTGGTAGTGGTGGTTGGTTCATTGTTTAACAAGTGTATCTCAGACTGACTGTGAGGAAGGAAAGCTGGCTCCGAAATCCGAAATGATGATGTTGATCGTGAAGAAGAAGCGCGAGTCGTGAGTCGCATAGAAGTCGCACCATCACTCGACACGTGGAAATCCAAAAACCCCATCCCTCGCGTGCCTCCGCGCATCCTTTCCCATCGTTCCTCTGCGCGACAAACTTTCTTCCGGCTGCCCTCCTGCAAGTCTCATTCTTAGTTTGTGATTGATTCCATCACGCATATATTCTATTGATTTCAAAAGCACTAGTAGTTGCAACCATGGCGTAAGTTGAGCGAGGATGGATTTTTGGAGGTTTTTTGAGGTTGCGGTGGCGCGACCGTAGGATCTTTGCGGCGGCTGCTGCGGCTTTCCTGCGGCCTCGATTCTGCAACTTTTAAAAATACTTGATCCGTTTGATAAGTCTCTTGCAACGAAAATTATTTCATCCGCCGCGGAATCCTTCCTTGCTACTAAACTTGAATTCCTTGACCATATTTACTCACACTTCTTCTCCATCATTTGACATTTATTTATCCTCACAGCGACATTGACATGAAAGACGCTCTCGTTGCCAAGAAGCGTTCCCCGAACCGCTTGATTGTGGACGATGCAACGAACGACGATAACTCGGTCATTTCGCTGAGCCCGGCCAAGATGGAGGAGCTCCAGCTCTTTCGCGGAGACACGGTACTCATCAAGGGCAAGAAGGGCCGCGACACTGTCTGCATTGTCTTGGCGGATGAGACTTGCGACGATAACAATGTTCGCATGAACAAGTGTGTCCGCAAGAATTTGCGCGTGCGCATGGCGGATTTGGTGACGGTTACTTCCTGCGGAGAAGTTCCTTACGGCAAGCGCATTCACATTCTTCCGCTCGATGATACGATTGAAGGGGTTTCGGGTAACTTGTTTGACGTTTACTTGAAGCCGTACTTTTTGGAAGCGTACCGACCGGTCAAGAAGGGAGACTTGTTTCTGGTTCGCTCGGCGATGCACCCTGTCGAGTTCAAGGTTGTCGAGACGGATCCCTCGCCCTACTGCATTGTCGCTCCGGACACGGTCATTCATTGCGAGGGAGATCCAGTCAAGCGCGAAGACGAGGAGCGCATGGACGATGTTGGCTATGACGACGTTGGAGGATGCCGCAAGCAAATGGCCCAAATACGGGAAATGATCGAGGTAAGTTGATGTGATTTGCATTTTGCAAAAGAGATGTACATTGCAACACCATTTCTAACCGCACCCTCAAAAATCACAGTTGCCTCTTCGTCATCCGACACTCTTCAAGACGCTTGGAGTCAAGCCGCCTCGTGGTGTCTTGCTTTATGGACCACCTGGATCAGGAAAGACACTCATTGCTCGTGCGGTTGCGAATGAGACTGGTGCGTTTTTCTTTCTGATCAACGGCCCGGAGATTATGAGCAAGATGGCGGGTGAATCCGAGTCCAACCTTCGCAAGGCCTTTGAGGTACGTGCATTGAGGAGCATTTGAATTTATGTTGCATTGTTTGCGTTTGGAGCGCGGATGTCGGTTGATGGTTGTTGTCGACGCGTCATTGCAGAATACTCATCGCCAACCAGCCATACTGACTCACACATTCTTTAACACCTTGTACAATAATAGGAAGCCGAGAAGAACGCGCCTGCCATTATCTTTATTGATGAGATTGACAGTATTGCGCCAAAGCGTGAGAAGACGAATGGAGAAGTCGAGCGCCGCATTGTTTCCCAGATGCTTACTCTTATGGATGGGTTAAAGCAGCGCGCCAGCGTTGTTGTGATTGGTGCCACGAACCGCCCCAACTCAATGGATCCTGCCCTTCGTCGCTTTGGACGTTTTGATCGCGAAATCGACATTGGTGTTCCAGACGAGAATGGCCGCTTGGAAGTGTTTCGTATTCACACGCGCAACATGAAGCTTGACGATGATGTTGACCCGGAGGCGGTTGCGCGAGAGACGCATGGTTTTGTCGGAGCTGATATTGCTGCGCTTTGTACCGAAGCTGCCATGCAGTGCATTCGCGAAAAGATGGACTTGATTGACATTGAGGATGAGCAGATCGATGCCGAGATTTTGGACAGCATGGCTGTCAGTCAGGACCATTTCAAGCATGCATTGGCTTTGTCGAATCCCTCGAGTCTTCGTGAGACTGTTGTGGAGGTCCCGAACATTTCATGGGCGGATATTGGTGGCTTGGAAGACGTCAAGGTAAGTTGTGCTACGTGTTTTGGATGATGATGACGCGATAAAGGGACTTCTCATCAAGACACTGACTTACCCACGTTCATTTTTATGATTATTTCATTTCAGCGCGACCTCAAGGAACTTGTACAGTACCCCGTCGAGCACCCCGAGAAGTTCGAAAAGTTTGGCATGTCGCCATCCAAGGGAGTCTTGTTCTACGGTCCGCCTGGTTGCGGTAAGACGCTCATGGCCAAGGCTGTCGCTAATGAATGCCAAGCGAACTTTATCTCGGTCAAAGGACCGGAGTTGCTGACCATGTGGTTTGGTGAAAGTGAAGCGAATGTTCGCGACGTCTTTGAGGTGAGTGCCAATTGTGTTGTCGTCGTAGCCATGTCTTGTCAACTGCAAGTTTTTCTCATCCTTTATTAAACAATTGTTTTTAAATACAAAAGAAAGCGCGTCAAGCGGCTCCGTGTGTTCTCTTCTTTGATGAGCTTGATAGTATCGCGCAGCAGCGTGGTGGCAGCCAAGGAGATGGAGGCGGTGCTGCGGACCGTGTTATGAACCAGCTTTTGACGGAGATGGATGGTGTTGGCGCAAAGAAGAATGTTTTTATCATTGGCGCAACGAATCGTCCCGACATTATCGATACGGCCTTGATGCGTCCTGGTCGTTTGGATCAGCTCATATACATTCCCATGCCCGACTTCGAGAGTCGCTTGTCAATTCTTCGCGCTACGCTTCGAAAGAGTCCAGTTTCCAAGGACGTCGATTTGTCCTACCTCGCATCGCAGACGGACAAGTTTACCGGCGCTGATCTTACGGAAATTTGCCAGAGCGCTTGCAAGCTTGCCATTCGCGAAGAGATCGAGCGCGACATCGAGCGTCAGCGCATGAAGCAGGAGGCAGGCGAAGAAATGGAAGACGATGAAGATGTCGACGAGGATCTCATGCCTGAGATTCTTCCAAAGCACTTTGAGGCTGCCGTCCGTCAGGCTCGTCGTTCCGTTTCCGATCGCGACTTGGCCCAGTACGCGTCGTTTGCGTCCACATTGCAGCAGTCACGTGCGGCTGTTACCGGCGCGAGTGGAGGAAGCTTGGCAACGTTTGCATTTCCAGGAGCCCAAGGGGGCGCTGCGGCAGCTGCGGAGGAAGATGACGAGGATGATCTTTACAGTTGAGGGGGAAACTAATTAGTGATGTTGACGGGAGGAAGATCTGGTGGCCGTAGATCAATAAACTTTTTAGCGAATATTTACAAAAGAGAATTGCGTGATGCATTATGCAGCACCAGGTGCATTGTCACCATTCCCGTGACGTTGCACCGTCAGCATAGGATCGTTCACAACATTTGCATTCATAGGAACCCCCGACGCCTCGTTGATCTTCATCGCTTCAGAAAAGCTCGTTACGGACGCTCCAACGTCGCCAGATTCGAGCTGCAGGTTGCCGATTATGTTTACGATGCGCGCAACATAAGGATGGTTCTCGCCAAAATATTTTCTCGCCAGAGCAGCGACCTCCGTATACGCCTTCAATGCTTCTGGCAACTTTCCTTGCGTGTGATAGGCGCGTCCGATGTCAAGTAACACTTGGCCTGAATCAAGCGTAAGTTCGCCGTCTGGGGAATTCGCCCTCAGTATTTCAATACCTTCGTGAAACGCACTAAGAGCAAAGTCATACTCCTCTCGAGCTTGATAGACCTTTCCAATCAAGCAGAGGTCTTCACCAACAGCACAAGGGTCGTTGCTAAAACCTGACCGCCGTATCCTAAGCGCTTCATTCAATGGTTTGAGAGCTTCGTAAAGCTGCCCCATTTCAAAAAGAAGCTGTCCCTTCCGATGCAGCGCCTCGGCAATCTGATGCGATGGGCCCGTCAATTCCTCCGCAAGAACAAGAAATTTGTCGAGATAATGTAGGGCCTGCAAACGATCATTTTTGTAATTATAAAGAACTCCCATGTTATACCACGCAGCTGCAGCTTCAGCATCCTCCATACTCGTTGTATGTAGCAGCCTCGTTGCATCAATACACGCTCCCATGGCAGCTTCAAAATCGCATTTGAAAAAATGCACGTGAGCCATGTTCATGACGGTGCGAGCCAATTTCCGTCTCAAACGTCGACTCCTATAGTCAATTTGTTCTCTACATACTTCATTGCGACCCCCCATTGATGGAGAGTCTGGCCTATCGTCTTTGTATAAAGCTACCAATGCAGCATTTCCGCGAGCCAAAGCATCGGATAACATTTCCATGGCATCATTCGGCTTTCCGTACTGTATTTGAATCTGAGCCATGTTATTTAAGCAGCCAAGAACAACCGGATCAAATGCCAAAGGGGTATGCGACTGGGACAGTGACGCTGCAAGATCAAAAAACTGCAGTGCTGTGTCAGGGCTGCCCCAGTGGTAGTGGATGATACCCATGTTAAACAAGGTCGCTTTCGAACACTGATCCAATGGAATGATAAAATTCCGAAAGTCAACTCTGTCTTGCGTCTCCTCCATTGCTATTTGAAACGATTCCGCAAAGACAAGACCGACTCGGTGTGTACTAACGCCAGAGGATCCGCGAAGAGTCGAAGTTTGTCCAAACAATCCAGGAATTCCATCTACTACGCAAGTGCGACAGTCTGGCTCAACAAACAGTGAGTCTGCTTCATGCTCGTCCTGTTTTACACCAGAATCTGCAAAAGCCTTTGAACGCTCCATCAACTCGAGTCGCTGGCCTTCACTGCAGGCCATGAGCGCAAAGTAAAGTTCATTAGCTTCCTCCTGCCGCTCCCTCGATGCCCTATCACACCCAGTTTCCTCTGCTTCTTCAATAAACATTAACGTTTGCACCGATTCTTGAAACAGTTTCATGGCGGATACGCAGTCCCCGTATCTGTACAGGAGCCCGCCGAGGTTGGTCGTAACGGCAGCGTGTCGCTTCAAATTCTCTGGCGCAGTGGTAAGACGATCGCGCAATAGCTTGCGGCGTTCCACCATGAGCTGCATGGCCTGGTTTGCAAACTCCTTAAGCTTTTCTCGTTCAGTGTACGATAAACCTCCAGGTCGTGGCTCGGTTCCTTCTAAACAAAACGCGCCTATGCGATAGCCTTCCGGCGAGACTAATGGCGCAGCTGCGTAGAAACGTAAATGTGACGGCCCGGTGACCAATTCATTGTTTCGGAATCTGTCATCCTTGGTTGCATCTTCCACAATACATAGCTCATTCTGTTGAGTGACAAGGAAGAAATGAGGATGGAGTTGCTAGCAATACAAACGATACTCGCCAAGCAGTCACACTTCAAACACACCTTTGCCAGAATCGTATGCGCGCATAACGATATATTTCGCGTCGTATCTCGCCCTTCTCCATATATGCCAGCAAAAATAAACTTTCGTCCCAAATCAATCAATGAAATGTATGCCGTAGAAACGTTGTAAATCCGCCGCGCCTCCTCCGTGAGCCTGTCAAAGGCCTCCTCCTGCGCGGCATCGAGCACTAGATACGACTTGAGCGTCAGTAGACGCTGAAGCTCTGACTCGACCGTTTGTTCCTCCGCGCATGGATCATGAACGGGAAGCTTCCAGTCTGGTTCCGGTGCGTGCGAGGTTGACTCGAGGGCGTCGCGCAGCTCCTGTTCGTTTGGATAGTCAAGGACGGATCGGTGTTTTCGGACTGGTGAAGTCATTTTGCAAGCTCTAATGGTTGGTGTATATTCAAATGCTTGTCGTTTTCTAGCGGCAGTGAGCTCACGTCCCTATCAATAAATTGAAGTATGCCAATCAATGCTGCTTTAACCAGTAAATCCAGCTTGGCAGTCAGGAACGATGTCGATCGATTGACTTTTCAAATTAAATGCAACGTTTCTTCTCCGCAGACGGAATGCTAGATAAGCACTAAATGTATCGGCAGCCTTTAATGCACATATCAATGAAACGCTGGCTTTCTCTTCTTGCTGTCGTTGCACGGGATCAGATGAAGCTCAATGGTGGTGCGAGAGAATGTGGCGCTGCTGATTGTGGATGATGGAAGCAGGCGCGCAGCGCGTGATTGGATGACTGCTTTCATTGCCGCTACGACTCGCAATGCTGCTGCGACATTTCCACTGTTGCCACCGTTCATCACAACATCGATCGCTGGACGAAACATGCCATTATCTTTCTCCAATCGCAATTACTGTGTACGAAGGATTCGATGAGCGACAATAATAAGAAGGAAATGTTGCGACAAAGAGGCTGGTCGATACAATCGGAAGGCACGACTGGAACAGCGGCTGAGCATGAAACGTTGCAAGAAGCCGACGCACCTACATCGCGAGTCGCGCCGCAGCTCGTTGACCAAAATGAAGAGGACATTTACGCCGACGTGGATGAAATTATTGAGCAAACCAAAGAGAAGCTAACCAAAAAGCGATCTAGACCAATTGCAAATAAAGAGGAAGCAGAAGCAAAAAAGCCTCGCATATTCCAGCTTGCCAAGGATCGCCTCTCCAAATGGGCTGCTCGCCTCTTTGATCCAGATCGGCCCAAGGGACAGCTCATTGAAACTCCAGAAATCATTCCCCTCAATGGCACATTTCTCTCCGAGTTTGGAAAGCGCGAAAAGGAGCGTGACAGTCGGCATGGTGTATCGCTGCAGATTGAAACGGCGGCTGATGATGAAAATGAAATGGAGCTTGATGATGATGATGACAACGGAGCAGAAGTTACAGCGCTACAGGTAGCTACAAGATCTGCAGCTTTTGTCAAGTCGAACGACTATTTCAAAATCAAAATAGCAAACTTGAAGTTCACAACGACAGAGCAAAAGATCAACAAGGCGTGCCGCAAGTTTGGCGAAATCCATGCTCTCACTCTCGTCATGGACGACCAAAACACCTCGCTCAACAAGGGTCGCGCGTTTGTAACCTTTGTCACTGAAGCAGCCGGGTTGAAATGCATTGAAAAGCTGACGGAACTAGATGGACGCAAACTGCGTCTGACGGCTGCGAACACCATTGTCGGTGCCATGAGCAGCAACGCCGCCGCGGCAGCGCAGTCACGATACTACACCAAGGACCTTTCCACAAAGTGCTTCCGCTGCGGCCAAGTGGGACACTACGCTGACGACTGTCCGAACGAGCAACTGCGCAAGCCTTGTGGTATCTGCAGTCAGACGGATCATGACGTTCGTGAGTGTTCGACGCGTAACATTTGCTTCAACTGCGGCATTCCTGGGCATGTGGTGCGAGACTGCACCATGCCGCGGGGACAGCCGCAGCGAAGGGTGTGCACAATTTGTTTCTACTCGGGCCATACCAAGGAGCAGTGTCGTTCGTTTTATGCCAATCAAACGAATGTTGCGGCCCAAGCAGTGTGCATGATTTGTGGCTCGCTGGGGCATTTCATGTGCCGAGACATGCAATGGTACTTTGGATTGAGTGGGATTTCATGCTGTAACTGTGGACGTACGGGTCATGCAGGTTTTCAATGCGATCGACCGCGCGTCGACGAATGCTCAAGGAATGATACGATTGGGCTTGCAGAAGTGGAACGAGCCGCAACATGGAGCTACGCGGAGGATGAAATCAATCGACGACAGCAGCAGCAGCAGCAGCAAGACAGCAGAGGAAGGTCGCAGCAACGGCAGCACACAAGATTTGATAACTCAAACGATCGTCGCAATCAAAGCATGCCGCCGCCTCCTCGGGGACGTCACGGGAACGTCGAATCTCAGAGTCGACATAACCGCTCAACCTCGGTGAGCGAGCGTAATGGTAATGGGAGAAAGTTGGGACAAAATGATGACCGGCATGCGAAATCACCGAATAAGTGCCGTCGGCGTTAGTCAGCAATCGTGCGAAATCACCGAATAAGAGCCGTCGGCATTGGTCAGCTGACACTGTGACGATTATATGTTCGTTGTTGGCAGCGCAACAAAAATACTACTGTTGCTACAGCTTGTTGTGCGCAACAAACTTAATTAACACATTTCAAAAGATTGCTACACCATACATAATTATATAGAAGGCCACACACTGTAGCACCGTGTAGCTGGTTACTGTGTGGATCTTTGCCCTCCCAAACAACCGATGCTATGGCTTCGACGATAATTAGGCCGAAACCTGTGCGACACAAAGAATCCAGACCCTCGCCGACTGCGTGACTCATCGATCCCAAAGGTGAGCGCAACCCATCACTTTTCTTCTTCCGCCGCCTTTTACCATGAGATTTACTCTGTCTCTTGCAGCTCAACTGCTATTACTGGCAGCATGTTTGGTTCGCTCACATGGATTTCACTTGGCCCAGCTTCAGAGCCATAGAATTCGCGTTCTCTACTCGTCTGTCAAAGAACATGAACAAGAATCGACCTCCAATGCTGCTGCTGCTGATCATGACGACTTGGCAAGGACCAAGGCAAAGCTGTTAGGTTGGATGAGTCCAAAACCGTCGGTCGATTCCGTCTTTGCAGATCCAGTTTCGAAAGCTCCACTCTTGGTTTACGTCAAGACGTCACCCGTTGTGGAGGACGCCTCTCGCCGACGACTTCAGTATACTCTTACTTCCGAGGACAGCAGTCGAACCTTTGCTGGTAGCTCTGATTCATATATAAATTTACTGGAACCTGTGAAAGAAGTTGAATTGTCACCATCTGCCAGCAACAAGGGCAACAACAATATTCTCCGAAACACGGCTCCCTTCATTCCGCCTCCATTGAGGTCCGCCGTCGACCAGGACTACATCCCCATGCGCGACTTGTTCACATCGCCTGCCGTTTCATTTGCCTATGAGCGCGGCTGGAGGCAAGGGTTTCGGCAAGCTGGCTTTCCAGGTCCTGATATAGAAGCCGACATGGCCATGGAGTACTTTGCACCTACCATGGCGGCGCGCGACAGTCGTAAGGTTTTGGTTGACATGTCTTGCGCCACTGGCTTGTTCACAAGGCGATTTGCCGAATCCAAAAAGTATGATCGGGTTCTTGGATGCGATTACTCGGAGAGCATGCTGCAGGAAGCAAAGAGAAGGATTGACCGACAATGGAAGAAGCAGTCTCCATCCAATTTGCAGCTGATTCGACTCGACGTTGGCCAGATACCAATGCAAAACGATTCGATTGACGCCTTGCATGCCGGTGCCGCCATGCACTGCTGGCCTGATCTCCCAGCTGCCGTGTCGGAGATTCATCGAGTTCTACGACCAGGTGGTCGATATTTCGCGACCACATTCTTGTCAAGCTACTTTGCAAGCCTTCGTACATTGCCAGGAGAAGATGCTGGACCGAGTCGACAAGCCTTTCAATACTTTAGCTCGACGGAAGAGTTGCGTGCGTTGATGGAGAAGGGAGGATTTGCATCGGAAAAGCTTTCAATTGAAGTGCTTGGAGCGGCATGCGTCATTATTCGAGCTGAAAGTAGGTCAGTTTTGTTAGCAAAGCCAAGTTTGTATGAACATTCATCGACTATTTAGTCTGTGCTACAAGATGGTATGCCTGGCTGGTATCTCAGTAGCTGCAATGTGACTGGTGAGAAGGTTTCAACTATCTGTTCAGCCCCCACGCATCAAACCATGTATGTGCCCAAAGTACATGTGCCAACATCATCATTCAGGCTGCGCAACACATTGGTATGCGTGCCTGGTGTCTCAGTAGCCTGCAATGTGAGTGGTGGTGGCCATTCCCACAGTTTAGGCCGTACGAATGTTGTAGGCTTCCAGGCAGTCCGTTTTGCACCATTTGAGACTTTGCACATGTCAATGGCACACCCTGGACAGGTTTTGCCTGAGTAATTGGGTTGTTGAGTGGTCAGGGCCTGGGGCGTCTGAGTGGTATGAATCCAAAACTTGCGCTGATGGCCATTCCCACAGTGTGGTCCTGTCCTTGACAAGGCTCACGTCGCCTAATAGGATTGGATCTTTGTCTAGATTTCGGGTGACTACCATGGAATCTTATTGTAATTGGACTAGAGATGAATGCATTGCGCTATCTACATCATATAGTAAACTCACTTATATAATGCAGTCTATCTGCATAAGTTACTGCAGGTGTATGTGTGTGTTTTTTTTAATTAGCGCGCCTAAGCTTTGCCCGTATGGATTAAAGCCGTTTTCATCGGTTTGTATATACAAATGGCAAAGCTAAACATTAGCACCTCCTCTTCCTAATTGCGATTCATTGATATGGCGTGTGGTCAACAATGGCGAGTCAGATCTGCTGGCGAGTGTTGGCGGCTCGCCGCGATAATTAGGATACGTTGCCGGGAGTTGCGGTGTCGCATAACCATGGCGATGCGGAATGCCGTTTGGAGTTCCATACGGTATAAACATGTGCTGCATGTGTGGGTATTGATATGGCATGGCATGTCCCATGTAATGGTTTGGAGGAAATTGACTATGAGCGTGGATAGAATCATGTGGACTCTCGTAAAAGTAAGGCCGCGGATGGTGTCTCATTTGCACTGCAGGAGAAGGCAGCTTCGACGTAGAGCCTGGCTTTGGTGAGGTTCGACTAGGGCCTTGAGCTTTCCATTTCTTCTCGGATTCCTCCATGGCCAGTTGCGCTCCGACGGCATCCTTCATCCTGCGTCGCTTATCGATCAACTGCTGAGAGCCAGCTACATTAAGACAGCCTGTGCATTTGCATTTGGATGTACACAGCACTCGCGCTTGAAAACACTGGAACGAGATGAAAGATGAAAACAGTGAGATCATGGACAAGAAGCGAGAGTCGATATGCCAGTCACGCTGCGGTAACTTACCTCGCAATATTTCTTCACGCATTCGCTCTTTTTGCATCGACATCCCATGTTGTGACTCTTGACGTCTATTCGCGGTTCAAAGGCGTGCGGGTTCTTTAAAAGAGCTTCTTTAATCGCGACATCTCGAGCGGGCTGGAAAAACGGCGTACTCAAGTTGTGACAGTCGTTGCACTTGCAGCTGTCGCAAAACTCATTCACTGAAAAGCAATCGCAGTACATTTTCAAGCAACGCGATTTTTTGCATTTGCACGTGATTCGCGAAGATTTTTGATCCTTGCTACCGGTAGACGGACCATTTTCTTTGTCCTTTCTATCGGCTGACACAACAATCTTGGGCTGTGCGGGCGTCGAAGCTGCTTTTGTCTGAGTTGTAAGATTTGCTAGCGGCGCTGATGCTTTCGTCGAAGAAGTCATGCTTGATGCAACGGATGCCTTTTGTCCCGGTGGTTGCTGGCGGTAGGAAATAGCGACATCGGCTACGACTGGAGGCGGCACGGGAGGAGGAGGCGGAGGTGGTGGCATGAAGCCTTGCTGCACCCGCGGATCATGCAAATACGCCGCTTGAGGATACCCTTCATGGCATGCTGGTGTCCAAGGTTTGCGTACATGTTTTGGTGCTGAAGAATCAGGTATAGAAACTTCCATTTTGGTATCATCCGATTTAGATTTAAGTTTGCTGTTGATTCGTTCAAACATGGTCTGTGAGGACCGACCGAGCGTAACTTGCATGGAGGATGGTGGCGATCCATCATAAAGCTGTCGAGGTTCTATAGAGTCACTTTCATGATCAGAAAAACCTCCCGATGATGAACTCGGAGATGATAAGACAAGCGAGCCTTCAGTTGTAGCCGTCGTTGTGCGACTCGGAAAGAGTGTTGCAGTGCCCTCCGCAGTTGACGGAAATTTGGCAACGAAAGTCGATTGATCATCCAGGTTCCTATCATTTCCATGACCGTTGAATATTTGCGGACCAGGAGAAGAAAGCTGCAGATTGCTCGGTCTGTTAAACGTTTCCCGTAGCGAGTAGTTCTTATTGTCAGGTGATGAGAATGCATTGCGTGCAATCGTCCCGAAGCTTGCCGACGCTCCATTGGTCGAGGAAGCAGTTGCAGGCGCGTCGGAAGCGGCCAATCCTTGTAATTTGAGCGGCGATAAGAGATTCGCATCAAATTTTCTAGCATTTGCAGACGCAAGATCCGCTTGACTGCTGCCAGCAGGTGCGTCATGAGATCGATCCCAGTCTGGTGAATGATGCCATGTAGCTTCCAGCTTCTCGCGCGAAAAAGTATCTTCGTCATCGGCAAACGATCCATGCATTGGCCAGTGTAGAAAGTCGTCCGACATGCGGCTGCCATCAAGCATGTTTGCAAAGATATCATGGTGATGCTGCTCATCGTCCGATTCGCGCTCGTGTCGAGCAGGCGAAAAGAGAGACGTCAAAGTCCCGGCTGCTTGATTCGTAAATCCTGGAAGGTTTCTCTTCCTGGACGTATTGTCAGGGCTTGTCAACAATGCGGGAGATGCTGCCGCGTATTCATTGCGCTGTTCCTTATCCGACTTTGGTGTGTCTTTTGCTGACGCCTCCGGTTGCCTCGAAGTTTCTCGTTGCATGGCAAGAAAGGTTAAAAGCTTTAAGTAAATAGCCGAGATAGTTAATAATTAAGTCGCCGATGAGCGATATGACTTCGTGTAGCAGGTCAAGTCAAAGGAGGTGCCGTCGTGGACTCGTGGAGAGTTATTTGTTAGATGTTGGTGCACCTCGTCCTCCAGCGGTCGAGCGACACAAAGCTGCTCCAGGCTTGCTGATATATGATCCCCCAGCCCCAAGAATTAATCTGAGTTGCAGGTCTCAAGGATGCTTGTCAATAAGCTTGAGACAAATAGACCTTGGCAAGAATTCCAGTGATGATGATGTTGGCCGAAAACAGTTCCCTTCATCCGCCGCGAAACCGTCGTCGGCTCGAGATCGGAGGGAGATGGCACTGAACAGGCTGGCGCGCAGATACGTTTCTGACGATAGAATGACGTCATAATATGACGTCATTCTCTTCTTTGACCACTTAACATAGCACAGTGTGATTCTCGATTCGGTGGCGTCGAGGAGGAAAATTCTGGTGGCGCGCATGTGAGATCCGTTTTTCGGCATCACGCAAGGCGAGCTAATACTTCCCACAAATTGCGGCGGCGAATTTTGCGAGCATTGCACCAAGGGTCTAGGACACAAGCTTTGTTTTATTGGATGACCCTTACTAGTGACAGCAAACAGTGTAGAGCATACACCGGCATGTATCTACCGCGATACAATACTGATGGTGGTAATGTGGAGTTTCACCAAAGCAGTTGTCAATGCTAAAGTTCATAACCGGATCCATGGTTACGGACTCGGCAAGTCCCAAGCCTGATATTAACTTGCCGTACCGGACAGAAGTCTGCTGTTGGCTTGCCAATTGAATGGATGACTGGTACATGTTGATCGCAACTATTTAATTCGAAGCTAGCTGGCCTTTGGATGAATGATTGCAGACACAGTCACTTTCAAAGTTTGCTGTTGCCTGTTGTTGTGAATAGGCGCAGAAATAACAAATCTTGACTCAAAGGATGGTATACGGAGTAAATTGCAGCAGATTATCATACCGATATAATATTACAGTTGCTCACTTTCAAGCTAATATCCAAGTATGCTGTCGTACCGCAACTCAGCGCTTCGCGTCGACCACGAAACATTTCGACAGCCATCATCAACAACAGAAATGGCACTCCATTGAACTCCTGACATTAATCCAATCAGGTCTTTGCTGTGCATAAAGAGTCAATGCAATGAGCAGAAATGTCGGCTTTATAGACACAGAGGAAAGTGTCCCACTCGCTTCAAATCATGACGTTCCATATGGCACGAGCACCGACGACGACACATCACTTTCACATCATTCAGCCATTGATGAAGAAGATCCTGTTTACGTAGGTCCTCTGCGCCTCCCTTCTCTCCGAAGGATAGCCTTGGGACTGAGTCTCTATGTCAATATACTTATAACCATCACCAAGGTCTTTGCCTACTTTTCGACCTTTAGTCTGTCGGTGCTCGCTTCCTTGCTAGACAGCTTGCTGGATGTTGTTTCCCAATTAGTGCTTACCTTCACTGAAAAACATTCCTCCACACAACGGAGCAGCGATTTATATCCAGCCGGAGCAGCTCGACTCGAGCCGATTGGCGTGCTGACATGCGCAGCGTTAATGGGTATGGCGTCCTACGAGGTACTGACTCGAGCTGCCGTTCAACTAATCTACCGCACTACGAATCTCGATGACGTGCCGTCGTTAGCCAGCTTCTGGTCCATGTCAGCCGTGGTATTGATCAAGCTGGGTTTACTTTGGGTTTGTCACCGAGGAGCCAATCGCCGAGCTGTTGTTGCCTATGCCGACAAACATTTGCCAAAGTCGAGCAAGGCAGTGCTCCTGGAGATTAACGACCCAACTCTTGAAGCTCTTAGCCAAGATCACTTTAACGATGTCTTATCCAACTCGGTAGCTGCAATCGCACTACTCTTTTCGCTCCGCAGTCAATCGCTTTGGTTTCTTGATCCGCTGGGTGCAATTATCATTTCTCTGTACATTATCTACTCCTGGTATCAAACCGGACAGGAGCAAATACAGCACTTGACAGGCAAGGCTGCACCTGATGATTTTATTGAAGAACTAAAGGAAATGGCCAGCATGTTTGACGAGCGAGTCGAAGTCGACACGGTGCGAGCGTACCACTTTGGAAAAAAGTACTTGGTCGAGCTTGAGGTTGTCATGCCCAAGAATACCTTGCTGTTCGAGTCGCACGATGTTGGCATGGAACTTCAATACACGATCGAGTCTCGAGAAGAAGTGGAACGGTGTTTTGTACACATTGATTGTAAGTAGTAGAAGGTTTCTTGTACTTCGTTGTTGCCCTTTGTCGCTAACACCGACGCGACCGCATTCGCCAGATGAGCAACGACCTTACGATGAACATGTCGTGTCCAAGATCCCGCACCTGCGAGAAAAGTTTCGGCCGTCAGGTCGCGTCAACTCGAGCCGAAGTCTGTAGATGCTTGCGTCAGATGGTATCGGATACTGCTACAAGGAGCATCTAGTACAGATAGATATTCCACGTAAGACTAGAGAGGGATGGCTGATGCGTTGATTGAGGTAGTCGACAATTAGTATACAAGATGCGACAATATTTACATCAGTGAGAGTGCACAAGTGAATGGGATTGCTAGCCAAACGATAGCTGATCGAGTCGTTCTGGCACTCGTTGAAGCGCGACTATCGTTCCGACTTCAACAACAGCTCAGAGCAACGGCAACTAAACCATCACGTCTTTAGCAAGCAAACAATACCATTACCATGCTATCTGTCACTCGCTCAGTCCTCGCCTCGCTGATAATTGTCGGCTTGGTCCAGGGATTTTCTCAGAAAATGCCAAAACCGACGGCGAATCGAGCCGTCGCGCCCGCCAAAGAACAAGCTGTATCAGCTGCCGTGTCGGTTCGAAACGTTGCTGCCGGCCTCATGATGGCGACTGGTCTCTTGCTGAGCAGTGATCCAGCGCTCGCTCTAACGGAAAACACAATCAGTAATCTTCCACTGACATTAATCGCTGCTCGGAGTGGCGGTCGAGCGGGAGGACGGGCCTACCGCGCTCCAGCGTCCGCTCGTCCGGCGTCGTCGACAACGTATCGCTCCACGACGATTGTGCGACCCATGGTCGCCTCGCCTCCCATTATTGTCAGTCCAGGATACGGATATGGCGGCTATGGGTACTCGAGTCCCTTCAGTGGATTTGGATTGGGCTATGGTCTTGGTGCGATCAACTCTGCCGGAGATCAAATGAGAGGTAAGCAATCAATAGGCTTTTGCGGTGATTGTCATGTACATAACAGGTTATAAGTCAAGACTGACTTTGTCGTTTACTTTTCGACTTGATAGATTACCGGCAAGACAGCGAGATTCAGCGTGACCGAGTCGAGCTTGAAATGGAGAAGCAAAAGTCTGCGGAACTGGAGGCGCGCATTAAGCAGCTCGAAATGGCCACCAAGTAGAATTCGTTAATGAATATAGAGTAATTTTATGCAACATACAATTAATGGGTTATAATATTAATTTTGTAATGCTTTCCAAACTGCTGTTGTCTCAAGACTGTACCTTCTCTAAGTTACGTGCTTCTACATTGCTCGCTCGATATACTGACTGTGAACGAGTATAGATACAAGGTGCTGCGCTACAAGAACATTGTAGAGGAACGACTCGAGTCCATGACAAATAATAAATAGAATTATCAGAGCAAGGGCATGGTGTTTGTATCTACTGTATGGGGCCGCACACTTCGAGTCGAACACGAGCTTACTCGTTGTAGGCGCCAGAGTTTCCTTCGTCAAAGTCTCCCGAAATGTCCTCCTCATCCGCAGTCGCATCCTGGTACTGTTGGTATTCCGAAACAAGATCGTTCAAGTTCGACTCGGCTTCCGTAAACTCCATCTCGTCCATACCTTCTCCAGTGTACCAATGCAAAAAGGCCTTGCGACGGAACATGACCGTGAACTGATCGGCCACGCGCTTCCAAGCCTCCTGAATGGCAGTCGAGTTACCGATAAAGACGCTAGACATCTTCAAGCCAACCGGAGGAATGTCGCAAATGGACGCCTTAAGGTTGTTTGGGATCCACTCGACAAAGTACGACGAGTTCTTGGTGACCATTTGCATCATTTGGTCGTCAACCTCCTTGCTCGACATGGAGCCGCGGAAGAGCATGGCGCATGTGAGGTAGCGTCCATGACGAGGGTCGGCGGCGCACATCATGTTCTTGGCGTCAAACGCTTGTTGGGTGAGCTCCGGCACACTCAAGACGCGGAACTCGCGCGAAATGTTGGCCGTCAACGGTGCAAATCCGACGAGGAAGAAATGCAAACGAGGGAACGGCACCATATTAACTGCAAGCTTGCGAAGATCGCAGTTGAGCTGACCAGGGAAACGAAGCGAGCAGGTCGTTCCAGTAATGGCGTTAGCGATCAAATGGTTGAGGTCAGAGTAGCTCGGGTTGGCCAGCTTCAACGTTCGAAAGCAAATGTCGTAGAGAGCTTCATTGTCCAACGCAAAGCACTGATCCGCATTCTCAACCAACTGATGAATGGAGAGCGTAGCGTTGTATGGCTCAACGACCGTGTCCGAAACCTTGGGCGAAGGAACGACACTGTACGTGCTCATGATGCGATCCGGAAACTCCTCGCGAATCTTGGAGACAAGCAACGTTCCCATACCCGATCCAGTACCTCCTCCCATGGAATGCGTAATCTGGAAACCCTGCAAGACGTCGCAAGCCTCCGCTTCCTTGCGAATGACATCCATGACCGAGTCCACAAGCTCAGCTCCCTCGGTGTAATGTCCCTTGGCCCAGTTGTTCCCAGCTCCGCTCTGACCAAAGACAAAGTTATCAGGGCGGAACATGTTTCCATAGGGTCCAGCGCGAATCGCGTCCATGGTACCAGGCTCAAGATCCGTCAAGACGGCGCGGGGTACGTAGCGACCTTCCATGCCTTCGTGGAAGTAAACGTCAACGCGCGCAAGCTGCAATGGATTGTCGCCCTGGTACGATCCATCTCCTGTAATGCCATGCTCAGCCGACATAACCTGAATCAAATATATTAAATAATCAAATATGAAAAGAAGTTAGTGAGACGATTCAATGGCAATGCTGTGCAAAGGATATTGCCGGATCGCAAGAACGCAATGGCCGTCCATTGCAAGGATTTTTAGCATGCCAATTTTTTAACTCCTTCTAAAGTCCGTCGCAATGATAGTTCATGATTTCGCGACAAAGACAAGACTATTGAATTGATGACTCCTCTACTCTCGCTCAGCGCACAGTCGAGCCATGGACATTGACCGTGCAAGCCGCACAAAACGTGTACGGTCATTCGCTCGAACAAGCAATTCTTACCTCCCAGAACTTGGCCCCGATTTGGTTGCCGCATTGGCCAGCTTGAATGTGAACAATCTCCCGCATGCTTGCTTAGAAGGAAATAGACTGGTCGACAAGGTAATAGAAAGAGCAACAAGTGTTTCAATGAGCGCGCTGCTGCTGCAAGCCGATCAATGCTGGGCGGGCGCTGCGTGCTCGCAAAACACACGGCGATTTGGATCTTTCGTACAGCCTGGTAAGGAGCCTACGTGAACCGAAAGTTCATCGGTCGTTTAACGGAGTACAGGCGCCCATTATCGTTTCTTTACGCTAGCTATGCCCCCGCGAACAGATATATAGTTACATCGATATGCATGCTGCCATTCTAGTCTTAGCAGCAAGATAGTTCAGACACTACTAGTATCATGGTAGCTAAACAGCTAAATTAAAGTGCTGCAAAAGTTGTAGCAGCTTCCTAGTAGAAGGTATATCTGGTCGAGCGGCACGACGGCAGATAAATTCCAAGAACGACCTATTTAGGACTAATGCAAGACCCCAAGTTGCGTAGCGACGGCGTTTGATGCAGACAATGCATCAAATTGCTCAGAGGTCCACGCTGTTTCAGTCAGCAGCTCCAAAGCCTTTGCATACAGGTCGGCCTCGCCATTACTTGCTTCCAGCAGGGTCATGTATAGTTGTTCAGCTGCATAGCCGCGCACTCGAGGAAACGGATGAGCAAGGAGTGAACAGAGAAACATCACAGTGGAAGTACGAGTCTGATGGCTTCCTGGCAAGACGTGTAAAAATGATACCGTCACATCCACTAGCACAAGAAGGCGTTTCATGTCCGAGCCTCGATAATGCTTCTCCGTTCTTATCAGCGCTGCGAGCCATTCATTCGACAAACTATCATCTGAATCTGAGTGTAAGGTGTCATTCAATGACGCCCGAGTCAGAAAAAGATTCATTGTCTTCAGCGTCGGAAGCGTGACCCGGCTCGGGCCATTCGCCAGAAGGTCGACAAGGTGGCGCAGAACAATGTTTAAGCACATCATCCCCATCGGGTCATTCAGCCACTCGAGCAATGCTGAACTCGCAAGTTCCGAACTGGACTTGGTTAGGTCACCGATGCTGACGACCAGACCTTTAATTACATTTTTAAAGTAAATCGGCTTACCCAATGATGCAACCTTCAGAGCAGATGAAAAGACCCAGAAATGTTTGTTCCAGCGCTCATTCTCCAAATCATTCTTAATATCCCAAATCACAAGTAGTTTCTCATGATGAGCTATCCGGCATGTTGGTATTACGTCTGCAATGAGAATCTCGTAGAGACATGCGCCAGCGCACTGCCGAGCCGTATCCAGCTTCTCGCAAAGCTGCTTCATCATCAACGCAACAATCCGAGTCAAAGTTTCCGCGTCAAAGCACTCTTTATCGGCTACCGTAGATAAGTTGTGCTCAATAAGTAGCACTAAACCTTTCATGGCTGCCATGCGACACCAGGAACCAACATCACCACGTTTGTCCGATGTATAATCCTCAAGTCCGTCAAGGAACGCAGTTAGAAGAAGGTTTATCTGAGATGCATTGAGGCAAACCACAGGGAACGTTTCGAAAGATTTGATCTTGTCGACTGATCTTATAATGTTGGTCATGGCCTCTAAAGCGTTTCGTCGGGTCTCAGCGTCGCTCACGCCACCGACCTGCGAATCAAATCGAGCCACTTTGTGGAGGCAGTGAAGCACCGCATCCAGCGTGGCCTTGTTTGGAGCCAAGAGCTTTGCTGGTATATATCCAAGAGCCATGGAGTATCCGCGCGTTGCAGCAGGGTTCTCGCTTAATTCGAGCAAGCTGACAAACTTGTCAATTACGCGACTCTGCAGCCTCGAGGACGGACCATTCAGGCCGACAGGAAAGAATTGCGTCAAGAGTCGGTTCAAAGCAATGCAGGCTCGCTTTTGAATCTCCTCCGACGGATGCGGAATGCATGCATCAATCGAATCAAGCAATCGAACTTGGTCTGGAACTGCAAGCGAGATTTTAGCTAAAGAAATGCATTCGACAAGCCGACAAACACCCGAACGCATTATTTCTCCACCACGTCCACGATAAAGCCTTGCCTTTTCTAATCTTGGCACCAGAGATATAAGGCGACTTAAAGTATCCTCATGGACGCATGCATCGATCACATTTTCCTCTGCCAGAGCCAAAATAATCTCTGCGACACCCAACACAGCTCCATGTCGCACATTCAACTTCGTTGGGTCGAGCGATTTCTCCAATAAAAGAGGCAATATTTCTCCTCCGACATAGCCTGGATCGAGCTTTGTAATCTGCTGCAGTGACTGCGACGCAAGTACGCGTATTTTTATATCCCAGTGAAATAGTTTGGCGCTGGACAGGTGTCGTATGATTGGTGTACGATATTCGTCGAACGAGGCAACATTTTTTGCGATGGAGAGATACGCTTGTTTGCGATTCCCAAGCGAGAAAAAGTCAGCGACAGTCAAGATCGCAATGCCATTGGGAAAATTGGCGGACCCTTGTCGTCCCACAGCTTCCTGAAAGGCAGCGCTAGCAGCTCGACGGCAATTGACTTCTCGATCGAACAAGCTTGTCAGTACAATCGCTTCGCTCAACTCCGCCATAAAAGGCCGCATACTCTTGGACTCGTACGCCCTTGCGAATGCCCAAAAGGTGTAGCAGGCGGCATCTCGAACATGAGCACCCACACTACCCTTGCCCCGTGGAATGTCATAGAGAATGGCAGTGACAACAAATGGTACAATTTCTTGCAACCTCTCTGGTAACAGCAGACCCCGCCTTGCTAACTCTGCCAGCGCCAGACACGCTCCGTGCCAATATTGATCATTATCAACATCCTCAAAGTAATCCAAAATTGCGTCCAGCACATCGTGCGCACAAACGGCTGGCAATCGTTGCGTAATTCGGCCAATTCCCTTGGCTGCCGACCATCGCACAATCGTTGACGAATGACCGAGCGCTGGAATCAACAGTCCCATGCCTTGCTCCACCGTGTCGGGTACATGAAACAAAGTGTATACATGCTCTTGCTTTGGTGCGCTGCTAATTTGAGTAGCGTTACAAGGCTCGTCCGTATTACCGCCACCAGCAGTCACTGGATCCATCAAACATCGCTTCCCGCGCTGATACCTCCATACAGCGACTCGTGGGGCTAGGCATGTGACACTCATGCGAGTCCACCACTTGACAAGTAACTTGGTGAGCAAGAGATTGTTATTGGACTGCAATCTCTCAATGGGCTCCCACAGCGGCAAAAAGAGTTGCAACAGTCGCTCGCGAGGCGCAGTGGATTGTTTCAGTATCGTATTGATCACTTGCAAATTTCCCATGACTTGAAATGCTAATTTTTGATTGTAGTTATGTTTCATTTGATAGTCGTTAAACACAATTTTAGATTGGTCCACAAAGCAAAGTAAATGCTCATCAAAATCGGGTCGAACAAACCAGCTGGCAAGACAGGCGGCGGCAGCTTCTCGAACAGGTCCAGCCTCGCAAAGCGCGTGACTCGCCTTGGTCAATAATGCATAAATGAAAGAGTCTTGCGTAAAAATGGTAATGTCAAAGGGAACGAGTGCGAGAACATTCATCCAGTTCCAAAGAGTGTAAACGGATTCCCACAGCGGAGGTTCCTCACATTCTTTGTCACTCTGTAGTGAATAATACAATTCGCTCGCATTCAAAAGCGCATTCCAGACTGACTGCATGTCTGATACGTTATGGGGCAGAAATCGCTGTATCGTCTTGCGACCACGCACCTTGGAGAGCGTGTATACTGCCGACAATGCATGACGTTCAATGCCAGTGCTCTCGAGCTGACATTGAGCCAAGAGTTGCACCATTTTCTCAATCGACTTGTCAAGAAGCGTAGGGCACTCCAAATACTTGTCGAAAATGTTGCGTAGACGGGCGAGGCATTGGCTCTTGTCGGAGTCAGATAACGACGATGCAGCATTCTCGTGCGTCGTCTGGTGGCACGTGATGATTGCGATGCATTCCAGAGCTTCCATTTCCTCGAGAAACAAGTAAGACTCGGACAAAGAGTCGCCTGAGTCAATTTCCATTTTGCTGCGTTTATTGCAATTGTTTTACTGGTAGAAGCCAGTAGTAGGAGCGCTAATCATGGTGAATGGCGACGAAGAGAAAAAATGAAGCTGTTTTACTGAATTTTCCCGAACGTCAATCAGTCGTAACGGTATTGAAACCATCATCGCACACGGAAATAATGACCATGACGTCCTGCGGTGCCCTTTGTCTCGACTTACCATTGATCCATTAAGTAACCAGTGAAACCACTGGTAGCACTACTTCAGCTATAAATGATAGATGAAGCTTTTCAACAGAAACAAGGATAAAAGTAGCAACATATTTGAGTCTCCTTCTTCAAAAAAGCCACCAAAGAACAAATCGTCGGACCCATCAAAGAATGATCCGCCGACTTCTGCCGATTCATCGAAGATTCAATCTCCCACTGTTTCTTTGGCTGGACGAAACCCAGTAGGTAAGAATAGTCGAATGTTTAAACATCGACTGAGCTCGCATAAATGCTTGCGCTGACCTTTTTCCCTTATTCATGTCCCACGGTATGTCCCAGACTTCGACAAGGGTGATCCATACGGGGACAAAGCTCGAGCTGCCAAGGAAGCAGCAGATGCGGCACATAACTTTATCAAAGAACCGTCGTCAAAATCCAGCTACTCGAGTCCACTTGCCGGTCGAAACCCAAGGGGTAAGTTACTGTCAACAAGTCTTGATGCCCATCAAGCGCATGCAATAAACGATTAACTTGCTCACATTGCTTTCTCGGTTCCAGATTTTGATCAAGGAGATGGATACGGAAATAACAAATCAAATTTGAAGCACAGTCCGGATGCCGCTCAAGGGGTATCTGATGCGCCGTCAACTCCAAGTCGACAACCGACTGGACCATACCCAACGTCGTCGCAGTCACCTTCTATGCGAAGCAGCCAGTCTCCGTCCGTGTCGTTGTCGGGACGCAATCCTGTAGGTGAGTAGATTATTTCTATCCCTTATCATTGACGCCTTGTTAACTGAACTCAAATAATAGTACTGATTTCCTACTCTCTTTGTCGTTTAATTCAGATTTTGGCAAGGGAGACCCATACGGCGACAAGGCTCGAGCTGCCAGGGAAGCAAACGATGCGGGAGAATGTTCCAGCAATGGAAATGGGACATCATCACCAAACCGATCGAATCCACTTTCAGGCCGAAATCCCAAAGGTGATTGCAACGACATGAATTGTTTCGATTTCGATGACAGTCGCTAACGCTTGACTTTAACCCTCCAGATTTTGATCACGGAGATCCATACGGTAAGGCAAAACTACGTACAAAAGATAACGATGTGTCTGCCCAGGCATCGTCGCAAAATGGCCAGAAGTCGCCTGTCGGGCCACAAAGTAATTCTAGCGCGCCTTTGTCACCGGCGCGCAAAGGTTTTGCAAATGCTAGTCCAAATGGAAATGATGGCACGAATCGCACATTTGGTGCAACAAATTCGTTAAAAGGCCGCAATCCGAAAGACTTTGACCGAGCAAACGCATACGACAAGTATGGTAATCCAATAAGCCGCAGCAACATGAACTCATCGCCTGACAAATCGACTCTGACTGGTCGGAATCCAACGGACTTTGACCAAGCCAACGCCTATGATGAATATGGCAATTTAAAGAGTTCTAATGGGACGAAGTCATCGTCTGGAAAACAAAGTCTGAACGGTCGGAATCCAAGGGACTTTGACCAAGCCAACGCCTATGACGAGTACGGCAGGTTGAAAGGCTCCAATGGAAAGTCGGCGTCGCCTGTCCAACCGACTCTGAATGGTCGAGACCCCAAGGACTTTGACAAGTCTATAGCTTACGATGAATTTGGCAATCCAGTTAGTTCCAATGGCACCAGAAAATCACCCGGCAAGTCATCGTTGAGCGGCCGCAACCCCATGGATTTTGACAAGTCTGTAGACTACGATGCGTATGGGAATCCAATAAGCAATTCTGGAACCAGAATGTCGCCGGGTACACCATCATTGCAAGGGCGGAATCCTAAGGATTTTGACAAGTCTGCAGGCTATGATAAGTATGGCAACATAATTAGCCCCGATAGAAGCAAAGGATTGTCTGATGATGGAATTCAATCCTCGCATGTCAAAGTGTCTTTGAACGGTCGAAATCCAAAAGATTTTGACAAATTTACCGCTTATGACGAGTTCGGCAATCCAATGAACCAAAGGAGCATTAGTACGGCAGAGTCTAGTGGGCGTGATT
Organism: Mayamaea pseudoterrestris; assembly: GCA_027923505.1. Classification (NCBI taxonomy): domain Eukaryota; phylum Bacillariophyta; class Bacillariophyceae; order Sellaphorales; family Sellaphoraceae; genus Mayamaea; species Mayamaea pseudoterrestris. The sequence continues at coordinate 203,267 of BROI01000032.1, read as the reverse complement.
CTGATTGTAGTGGCAATACAAACTCATTTCACAATAACCGAGATATCCCAACAACAAGTGTACCGTTTAAATCGGCACTGGACGGGCGGAATCCCAAAGATTTTGACCAAGGGAATGCATATGACGAGTATCACCAACGGGGCGCCAAGGACGCCTTAGCAAGAAATGAACGACCAGACGATAATGACAATTTTCTTCTCAAGGCCGAACAAAAAGCAAGACTCGAGGCCGAGGAGCGTGCGCGCCTTGCTGAAGAGAAATTGCGCATTGCCGAGGAGAAGGCTAGGCTCGCGGAGGCAAATTTGGCTGACGAACGATATAAACTAGAGCGTGCGGAGCGCATTGCACGCGATGAAGTGGAGCAGGCGCGGACGATTGCCGAAGAAACTGCAAAACTCGCGGCAGACGCAGAGAAAATCAGGCTAAAAGCTGAGGAGTCGAGCCGTCGAGAAACTGCTGAAAGAGCAAGAATTGCCGCCGACGTTCAAGCGAGGAGAGAGAAAGCAAAAGCGATCGCTATGGCTAAGCAAGAGAACGACCAAGAACGAGCGCGCCAAATTGCTGCAGACACTGCTCGTCGCGAAGAAGTACAGCGGAAAGCCAACGAAATTGCTGAAGTGCAAGCACGCCATGATGCTGAACGGGCTCGTCTCGATGCAGCCGAGAGAAGGGCCAAAGAACTTGCTGAAGAGCAAGCACGCCGCGATGCTGAAGAAAGAGGTCGTCGTGACGCAGCCGAGAAAAGGGCAAAGGAAGTTGCAGACGAGCAAGCACGCCACGACGCGGATGACAAGGCTCGTCGTGAGGCAGCAATACGGAAGACGAGGGAGGCAGCAGAAGCCAAGGCTCGTCAGGATGCTGAGGACGATGCTCGCCGCAAGGCCGAGGACAAAAAAGCCAAGACGAAGGAAGAAGAAGAGAGTGCGCGTCGTCAAGTAGCTCAGACCCAAGCTCGTCGCGTGGCTACCCAAAGGCAAGCTGATGAACGAGCTATCGATACTGCCCGTCGCGAGGCGGCAGACAAACAGAAGAGGGAAGCTGATAAAGACAAAAGAACTGATGTCACTCAGAGAAGCGCTTCTCCTTCTCCGTCAGCCAATGGCGGAGCAAGAAGCAATGATCTTTCGGTTCAACAAATGCGCCAATTTTACACCTGGTATGCACGCCTTGGACAGCCGAACAAGCGCAAAATGAAACAGCTCGTAGCCAACATGATTGCAAAGGAATCAGTCAGCGATATAACCGTTGAAGACGTTGACAAATTGCCTTGGGTGGGTGGGGGCATGATGATCAGTGTGAAGGAGATGAGCAAGTTCATGTTGCAGAACCCATAGGCGACACGGTGATTAACATGCTCGTTCACGAATCATAATTCATGTAAACAGTTCTTAGACTAAAACCATGTGTAACTGTTCTGTTTTATAAATGTAATGAAATGGTCGACAATCATCTAATTGATTGTCAACCAAAAAGTAACTAATCCTCCACCAACCCCGTCCAATCTTGCCTGTTCCTACTCACTGTCCTTCATCCGCATACTCTTCTTCATGGCGTAAAAGTCTGGCTCTTCCAGATCCGAAACGTTCTTCGGGCGGCACTTGCGTCGATCCTGCTGCGCGGTTGGTACGCCGACCCGTCGCATGTGCAAACAAAGGCTTGGCCGCGACTGTAGAAAGAGTTCGTGCCAGTAACCACCCGCATCTGGTCCATTGGCAATGCGAATAAAGCCGTAGAGAGAAAGCTGTCGAGCAAACGAGTTCCACTTGCTTTGCTTAAAGTACTTGGGAAGCACCTCGGAAACGAAGCGATCCATGTCATGCACAGAAAACGCCCGCCCGTGGGACAAGAAGGATACAATGTCAGTCTGATCATTGTCTTGAACGTCAAGCAGCATTTGGTGCAATCGTTCCGGAAAGTGCGAGGCGACGCCGCCTCGAGCGCGCCGCTGCTTCGACGGCTTGGCTTGGTGGTCTTCGTTGGGGTCTGCAATGTCCAAGCAGTCAATGAACGGATCGTTGCGACTGCGCAAATTGTTGCCAAGGGCATGCAACGTGAATGCATTTTGCTTGCGCTGCTGGACTTTGACTTGTTGTTCCCCTATAAAACGATCGTTGGCAGCCGGGATGGTCACCACCGATGGAATCGAGTCTTGCTCGTGAAAGGTGCTGCCTTGCGCAATGACTCCCGCGCTTTCGAATGGCTGATGCTGTTGCTGGAGTGGCTGATTCTCGGCGCGACGCGACTGGAGCAGGCGAAAGAGTAACGCATCCCGCAAAGTTTCCTGACGCTTCTCCAAGGCCATTTGCTGCAAAAAAGCCGAAATTTGAGCATTTTTGATTTGCTTCTCCGCATGCTTCTTAAGGGCTTCTTGTTTCATTTGTGATTCCAGCTGGCTAGCATAGAGGGGCGAGAGTTGACGAGCCATGCTGCCCTGATTCATACCGAGAGTCTGCATCAAGAGAGAGGAAGGCGGGCTGGTCGAAAGCGCAGTTGAATCATGCAGCATAGGCAAACCCCGCGGTGCTGGCAAGGGAGGGAAATCGAATGGGCGGCTCGCGGCTGAAACGTATGGTTCCAGGCCTCCGAGATAACCAAGAACGTCGTTCAAGGAGCTCTGGAGAGAGCGACGAAAGGTCTCGCGACTCGCCGTAGAGGCAATGGGAAAGGGGTGCTGTTCCATGGTCAAAAGCTTGTTAATGCCGGGATAATGACGTGAAATGGAAGGCAGTATGAAGGCTGGCCAGTGATACGTCAAGCCGAAGGAGGCAATTGGCTGGCCTCCGAATCTGTGGATTCGTACTGACCTCTACTGACCTCTACACAGAACAGCTGCCTGCTCGAATTCGGCAGGACTTTGTCGGGAAGAATGACCCAAACTCGGCGACTACGACCAGAGAGATACATTCGCCCGTTAACTGGGCAATAGGGGGTGAATTTTGCGCAGTAGGTAAGCTGTATTGTGGGAGTTTTGTAGAATAAATATTTTTGCTAGTCCCATTAGAGTTGTTATTCTATACCAAACACCCTCCTTGGCGAGTGGCAGTGTGGGCCATAGGAGCCTTGAGCTTGAGGTTCGAGTTGTGTAAGAATTATTTTACAAGAGTGGCAGGTGGAGACCCAATGCATCCTGAACATGAATGAAAAGGTCAATGTGGTCATAGTCATAGAAGGCAATTAGTTCTACATCAACATTCGCGATCGTGCTTTCGAAAGATTCGTCGCGAGGTGCGTGCATCAAACCTCTACCGGTAAGGTTGTAGGAGTACTCGTATAGTCTATGCTACACCAACATGTTGTAGCAGGGTGTGTAGATAGAATTATTAGTAAAGTTTGTAGCGTTCCATAGGTGCTGCAAAAACTGTTACGGCCTTTTACTTGCTGCTTGGATGGACCACATAGTAATGACCACGCTTTACCCAACGGATTGCAATGCAACTGGTTATACAAGCTGGATTTACTAAAAATACGTTTACGGAGTTGTAGTACATGGTAGTGACGACTTGGGACCGGCTTCCAGATACTCACAGTCAATCAGCTCGCGCTTTGTTCGACTCGTGCATTTTGGTGGCATGCAATGATATTATTATGACAAGCACCTGAGAAACGCTCTGTGGCTTTGCTGTTGCTTGCAGCATCGGTCTGGCGTCAACAAGCAGAGTACAGCCGCAGCTGCCAAGTCTAAATTCAACGACGACCTGTCCCGAATCCGAATCCCCTCTATTCCTTGTTGATCTCAGAAACGCGGCACATCCGACTTTCCCTTCGCGGACGGTCACTTCACAGTCACAACATTGAAGTTCTGAGCTGGCTGGGAGCCATCAGCCTCAATGAACACTTGCAAATGCAGAAATTTGCTTGTTCTGTGGTTGAAGGGCTTAGTTGCTGCTTCGGGCAGTGTGACTGTTCCACCGGAGTCACGGGACTGGATCCACGGAACAAGCGCGGAGAAATCAGCGAAATGGAGACTCCGCGCGACGACCGACAAAAAACCGTCTCGCACAACTCACAAACACAACCGCATCAAAAACAAAACACACTAGTATTCTACAGCAACAACATTCATCATGTGCATTGCAGGCCAACGAGCACCCATGCTTGTGGAGAGCTTCTCCTTGGCAAACTTTCTCTCGCAAGACAACAACGTGCAAACCGTGCCATCCGGCTCTCTGAAAAAGTCGCACGCTCACATCACGGTCCACCATGACTACCATGATCATTCCAACGAAACCGAGTGCCAGTCATCCTCGGACCTCTTTCGCGCCTCGGGTGGCAGTCCCTCCTTTCCCTACAAGCTGTACGACATGCTGTCGCGCGTCGATGCCGAAGGTCACAGCCACATTGTGTCCTGGCAGCCGCATGGTCGATGCTTTGTCGTACACAAACCGGAGGAGTTCAAAAAGCTCCTTGCGCATTACTTTAACGGCGTCTCCAAGCTTCCGAGTTTCTCTAGACAATTGAATCTGTATTCATTCCAAAGAATCACCAAAGGTACGTGCAATGGAGGTGCGCGTGCATTTTACTGCTCATCGGAACGAGGCGATGGCAAGCAGGTGCCAATGAATAAGAGTCTAATGAATTACCCTTATTCTTGTTACAGGACCCGATCGTTCCGGCTACTACCATGAATGCTTCCTCCGAGGCAAGCCGACGCTTCTTTCGCAGATTCGCCGCATGAAGGTCAAGGGAACTGGCGTTCGCGCAAGATCCAACCCTGAGGCGGAACCCGACTTTTATAACATGCCCTGGGTTTCCGGCAAGTCGTCGTCAAGCGTGCAGCAGCAGCAGCAGCAGCAGCAGCAGCAGCAGCAGCAGCAGCAGCAGACTACTGTCGTTCCAATGTCAACATCCTCCGTTGTGAGTCACGACGAAACGTGCGAGCAAGTCGTTGAACACCATGTGTCATCCAGCTCGGACATTGTCACTGGATGGGGCAAGCAGTTCCACTACCTTGACCTGATTGCTGCTGGCTCCTGCACCCCACAGCCGGAAGCCATTGATCAAGACTTGATGAACGACACTGAATTTGAAAAGGAGCTTGACGCCTTGCTCATTGGCGACAAGGGAGACTTCGATTTGCTGTCACGCTTGGAGCGGCTCGTTGACGGTGATGATCTCTCACAGTTTGAATGGTAAACGAGTGGTACAATCATACTCTACATTTCCTTAATTCTTGCATATGTTAACAAAACTTTGTTATCTTAAACTGTGATTTCTCGCGGTGGACCGCGCGATAAAAACAATCATGCGCGGTCATTCTCGTCGAACATGGTGCATCATGTTGCCGTCGCTCGTCTTGTAGTAATCTTATACAATACAGCCATTACTATACATCGCAATCTCATTTATAAAATTAACCTTGGCAGTATTGTTGGAGGCGCAGCCCGTTGACAAGAAGGATAGCTCACGATGAAGCAGTAGATCAGGACTCACAGTTAGAGATCAGGTTCTCAAACATCTCAGCTCCTTTTCGATCGTTATCGAGATCGCACAGGAGCAAGGCGTTTCCTGCGGCGGCAAATCGCTCAAGTGTTTCCTATTCCAACTGCACTGCTATCTTCTTTAAACTTTTTACTACAACCATTACAAAATGTCGCTTCGTATTGTTTCGAGCAAGCTTGTGAACCGGGCGCCGCAACGCCCGGTTCAGAAGCGAACCTTTTTGGATTGGATGACCAATTATCCGGACCGAGTACGTAGGCCCAACTGAATTGAACAATTTGAAATTTGGACGATGCTTGTGCAGTGTTAAACATACTATTGCGTGTCAATGGTTGCGCTTAAAATTCGAAAATGTCTAAAGTGACAGGGCAGGAGTTAGGAGTGTGGGTCATTTGATGCGAGGGAGCGTTTGGTTGGCGACAGCCTTCTTCTCGTCGCTTGCTGCACGCGACAGATATACTTATTATATGATCTCTCTGTCTATAAATATATTGCAGATTAACGAATTGAAGCGCCACTACCAAGCTGGTGGTCGATCCATTTTCACTTGGCAAAAGCAGCCTGGCGACAAGTTGACGAATTTGATTGGAGCTGGTTTGGTGACGATTGGCTTGTTTCAGGCGATTCCGGGATACTATCACTTGGCGACTGGCACTGGAAAGAAAGATTAAATTGTAAACAATGAGAGATGTCGATTGCCACACAGGAGTGGTACTATCAGCGGACTTGATTGCTGTTTACTGGAATGGAACGAGGGTCATAATCAACTTGATGTGATAAAAACCTTTGTCTTCACAACTAGGCAGTACCTGGCTTTGTAGGTTTGCTAAGAAATGACTGTATAATTACAGTGCCATGCAGAAAATGTAGAATGCTGCTTCACGAGTGTCTCCCTATCCGGTGCCTTGACCCTTGACAGCCTGGGGCCACAAGGAATTTCCCTCTCGCCGTCACAGGAAGAACTGAATGGACTTGAGTTGAATTGAAGCTTCACATCAAGCTGAAGAACTAGTGAGGATGATTCGTTAAAAATTAGAAAGAAAGCAACTACAAGAATCGGATGTGATAAGGTCAGTCAGTACATAGGTAGCTGATTTTTCGCTTTCATAACCGCTTTGCTGGAGTAATGGCCCGCCATTGCGCTTCGGATGGTGACGAGAGCCGCACATCGTTCGTTTTCATGCTTCATCCTCTTTACAATAATCTCTGAACCACTTTCGCCATCCAGTTCTTCACTATCTTCTCCTACCTTATATTCATCGTGGGTCATCAAGACAAGCGATCAAAGCGTTAGAACGTGAGGCTTTAATCCACGCAGGCTGCTGCAGATTTGAACAGGCAGGCAGCTGTTTTTTCTTCCTGGACTAATTTCGTCAGTGCACATTGGGAAGACAGTGAACATGTGCGAAGGTCCTGAGCAAGCGCTGCCCCAAGTAGACCTTAGCAATTCACAGCGTGCTCTAATTATCGAAGAGCCAGAGGTAGACGACACTATACCAGCAACGACATTCCATGCTCCTCCGCAACAACACAAACACGTCACCTTCGATCGTCTGCACATACAAGAGTACCCAGTCATACTTGGCGATCATCCTTCCACATCGAGCGGTCTTCCAGTGACGTTGGATTGGAACGTCACCAGCTCGTACCAAGTCAGCGTTCATCAATACGAGCAGGCCGCAGTGCGACGCGCGAAACTCGAGCTGCGCATGCCGCCAGAGGTGCGTCGGGAGCTCCTACAGCCAATGAACGTTGCCGACAATGACGAAACGCTGCATGCTTGCGAGATGAAACGGGTTACCAAGGAGTTGCGACGAATCAAAAGCCAGAGAGCTCATACGATCGCCATGCAGGAATTTGAAACATTATTTGTCTTCTTTGAAAGCGTCGGACGCAAGTGGAAACGATGGCAAGAGCGGTGGTCGGACGCCTGCGTGGATGATCCAGCTGCCATCTGGCTGCAAGAATGGCAGCACAAAAAGAATATTGAGAGGCAAGAGTCTTGTCGACAGCAATGCCGCAAGAGTAGCCCATCAGAGAGAGCAATTTTGAAGAAAGTGGAGTGTGCTTTGCCAAAGAGCATGACATGCGACAAGGATACTTTGGACATTGGCGCGAGCGAAAGCACACGTCGGACCGAGTCGTCAGACAGCGCCAATGATTGTAGTACAGAGTTGCTTGCAAGCAATATGGATAAGCTTGCTGCTACATGCACAGGCTTGGGCGGCGAAGCGACAGTGTCACCACAGACCAATTTTTAAAACGACGCATACAATTTTAAAGCAAAGATACCCATTTTTACGGCAGAACAATGCGACTTTCCCATGAATCAAGGGGGAATGTTTTTGCAGGTGTGCTTTCAGAGGGATTATCTAAACAATTTACACTAGCGCAAGATTGTGGCTTGTCTTTTCATCTGCAAGATGTGTACAATTATCCTTTAACTTGGCGTCCCGACTTGGTCGTACGCAAAGTGCGTATCGTTTATTCGTTCTTATTTTGTATGACGAGTGATATAATGCCAGCTGTAAAAGCCAATACTCCAAACAGTATGAAGAAAATGGCCACAAAAAAGTCGTACCATGTCGGTGGCGCTTGTTGAGGGTCAGCCTCTTCGCTGGCAATGGCTTGGTTGCTTTTCTTTTGCAGCAGCTCTTGACCTATTCGCTTGTTAATATCCCCGCCAGACGCATTGGCCAATACGACGGACTGCCGGCCAAGTTGAGACAGGTCTGTACCGGACTCGCTCGTGATTAGGGGCAACGACTCTGATCGAGTGACAGCTTTCAAAATCGACACATCACCAGCACCTCTAGACGCTCGTTTAAGATCACTCAATTCAGTGCCCGTATATACAACATCGCCGATTCGAATTGGATGAGGCGACTTGAGGGCAAGATCGTGTATATGATTTGTCAAATTTCTCTTTCCAATTTGTGCAATAGATATCCATATCGGAAACCCTCCAAGGTACCAGACGATAAACATGAGTAGGCGGCGAACAAAACTTTCTTGCAATTGACTTTCGTCCGGATCGGGTTGTTCATCGGCTTCGTCAGCTGCAACGCCACCAGCTACTAATGGAGTCGTCTCGACGGCGTTGAGGCCGTCATGGCTTTCTTTAAGTGCGCCAGTTTTTAAAGCTTCTGGGAGCATGTTTCCCAGCCACGACCCTTCGACAAGTTCAATAAACCTGCCGCCATGGATGCCGAGATATACGAGACCAGGTCCGATATATGAGAGACAAGAACCTCCTACAGACCCAGTTATGGACAAGATATTGCCCATGTTCTGTCAATATAGAAGTCGCACAAGTTAGTGATGCATCGCACTCCACCGCCAATCCACTTCTTTTCGTGTCGCTTACCTGAAAAATGGCAGCAGGAATGACTGCCATGACGTACAACATAACCGTCAGTCCAATCCTTCTATCTCGTCGGTTCAGTATGCTCGAATCGTCTCCTTCGTGTGCCCGCCGTCCAGAAAAGAATAGAACAACGCAAACGTGGCGCGAGACAAAGCTTTCGAGAGGATACACTAGAAGCATCGTCGTGCCAAGCAAGCATCTCGCTATATTCGCCGACCAAAGGCTGGGATCCAAATTGTTTATTATATTCCCTTCGGTCAATGTCCCATACGCCAAATAGCCCGAGGCGCCCATGGCCAATTCCAAAAAGCAGCACAATGTCAATGCTGTCGCCGTAACAACGCTCCAGCGCTTCAACGTAGGCCGTTCTAAGCTACCGGCAATAATAAATGCTGATTGCTGACAGACATAAGCAAAACTCAAGACACCGAGGCCAACGAAAATGGACTCGGGGCGGATTGTGTCCTTCATCAATATACTTGCAATCGGAGCGCCATCATTTTCTTCACGAAGCGTTTGCAACGACTGAACAATCGGAGCGCTGTACACGACGAGACCAACCAAAATGACGTCAATCAAGACAGATACTCGACTCGTCTTGGCCAAGTCTGCCATGTCTCGTTGTGAGCTTAGTGGTACCATGATGGAAAGGCTCACCAGCAAGAGGACTGCTCTTTTGCTGGCAATCGTCGCCGCTTCTCCAAGGAAAATGCCGCTGAACGTATCCTTGACAACCATCAAGTACGAGATCTGTGCCCCAAAAGCCATGACAAACATGTTGCAACAAAGAAACTTGAAGCCCAATTTACCAAAGGCCGCTTCGGCCAAAGTTTCATAGGAAGGAACATGGACATGCTTGGCCGTCGCAATGAGCAATCGAAGCGACTTTTCCGTTATAAAAGCCGCAATAATAATCAAAAATATGCCAGCGACAAAGCCTGCCTCGCGAATAGCAAAGGGTATGCCTACAATCCCACTTCCGACAATGGCATTCATGAGGTTCGCGACGGTACCAAAGTAACCCGACTTGTGTTCTTCGACCTCCTTCTTGACAGCATGCTTGGTTCCACCCGGCGTCTGCTGCTCCCCCATGGGTGTCTTTGGAGCAAAGAATGGACTCTTTACGACCATGTTAATTTACAATTATTCAAATGCGCTAAATATAAAACCAATCCGATATATAAGTGCGTGCAGCAGCCACTCGAGAGTCGAGAGCGTGACTTTTCAAATGCGGCGCAGCTTTGAACTCTGTTTCGTTAGCAATTTTGTTTAGCAAGATGTCGCTTTTTTGGGTAATTTACAAGAAGACGGCGCAGGATTTCAATACAGCAGGGAGGAAGGACACACAGGCTGCTTTTGATCGTGGATCGATTGACCTTTCGGCCATCATCGTCGTCGTTGCGTCTCGCGATGAGACGCAAACAAATGTCGTACCAGGACTCACTAGGCATTTCATAGCTTCATTTTGGTGTCACCGAATTGTTCCGCGAGGTGAAGATGGATCGCGACAAGCATTCGATGGCAAGCTCCAGAATGACAATCACAAAGCCGGTAATTGCATTCTACTCACTCTAAGCATCAATAATGATTAGCCCAGTCTCCAATGCCTTTGCTCGGTGAGTCATGATGGTCAGATTGTGAGGACAAAAGGAGCAGTTCAATGTTTAATAAATGCAATGCGAAATTCGGATTCTACTTTCACGAAAGCGTATCTTTCAGCGTTTATACTCACAATTTCGCCATCTGCTCTAACTATCAGATCATCCATGGCGGCGCAACGCCGCTTTGTGTCAACCCAATACATGAACTTGAAAGCTCGCGGCGTCAAGACGAATTGGCTCTCGGATCCATCCACTTATCCGCTCATTGCTTGCCTCACTGGTGCCATGTTCCTCTGCGTCGGGTTTGGACTCAACTTTTTACGCACATCCAAGGACGTTCGCTTGGTCGAAGACAAGAAACGTTCCGTCATTCGCAATTGGTAGTAGCGTGACTAACATGATATGTACTCGCCAGATCCAAAGGCCCAGGACCGTGGGAGTCCTGTATAGTCTTATTATAAAGTAAACACTGACTAAATAAGGCCTCAAAAAGCGAATACCTATTGTCGTGTATATTAACTACGAAACGATTTCATAGAAAAGTAGCAGTTGACTTTCACGTCCGGGAGTGTTGCTGGCGGCTGCTTGGCTCGCTAGCTGCGCCATAAACAACTAGAGCTTGCTCAGAAACTGTATCTTGGCACTCTCCGCCTCTTCCAAAGCGTCCATGGCCACACCAATGCACAAATCTGCGCCAATATTATTTGGAATTCCTTGCTTGCTCTCGCAGACAACGTCCGGCAAAATGCCGCCTCCTACTCGTTCGCCCATACTGTATTGAGCGCCACCAACCTTGGTCACATGCTGGAGAGCTGGTGTCAAGTACTCTGCTACAGTGAGTTTCAATGCACCACCGTCTGGCATTGGAAACGTGTGCTGTATCAAACCCTTGCCGTACGTCTTCGTTCCGACGAGAGCGACTGTTCGGCCATTATCGCGGAGGGCCGATGCGAAAACTTCCGCGGAACTGGCCGTGCCTTCATTCACCAGCAATACAATCGGTCGTCGAATCACACTGTAAAATGGATTTTGGCGGTCAGAATCGGCTCGATTGCTGGCGTAATGAGTCAAGGAAGCATGCTTGTGTATACTCCGCCTAGTGGCTTGTTCGTGAAGGCTAGCAAAGGAGCTTGGAGGAGACCAATTGACGCCATCCGAGGCGAAAATAGAGGGATTTTCTCGCTTTACTTGGGCCAGAACAACATTATTCGGCTCATTGCTTAATAAATAGCCAGGGTAACGTGAGTGTACCACGTATTCTTCCACATCGTGCGTCGTAAAGCCGCCGCGAGAATTCATTGTATAGCATAGCACCGAATGCGGATCCCGAAGAAGAGTTGACGCAGTCAGCATGGCTTCCTGAATAACGCCGCCATAATTGTTGCGAAGGTCAATGATAAAGGATGTAGCTCCGCGCATTTCAAGATCGGTCACTGCTTTGATGAAACCTGATGTCGACGCCTTAGAAAAGCGAGTCAACCTAATATAACCGACTCGTTGCCGTGCAAATATAGAGTCCTCGCTCGACAACAGCTCGTAGTGAACTATAGCGTTACCCTTCTGCCATGGATTCAGCTGAAATGGTTCAACAGATGCGGTTGGTAGTCTCACGTGAGTGGGGCGATAGGCGACAATGACATCGCGGTCCCCACGGCCGCCATCTGATTGTATCGTTGCGTACACTGGTTTGGCGATGGTCAAACTTGGATGTCCAAGATAGTTTTCGGCTGAATACCTCTCTTGTAATAGCTTATCTAGCTGCTGCTCCGACTTGCCTAGAAAAATGTCCTGGCCGACCGCGACAATTCGATCGCCCACTGTCAACCCAGCTCGCTCCGCCGGGCTGTCTGGCGCGACTGCTGTCACAACGGGAAGCGACAATACTCTATTCACAGAGATGCGTGCATCTTGCTTGTTCCGGGACGTTGCTGTTGGCGGTGGTGGAGCCGGAAGATTGGCAACAACCGGAGTAGTGTGAGTGTACCATGCTTTGCTAGGTGGTTCTGCAACTGCTCCCAGTCCAAGAAACCCATCGTTCCAAGTACTCATCTCCTTTTTAAGCTCTTCCCGTGTCATATACTTAGAGAAGGGGTCATCGAGACCGGATATAAGCGACTTGAGCTCTTGCACGACTGCCGTTCGATCGTGCAGACTAGTTGGTGCTTCAACTCGAAGCCATGATTTGAAAGTACTGTAGAAGTCTCGTGGCTGAAAATCTACTCCTCCTGTGTGATCGTAGTACATTGTATTGACAGTTCCGACGGCATAGTCGAGAAGATGAAGATTTGCAGCCTCCTTTTCCGCTAGCGACCCTTGCTCCATGGTCGACCAGTAACGTTTATGACTGCCAGAATACTCGGAAGACTGAGCAACTTGATGAATGACCTCCACCTGAGGAGATATCTCCGCCAACTGAGCTATCTTCTGTGCAGCGCCTTCGGTGGCATGGCATGTCCCAAGACAAGTTCCAAGCAGAATTTGCAAGCACAGCAAGATGGAATACACACGATGCTGCCAAGAAGGAGGGGGCGAGAGATATCGCTTATCAGTTGCTTTCAACATATCTGAGCTATCCAAAATCTCTTCGTATGGAGTCATCCAGCTCTGCATAAGTATTGGGTCGTTGAATCGTCTATCTAGTTTCCATTGCCGCTGTCGAATGGCAGTAGCAGGCGCCGTCCATGCTGCGGCATTCTGAAGAGGACAAGAAGTCAAACAAATCCATTGCGCTGCGAAGAAAATTCGATACTTCATGTTATTGTAGCAAAAGCATAATGGTCCTCTTGTTGACAGCAAGAGTCAAAGCAGGCAGGAAGGTCTCTCTCGAACGATGCCACTGCACGGAATTTTTGACGACGCCATTCGGCGTTAATATCGCACCGTTATCAACAAGGAATGCTTAGCTACGACTATTGAAGTTGTGCGAGCTTAACAAACCTCACTCATTACCACTTCTATAGTATGTATCAAGCAAAAACAAGCGTGGTAAAACCCAGAGAATACATGATATCATCTTCTATGTACAAATTATGGTTTCTATGTTCAGTTGGACAAGAATAGCCATCTCAGAAAGGTACAATACTTGTTGACGTGCAGCGGCTAATAGTTGCAGATGAAATAAACTGTGTACAATGCACAGTAAGCAAGATGCCTCAGTTAGCCATGCAAAGCTCAGCTCCTGAACGTCTAGGCAATTTAGGGACTGAATCCATTGATGACCTTCGCGGAATGGGATGCACTCTGGTCTCGCTCTTCCTACGAATGGGAAAGTGTGGCGCACAATCCATTGACGACCTTCGAACGTGTCTTTGCACGGGAAGTGAGGAATGAGGAAAGAACTCATTGCAAACATTATTCCAGCGTGAAGCGTCCACCTTGGGAAGATACAAGGATGGTTTTAAAGCAGGAGATGCATCGCTATCACTCCATTCAGGACCATCCTTTGTCCGCAAAGGCGAGATTGGTATTGCGTCAACCTGCTTCGGTACAAACTTGATGTTGTGGCATCGGTTGGTGGGCTTTCTTTGGTCGTACTCGAGCGTAGCCTCTCCCTCGGCAAACTTGAGCATTCGTCTGTTTCGTCTTGGTCGCTTTCGCTCTTCGCAAACTGAAAGGTCGTCGTACTCGCTCGAAGATGAGTCCAACAATGTGAAAAGCTCACAACTCTTCACTTTTCGCATGCCAATGGACTTTGATTTGTTGCGAGGAAACACTTGAAAGGCATTCTTTGGTGGGACGTTGACCGTTTCCCCTCTGTTTGACGCTAGAAACACACGTTGCAGCTCCAGTGGGATCCGCGGCGCTCGAATGATAGGAGTTGGAGAGAGGTGCATGGTCATGGTAGGTGAATCGGTTACTTGAAAGTGAACCATTGCAACCGCGTTGTTAAGGCTGTTGGAGTGTCCACCACTTGACATGCTTGGGCTGAGCGGCTGAGCGAAAGAAATGAACAATGATCTGGCGGTTCAACATGGGATCGATGGGGCTTCTTTGCAGATAAGTCCGACGTGCAACGTGTTCAGTCTTTCTTCGTCTGTGGACTTCTTTGAGGGCACTCAAAACAATTATCGTATTGCCCGCGTTATTGCCCGTTCGTCATGAATTCTGCTGACTCATTTGGAATGTCACATGGATGACTCGAGCGTCATCATTACTTAGGGGAGACTACCGGTGGTCGTAGCTTTCCGACCAGGTCAGTGATATTTCTCACTGTCACTAATCCATTCGCCACAGCGCCCAACTTTCGTCTGCCACCTGACAAAGGCAATGGTGTTCTACTCCTGCTTGTATAATATTACGATTTGGACATATCAGACTGTTTATGTTAATATATTATGTACTGGGATGTGAATCTTGGAAGACAAGGGCAATAATAATGTTAAGGAGTCCATTACCGGTAGTTTTGCTTTGTATTTTACCGGTAGGGTAGTAGGGTAGTATTGGTACCACTACTCCTAGAGTATACCGAGCAGCTCGTTCCGAACACGGACGGCAACCGGGATAACTCCTGCCAAATGATTTGTTAGTTTTAGGTAAAACGTCGTACTCGAAGCCGTAACGCCGGAGCCTACTTGTACTTGTCAAAGTACTTTATCGCAGTGTCCATGGATGTCCGTTCTATGTGTGAGATGAGTTTATCTGCCCTCTGGACCCTACATGTCGGGATCACCAGTGAGCTCTTCGCTGGACTTGGCCATGACCTTCGAAGTCAACTGTCGCGCCTCTTGATCCTCCGCTTCTCGCTTCGCTGCTTGCTCCGTTTGGAGAGCGGCAAGTTTTACTTTGGCTTTGGCGAGGTAGCTCTTGGATGCAGCATTCTCTGGATCGTGCTGGAGTGCTGCGTCATAAGCCTCAATTGCACCAGCATAATCGTGCATGAAGAATCGACTGAGGCCGAGGCGAGCATGTGCTTTTCCGTAAGAAGGGTTCAAGGAAAGGGACTTTAAAGAATCTTCCTCCGCTTCCAAGTAGCGTTCCAGATAGCACAGCGCCGCCGCTCGATTCGAATAGTATACATGAGATTGCGGACCATTGCTTGAAAGTGCAATTGCTTTGGTGTAGGCAGCAACAGATAGCTCATATTCTCGACTTGCCATGAGCGCGTTCCCTTTGGCCTTGTACTTTTCGGCATCCCTTTCATCACCGGATTTCGAATGATCATCGTGTTCCGTCTTTATTGCTAATTTGTTTGTAGAGGTCTTTTCCCATTCACTTACGATGGAAAAGCTCGGTTCAGAGTTTATTGCTGTAGCCTCGCCCACTTCGGCAAGACGTTTAGCAGATTTTTCGAGGTAAGCTTTACTGCCCTTGTTGTCTGGTTCGTACTTGAGAGCAACTGTATATGCTTCCATGGCTTGTCGGTAGTTGCCAAGCAAAAAGTGAGTCAACCCCAATCGAGCGTGTGCCTTGCCATAATCAGGCTTCAGCGCAAGGCTGCGTTCAGAATCTAAAATTGCTTCTTGGAACATTTTCATACTGACAAGTGCTGCCGCTCGATTACTAAAATAGACATGCGAATTGGCCCCAGTTGGTGAGATCTTGAGTGCTTTTGTGTAGCACTCGGCTGCTAGTGTGTATTCTTTTCGCTGCATGTGGCCATTGCCTTGGTTCTTGTATCGTTCGGCTTCGTCCGCATCGTGCGGATTTTCGCTCGTTAATATTTCCGACACGGAAGCGCCATCTGAAGTTGCATCTTTGCGAGATGCAACTGGTGATAGCTCAAATTGCTTCCTGGTTCTGTATGAAGTTGGAGTCGGTAAATCCGTTACTTCGAGCATCAAGTCAGATTGTGTCTCTATTCCCGGCAAATCCATTCGCCCCATCACCGCCTGTAGTTTCAATTTACGTTGCTGCCGCTGATATTCTGCTGCCATTGCGGCATTCCAGTCTCCAACGCCTTCCGCTTGCGCCTTGTTAGCTAGCTTGGTTCGAAATTTTGCTGCCACTTTCCTAAAGCGCTGCTCATAGAGCTTGCCTTGATCTTGACCAGCGGCAAGATCATCCTCGCTAAAAAATCCCCGTTCCTTGACTGCCTGTACAAATTGCTGAAACATGGGTGACTGAATCATTGCCCGTTCCGCATCCAGACGAGACCGTGCTCCTAGGCCGGATAGTCCAGCCGCAACAAGCTCGCCCAGCGTGAGCGGTCCCGACAGAGACTGTCCACTGGCCATTCCGGAGAGCGTAAAGAATCGATGCGAATTGCTGGCATGCGCGTCATCGTACTCGTACAAATTAAATACATCGTCGTCGTCCTTCTTTTGGTCGGCATCTTCCGACGGCAAGTTCTCCTTTGAGATGAGCTCATCCTCCATGGACCGCAGCGAAGACAGTACAATTGGTCCTCCGCTGTTCAAGTCAATATCTCCAGCCAAGGACGCGATGTTTGCCGAGTCCAAGAACGGATCATTCCCATGTACAGCAGTCAATTGTTCCGGAGCCGCAAAGGCCCGACTGAGAGCCCAGCAAGCGACTGTAAGATAGTCAGCGTGTAAGCCTTCCACGCTTCGAAGTGTTTGGGGTGGATAGGATCTTCGCAAGTCTCGCAGATAGTCGAGGCATAATAGACAGAGTTCACTTTCTTCTGGAACTGCCACAAACCCTTCCGACGGTTGTGTCGCCGTTGCTGACACTGCGGAAACGTTCGCCATGGTTGAAATGGCGTGCAGCGATGATGGAGGCAACCAATTCCCTCACTCGAAAGTCGAAAAGTCCCTCCATCCTCGGCGATTCGAGACCGCGCCAGCGCGCAAACTCGCTCAACGGAAGGAACGTCGCAGTTTTCATGATGATCGTCACACAAATTCATGATTCATTGTGCGATCGCAGCGGCACTCCAGCAAGAAGTTCGGAATCGACAAAACGACATCACCATGACAGAACAATCCTCGTGACACTATACTCATTCTGCCTGCCTTTGACCTTATAACCAGGCCATGCAACGCTTCATCAAGTCCTCTGCTCGTCACCATGATCGCATTACTTGCTTTCCGCCGAAGCGCACATTCTCTAGCGCATCGGTAACACAGTTGCAGCAAAACGACGTTTCCTCATCGACGCCTCGACACGAAACAAAATCGATGAATTTCTTCACCGCTATCAACGAAGCCATGTCAATTGCATTAGAGACAGATCCAACAGCCATTGTCTTTGGAGAAGACGTTGCATTTGGCGGAGTGTTTCGATGCTCGCAGAATCTACGCGAAGAGTTTGGAACGGACCGCATTTTCAACACGCCTCTTTCGGAGAATGGTATTGCTGGCTTTGCCATTGGTTACGCCGCAACAGGAGGAACGGCTATTGGCGAGATACAGTTTGCAGATTACATTTTTCCAGCAATGGACCAGATTGTCAATGAGGTAAGGACGACAATGCAAAAGGATTGTGACACGTTACACATGATGAAGGTGCATTGTGCTCACGTAAGTGAAAACTTTTTCTTGCTTTAGCTTGCCAAGTTTCGGTATCGATCTGGAAACCAATGGAATGCTGGAGGCGTTACACTTCGCGCTCGTAAGTTTGCATAATTCAATCGACTACAACGCTTCTTTCCGACTTGACAGCTCACAATTTGATGTTTTTCCATAATCAGCTTGCGGTGCCGTCGGCCACGGAGGGCATTACCACTCACAAAGTCCAGAAGCTTATCTTGCGCACACGCCTGGACTAACTGTTGTCATGCCACGAGGGCCCATCGCGGGCAAGGGACTGCTTTTGTCGTCAATTCGTTCCAAGGATCCAGTCATCTTTTTGGAGCCCAAGGCATTGTATCGCGCTTCCGTCGAACAAGTTCCAACCGGCGATTACATGACGGAGCTAGGAAAGGCACACATTATGCGACAAGGTGGAGATGTTACCGTTGTTGGGTGGGGTGGTCAGCTGCGAGTGTTGCAGAGCGCTTGCGACTTGGCCAAGGACCGTTATGGAATCGAGTGTGAGCTCATAGACCTTCAAACCATTCTACCGTGGGACAAGGAAACTATTGAAAAGTCTGTTTTGAAGACTGGCAAGCTTGTCGTGAGCCACGAGGCTCCGATTACATGTGGGTTTGGAGCGGAGATTGTAGCGTCCATTCAAGAAAGCTGCTTTTGGAACCTAGAGGCACCGATTCGACGAGTTTGCGGCTACGATACTCCCTTTCCATTGGTATTTGAAAAACATTACGTTCCGGACGAGCTGAAGAATTTGGAAGCCATTCGAGCAGTTGCGGAAGCATCGAAGTGAGCATGCTCAGGCTGCTGCATTGCGACTTATTTGTCCTCCAACGAATCGATTCTTATAAAGTATACGGCCTAGAACACAAGGACAGTTTAGACGACTAATTTTTTTAAAGAAGTATAAGATTGAGCAAAACTCTAGCGGATACGATTATAAGAAAAAGGAAAAGTGAATAATTTACTAGTTGAATGTGACGTCTCAGAACCACTTTTTCTTCACATCCATCTTGCCAGAAGCAGAACCTTTCGGTACTTTGTTGAACCTGCGCTTTGGAGCACCACATGGCGGACACCCATAGTTGTCTGGAAGCGCAGCCCATGCTTTTGGTCCCTTCGTAAAGACATATCCGCAGTCCTTGCAGACATAGTCTGGTTTAGAGCAAAGGACGAAGATGAGTTACACAGAAACAGGGCATAAACTCATAGCATCTCCATCCACATACCACCTGGTGATCCATCGTCCTTTGGTGGTCCAAAGAGAAATGCTCTAGTTGCAATCGCATTTCGTTGTTGTAGTGCTGTTTGAGGCAGAACTGCAAACGAGCTTGCCGAAAGGCACAAGAAGGCAGCGAACAGCAACGTTATGAGTGGCTTGGCCATTCTGTTATTGATGTGCGCAAGGCGACGACGACTCGAGGTAGCAATATGGTGATGGTGTTGGTGTTGGTGTTGGATGATGTTTGATGAATCAGTGACGTCGAGTTGTGACGAGTGCGGAAACGAGCGCGCCATTTTTTTTTATTCCGAATGACATCCTACCGGTATTGCTTCTGTGCTCCCCTCGAAGTTTTTGTTAGCATAGTATATACTAGCTACCGGTACCAATACTGGCATTCGGCTTATCTATTTCATACTGGTTGCAAGACGGTTACCGAAAAGCTCCTCAGATGCAATGGCTCATCCATTGCGGCCAAGCACATACAGCCTTCAGAAACAAACGGGGCGGTCAATATTATTGTGCCGCACGTTCGTAGCTGATTTGCTCACGTCCCAGTACGTACATTAAGCATCGGCCTTTCTAAGTGCTAGTTCGAGTTACTCATTATAACTTGTTTATTTCGGCTATATTGTTTTTAGAGATAAGTGTGCCGATGTGATTGCTCACAGCTACGGAAGTTTGTTCACTCCGCCGTCACAGCCGCTGCATCCGTCGCCGAATTCTTTATGCTCATAATGGCTTCATAGTCCACTCCACCATCACCATCCGGCATTGGTAACAGACTGGGTAGTGGAATGTTTGGCAGTGTGACAAAGCCATCGACGATAAGGTTTTGACCAAAGGAAAAGAAACCGGCGACTGATACCAGCAAACCGAGTGCGGCAATCTCTTTTGAAGAATCACCGACTGGTGACAGAAGTCTGCATGTGTAAATGTACCGAGAAATGCTATGTGAGACCAAAGAGTCATTTCTTTCTAGCCCAAAGAGACAATATATATACTCTATACTCACCGCGTCACATAGCTGGCCCCCAAGGCAATGGACACCGCCGTCGCAATCCACAAACCCGTCCCAATGGAACCCGCATCTCCACTTGTTACCATTGGACCAGATACGAATCCAAGTACAAGTGCCGCAAGCACGCCTGGCAGCAAGAGCTTGATTTGCGAGAGCGACGGGGCTTGCGCAAAGGACCATATTGCTTCGCCGAGACAAACGGCGGCTAGTCCATAGTTCTCTTGACCAACGACAAGTGCAATCGTATCGACATCTAGGGATGCAAACAGTGCGCTTTCTCTTCTCCTGTAGGTTGCTGATTTTGTGGAAATTATGTCGCTTTGGCGGTGCACGCTATTCGATGCAAATCGATGGTTTGAAGCAGTCGATTTTAACGCCAAGCGAGGCTGATTGATCGTAAAGCAACTAACATGTACAGTGCCAGCAAGCAGAATTAGAGTAAGAAATGGATTCCGCATTGTAAAGTGAGCGCGTTGCTTGGCTGTGAGTCTCGGCGTCTCGGCAATGCACGGTCATGGTTCATGGTCGGTCGGTACGTCGAAAAAACGATGATGTTCAACCGCGCTGTGACGTACGCGCCGAAACTGTGAGTGCGATGGAAACGGCGGTTGTAGATTGCTCGCATCCAGCAACATGCAACCGTAGAGCAATCCCCGATTACAATAGTATGTATGAATTAGTTAGAAAAGACAATTTGTATGCATCCGTTGATGTGTCGCAAGCGAGCTTCATCATGCAGCCGCTCGTAATTTGAGGCAAGCTCGTTCACGTGTACGGTCCAAGCATCAACTGATAGAGGTGCAACAATGAAGTCAACTCATGTACGCGTCATCATCACGCTGCACCTTCCAACTGCGTCATGACGTGATGGAACGCGACCAGTACCGAAGGTGCTTGGCCATTTCGCTCAATCATCCTAGCGTGGACACTTCCACGAACGGTAAGCATGCACTTCACGCACAAATTTCACTCGCCATCGCTGCGTGCATTGAGTTGGATTCTTTTGCACTGCAAAAGCAAATAGCAACTTTACAACAAGCAACCATGATGAAATGGAAGGCGACTCCGCCTCGTGATCATTCAAACCTTGAGCTCGTTCCGAAACTCTTGACGCAAGACTTGCTTTCCGATGACCGCCGCATTGTCAAGAATGCCTTGTCGCAGCTGGCCGATTTGTGCATTCTCCACGATGCAACGCAGGCCAACAAGAGTCGTCATGACTTGTTCATCTTTGGCGGTCATTTGCTCATTGTCCAAGTTCTCAAGAAGTGGTGGAAGAATACCAAGATTCAGCGTCAGGGTTGCCGAGCGATTCAAAATGCGGGGTCGGCGGGTTTGGAGTCGGTCGCCTTTTGCGATGCGTGCGTCCAAGTGGGTGCACTCGAAACTGTCTTGGCGGCCATGGTCAACTTTGAAGGTGTGGAAGACGTGCAGCGCTGCGCGATTGGAGCCATTTTGAATTTGGTGCTGAGGAGCGAGTCGAATACCAAGCGACTGGTTGTGACGTTGGATGGAGTCGGTCCGATTGTTGCCGCCATGAAGCGCTACCCACGCTGCCGCGACTTGCAAGAGTGGGCCGCGTGGTCCTTGGACAATGCCAGTAGTTGGCCAGACTTTGCCCCAGTCTTGGTCAAGAATGGATGCGTGCGAGTGCTTGCGGCAGCCTTTGAAGACTTTGAGGATGATACCCGCATCCAGCAGTTTACTCGTCGAACGCTAGCCCGCTTGTGCGAACCATTGGACAAGAGCATTGGGGCTGGCATGAATTCGAACCAGCAGAGCATCAACAAGGAAATCATTGAAGATGCTGACGAGCGTGGCAGTACTCGATCTTCGGAAGCTTGGGACTCGGGCATGACGGTGTCGACGGTCACAACGGATGCGGAGAATGTGGCGGAAGAGTAGAGGCCGATTGTTTTATGGAAAAGTTTGAAGCGTATAATGCCGAGGATCCATTAGATGAATTGTGCTTGTCATGTTGCATCTTGTACGAGTACGCTGCTGATATCACTAGCTGCAGCTCCATGCATGTTCTAATATGTGTTGCATTTAACAGACCTTTCTAAGCAATATATGTATAAAATTCAAAACTTTAATGTATTAGATGTGGTCAGTGTGGCAGACTGTGAAGCTGATCGCGTCAACTCCATTGACTAACTGCCGTTACATCCGTTGCTTTAAGCAGCAGATGCAGCAAGAGTAGATTTGCCTCCAAATATATCAATGCCTATACTTGCCAGGGCTTCCACAATGAGCGACATGCGAGCCAACGCTGTATTAGTTGCTTGGAACTGACCTTGCTCGCGTAACGTATGAGCAATGCACGAAGTCATGTAGAGGCCAAGCTGTAGGAAGAGGATAACTGGCACTGATCGATCCTTGCAAGGCTCTGCTGAGAGTCTCGAGATGAGGGTGAACGCAAGCTCCAGCAATCGCGCGGCATTGGCAAGACATTTTGCCTTTTCGGCATCCTTCTTGGCAACCTGAAGCTTTGCAGCTAGGAGACTAGCAACTCCAAGGTTGTAGAGAATAATGCTGCTCTCCATGATCGGGTTGCTTGAATGAAAAGGTTTTTCCGACACATTGGAGCAGTTGGCGCAGAAGCAGTCCATGAGGATCGGTCGGAATACTAACGATTGGGGCTGCGAAAGCGTTTTGCGATCTGGCACAGCCAAACCGTTCAAGTCAAGACAAAGGACGTCAACGACGAGATCACTATCGACAGGATGAGCCATTGCTTCCGTGAGTCGAGCTGAAGCACGGAGTAAATTACCTTCCTCCGGCAGTGCCGTTGCCGCTGGCGCAGCGCCTGACTCATCAACGACGTTCTTCATTACTCCAATCGCCTCTTGCAGAGTCTCAATAGCAGCGGAGACTTGATGATGCTGGAGCAGCTTTACGCCAATGTTGTTGAGTGCCATGGCGGTGCTATAGAAGTTCATGTTCGATATTTTTGTCGCGCGATTTCGAAACGGGAAGTTGAGGGCTGGCCAGATTTTGTGAGGATGAATCTTCATTATCACCGGGACACGACTTGACATATGCCATATGTATCGGGAGCTCGTTCATCAAGCGCCGACATAAGGTGACGACAGAAAGCCATGTGCGGTAATAGAAATGCCGAGACGTCTGCAGCACTTGTTTGTTTTGTTCCTCACTGTTCTTCGACGCACGATCCATGGAAGCAAGACACCATTGATGAATACTCAAACTGACGAATAAGCATCGATCTTTTACTTGCGTCTGCTGCCGAACGGTACACCTGCATCTGCTCTTTGTTCCGTAGTTTCCAGTTTCGTTTAGCCTATCAGAAACGTCCTCGTCGCGCGTGCGTCGACGCGCGACATGCGGAAGACTCAACCAGAAGCGGCTTCCATCCTCCCTTCACCAGCAGCGAATTCGTCCCTCTCCACAACCAAGACAACTCCATCCCGTCTTCCACTACTAGTAGTTGACTAGAGTGTGGCCAGAGGAAGTGAAGATCTTTTGCCAGTGCATTGAAAGGAGATCAGTCACATCTCACGCACGAGAATCCGTTTCATTTCGTTGACACGAGTATCGCTCAACTCTTAGCTGTAACAATCCCAGATTCGTCAGTCAGACACCCGACTCCGCGAGTCATGAAGACTTGTCATACTCCAACAAATGATCGATTAATGGAAGATGCTCCGGATGATTCAACGTCGTCACAGCCAAAGAGTCGTCGATACCAGCGTCGGTGCGGGGAAACTCACTTTCAGTTACTCCGGCCGGCTGTCCTGGCTGCGATTGCCTCCAGCGCCGACGATATCTCGGACGACAATGGTACTTCTTACCCGTCTACTACATACACCTTGACGTCAGTGACTGATGGAGGCGAAATGACAAGTTCCTGCCCGCCATCAGCCTCCTCCTCTCCCAACTCTAACCAAGCACTGAAACGATGCCGGCGGGTCAGTTATCCCCGCGCAGACTCCGAGACACTGGACGAGGTGGAAGCCTCTGTCGAACTGCTCGTCGCAATGGAGGAGCTGCACTGTGACTATGGTGAATCACCTGCGGGCCCGACGAAGCGACGAGTCTCCATGTACCACGACGATTGATCCGTTTTTATTACTGTTTGGACCTGAGCACGGCAAAAAGTGGCGGTAGCACTGGAGTGGATCTTATCGCCTGTTAAATTACATTTACTTTATCATTTTAAATCTTGATGACAACGTTTGTTATGCTACTTGTTCACTAGCCGTAATATAGTGCTCCTTATAGGGGCTTTTAAAGTCACCTTTGCATGTCAGATTCTCGGACACTTGTGACAAGACAATGAAGCTCGCAACCTGGAGGGACTACGCTGCAACTACTCCAAAAACAAACTAATGTACATGTATGACAAGCGAATTAATGCAAATGATAGTTAAAAAAGCTTTACCGTTGAAAGATATTATTGTACGTCGCTCGTCTGTAGCTAGCGAGTCCTTATGCGACATCTCTCAATGTCGCTGTTGAAGTTCAAAAGTACGCACCCGATCCATCACCGCGACGACTTTGCTTGCCGGCATCATCCATCCGTCGTGACTTACATTGCCTGTTATATGCCTAATAGTTGTAATCCACCATGAGATTCTCAATAGCTATTGCTACGCTTCTGGCTGTGTCGCCGACGGCCAAAGCGTTTGCACCGGTCCAACCGCGCTTCCAAAGTCATTCCTTGCGACACGCATCCGTCGCACCTTCCACGACAGAATTTGACCTCAACTCGTACATTGCCGAAAAGCTACCCCACATTGAAAAGGCGCTGGATGAGTCTGTCATTTCCAAGGAGCCGCAAACAGAAAATATTGTAGCAGCCATGAAATACTCGCTCATGGCGGGAGGCAAGCGAATTCGACCAGTTCTTTGCCTCGCCGCCTGTGAAATGTTCTCTGGCTCTTATGAAGCCGCCATGCCTGCGGCTGTCAGCTTGGAAATGATTCATACCATGAGTCTGATTCATGATGATCTGCCGAGTATGGATAACGATGATTTGCGACGCGGAAAGCCGACTTGCCATGTACGTTTGAAAAGGTGTTAATGCTGAATCTGTATGGCAGCTTCGCAGCTATTTGTCGTGCCATTAAGCATTTTGTTTACTTTTTTACTCACGTTTGCCGTCGATCGCGTTTGTCTCCATGATATGCAGGTTGTCTATGGTGAAGATGTTGCAATTTTAGCTGGCGATGCTCTCTTATCCCAGTCGTTTCAGCACGTTGCCGAAAATACAAAGGATGTTGATCCGCTTCGCGTTTTGGATGTTGTAATTCGTCTTGGACAGTCGGTCGGACCGAAGGGCCTAGCTGGTGGACAAGTAATGGATTTGGAATGCGAAGGCAAGCCGGTCGATGAAGTTACCATCGATGACTTGCGATGGATTCACACGCACAAGACAGCGACTCTACTGCAGGTCGCTGTCGCGAGCGGTGCCATTTTGGGTGGAGCGACTCCAGAGGAAGTGAAAGCTTGCGAAGAGTTTGCATTGAACATTGGCTTGGCTTTTCAAGTGGCGGATGACATCCTTGATGTCACCCAATCGACTGAGGAGCTTGGTAAGACGGCCGGCAAGGACGAAAATACCGACAAGTCCACTTTCCCACGGCTTCTTGGTTTAGATGGCGCCCGAGCGGAAGCCGAGAGACTTGTCAGCGAAGCAAAGCAATCGTTAGCGCCATTTGGGGATCGTGCACAGCCTTTATTGGCACTCGCTGATTTCATTATTGATCGCAAGAACTAGTTTTGCGAAAAGATATTGGCGATTGAGGCGACGAGACGCCACGTATGATAATTAACCACTCGATATGTTCACTGTTAATAAAATGGACTTAATTCGATCGCAAGATTATCCGTGTCCATTCGCCTTTATATACTTCTCATGCTTTGCCTGCTGTGTCTTGAACAGCTTTTGTGCCTTTTTGCACTGATTCTTATTCAGAGGCTCGCCGGCATCGTCGTGTGTCGGAAGACCCTCTTCGTCAAACTTTGAATACATTAATGTCGTCCCGTCGTCTAACGCCAGCTGCTTCATATAGTCCTCGGGACTCATTCGATTCAGCGCTTCCTTCTTTGCAGCTTCCTCGGCTTTTTTTGCTTTCTCTTCCGCTTTCCGTTCGGCTTCGGCTTGCCGTTGCTCCATCTCGCGAATAAGCTCTTCTGGATCAGCCAACTTCCATACAGATGCGTCGGCCTTGTCCTCTAATCGAATACCAATCGGTGGAAGCACATTGTCTCGAAATCGATCGCATTCGTCGAGCACAGCGCCAACATCTTTGCGTCGTGCTTTATCGCGCACAGAGGAACGAAAGTCCATGAGTGCATCCAACACTGGTTGCAAGATATCTTCTCGGTTGGCGCCTAAGTTCCCACAATCAGCCGAGCCAAAGCCGATTGACTCGTCCAAAATCAAACCAAAGACTTTGAATATCCTTGTAATGTAGCTCGCCACGTTCCGTACCACCAATCCAACGACAGCAGTGCCTTCCATGTACACATTGGTCGCTTTCACAAGGTCGGTCAGTATCGACAGAACCGTTGGTGTGTCAAAATCATCTCGCATTGCAACGTCAACCTTGGTCATTAATTCCCGAAGTGTCTTTTCCAACGCGACAGCTTCCGCGTCCCATTTCTGCGACGCTTGCATACAATGTTGGCGGAGACAAGCCTTGGCATTGTGAAAGAATTCAACAAAGCGTTTCTCCGTTTCAAGCGCGTGTTGCATTGTGTTGTCACCATAGTCCATTTGCGTATTGTACTTGTGCAAGAGAAAGAGCATTCGAATTTGGCGCGCGCTATTGATTTCTAGGGCCTGTTGGATCGTGATAAAGTTCTTCAAGGACTTGGACATTTTCAATCCCTTGATATGCAAGTGGCCCGTGTGAATAAAGTAGTTGACCCACTGCGTCTCACCACATTCGGCTTCGGCCTGCGCCATTTCATTGTCATGGTGCGGAAACTTTAAATCGACGCCTCCCGAGTGAATATCCATCCGTTTGATTCCAAACACTCGATCAAGTACATCAGATGCCATGACAGAGCACTCAATGTGCCAACCGGGTCGTCCAGGTCCCCATGGCGATTCCCATGATGGCTCGCCCTCCTTGCTCTTTTTCCAAAGTGCAAAGTCTCGCGGTGACTTTTTGTCACTAACAAACTCTTGCGTTAGCTTCCCTTCACCTTCGGCTAGGAGTTCCGCGTTCAAAATTTGTTCCGGTGCAAGTTTGCAGTAGTGCATGTGAGGCGCCTGCTCAAAGGCATGGACATGAAAGTAAACACTCCCATTGCTTTCATACGCCAGACCCTTGTCAGCGATTCGCTGAATATAATCAACAATCTCTGGAATATATTCCGTCACTCGAGTCAAGCAACTTGGCGGTAATACTCCAAGATCCTGCATGTCCTTGTGATACTCTTGCTCAAACCGCCGGCTGAGTTCCAAGTGATGAATCTTTTGTTCAGCGGACCGATCGATAATCTTGTCGTCAATGTCGGTAATATTCATAATGAGCGTGACATCGTAGCGAAAGTAGTCTTGCAATATGCGTCGAAGAATGTCCATGCAAAGGTAGGTTCGAGCATGACCCATATGGCTGGGAGCGTACACGGTCGGTCCGCACCTGCAAGTATAGGCGACAATCCGGCAAAGTCAGCCTGAGCTGCTTTCATATATGACCCATACATGCTCGTTTGCACTTACATGTACCACGTAACGCGGCTTGTTCCGTCCATGGTAATGAAATGGTCTTTCTCGCGGGTCAGTGAGTTAAGCACCTTCAATTGAGGATCGTGAAGGACAACTGGAGGATCAGGCTTTTCCCAGGGAGGCATGTGAGAGCTGGACATTCTTGTACTATATGTAACTACAGAATCTTCACGTAAAGGTGTCGAAAATGGGCGCATGAAAACGAATGGCCCATGGTCAAGTGGAAGAAAGACCGTCGGTTCACCGAAACGTGATCGCGTCGCATCGTTAATGACGACTTTTTGGCGCCAAGCGGAACCATCGATTCGCGCTCCACGATGCCACAATGATCACACACATGCGAAGGCGCTGCCGCAACACTTGGATATTCTTTGCTTGAGGTTCCATTGCGTTTCAATATACTTTAGTATGGCTCTTCCTATCGAGTCCATGGAGGAGCAAGTCGCGGAATTCCGAGTGGCACTGGCTAAACTCACGGATGGCTTGCTCGAGCCACTCGAAAACATTGATCAGATCGATTTCAACGATGCAGTTGTGAAACTTGAAGCCAAGAAGCGCATAGTGCATCTACAAATTGCAAAGGAAGAAGTAGTTGCAGCTTCCATGATTCAGTTACTGCATGGAGTATCTCAGCTTGGTATATTTACCTCGCTTGACGATGTTCAAGAAGCGCTTTCCGCTGCCTTTGAGCGCATCTCGCTGCATTCCAAAGCTTTTCTTCCGCTCTTTGATCGCTACCAGCTCAAAAATTTCCCAGTTGATTTCAAAACCTTGATTGGGTTCTTGACGCTGCCTCTTCAGTTTTACGACCGTCGCCCTCGCCAGCCGCCCGTCCTTCGCAAGAAGCGTCGCATTTTGATTGGATATCCGTCGCAGGATGAAACGACGACTGCGTGGAAGGTTTACATGGCACTCGTCGTCGTTGAAGCGCTTTACAAGTATTTTGAAACCTATGACGAATGCAGAAATGCGATTTTAAGCTTGCTTCGAGCGTTTGAGCCTTTGGTTGCAAACTTTGAGCCCATCTTGTCAATCTTTTGGATTGACTTGTTTCTCGGTCATTACGAGTCGCCGCAATGGCTTACTTGGGAGACAATAATCTCTTCCATTGAACATTATGACTTTGAGTAAGTGTTGCCCTACTTGCATTTGTCGAGTTTGCGCGCTATTGCATACTAACATGCATGGCTATTTTGACGTATGCAGCACCACTATGGAGCTTTGCGCCAAGACTTCCTTCCTCTCGCCGAAGCTCTTTCGGAGCTATTTAGCGGAACAATTTTTGGGCGATGATTGCGACCTTGAACGTGAAAAGGTCTTGCAAGCTTGTCAGCTCCTGGTTCCGCCGACTTGTGCTGGTCAAGTGTTGCGCCAACTCAAGGCGGACTCCACCGCGATTGACGACTTTAGCGAGATGACGCACCATACGCACTTGCCCGAGAACGCCCATTACATTTTGCAACCGTTTCAACCTGTGATTATACAAATAAAACGACTTTTGACTCAAGATTGTTTTGATCAAGCAGTATGCTTGTCGCGGCAGGTGGGCGAATTACGAGGTGTCTCTGATGACATTGTGCAGTCCTTATTCGAGCGCCTTTTCAATTATCTCGTTTACAATGGAAAAGTTTTCTACAACGCTGGGATGCCAGTTCTCGACTCTTTGTTTTACAAGTTCAATCTCTTTTCCGGCGATCGTGGCTTCCTCGAGTTTGCCAGTTTGTACAGGGGATTGTATGACATAGTCGAACGTGCGGATCTTGCAGATGTCAAGCCGTTTATTCAGTTGAATTGTCGCCAAGCTCTTTTGCACTTGATCGCTGCCAGGCCATGGAAAGAAACTGTTTTGATGACTTACTCGCGTTTCATGCCTGTGCCGGCTAATTTACTTTTGGAGTCGCCGGAGCAGCAATTGGCATGGATGCGCAACCTTCTGGCAATTGAACCGCCTCCTGTTCCTACTCGTACGTTGGCAGAGAATAGCAACATGTTGGACTACAAACGTCTGTTTTCGATGTTGTTGGGAGATGATGAGGCGGCAATTGACAAGGAAGCGCTTCCATTGTCTGAGAGTTTGTCCTTGGAACCAGATGCACCGGACGTCGTGCAGCTAGAGTTTGCGACGGATGGCTTGGTGATGGATAAGATGCCTGAAACAATGGATGACGGTGCGGGCGCGGCGATGGCTGATCACGATGAAACGGACGATGCGATGGATAGTGAAACGGGTACCGAAAGTGAGGAGCCATTTGAGCATGAAAATTCAAGCGAACAGGACGTTGCCTCGCCTGACTCGCAACGCGTCGTTGAACTGAGCGATGGCACGAGTGACGAGCAGGAAGAAACGAGCTCCGATGGCGAGGAAGCTGTTGCCGAAATTGCGGACGAGCTCGAGCCCAGTGCTAATGACACTGTCGAAGAAAAAGACCACTTCTACGACGCGGAAGCAGTTCATGATTATTATGATTTTGGTGACCACGACTCGTCGACCACCGATGGCGAAGAAGCAGACCAGGACGAAGAATTTTTTGATGCAGAAGCTGCACCCGACAGGCGCGGAAAATCTGATTCATCCGCCGGCGTGGGATACGATGAAGAAACTTCTAGCGAAGAAAGCACAGATGAAGAAGTGGCCGATGGGCAGATTTCATTTGTCGAAGCAGTTGACCTTGACGAACGACACACGCATGCCAGAACGCAGGCTGACGAACTGAGCACAGACAATGATGTTGTCGAAGTGAAGCTTGATGAGCAAAGCACGCAGGACAGTAATCAGTCAAGTGAACAGAGCTTGGACGACGACGACGATGACGTTGTCGACGCAGTGAGCCTTGACGAGCAAAACACGCATGGTTTAAGGCAGGAGGGCGATCAAAGGATTGGTGACGTCGATGTCGACGCAGTAAACATCGACGAGCAAAGCACTCGGGGCAATGAGCAGGCTGGCGATCAGAGCGCAGATGACGAGGTCAACAGGCTTGAAAGGAGTGAGGGAATTCACTTACAGGCTCAGGTTCAAGCTTACGTTCCTCAAGTTGAGGCTGTCGCGGGTGACGAGGCCTATTTTGCGGAGGAGTCACAAATTTCCGAGGGCGAAGACGAGCTCCCGCGGAAAGAAGTAAGGCAGCAGTCAGCAGTTGAAGCTACCATGGCTGGATATGATGCGGATGCCACGGATAATGAAGAACGTCGTCGCATTAATGAGTGGAGAACTCGACGTCATCGTTCTGGTAGAAGTGATGCCTCTTCCGCGGAACCTGATGGGTATGATGGCGGTGCATCTCAAGGGGAACACACCGAGGAGGATGACGACCTTGTACAACGAGAACAACCAGCTGAACCTAGTGGAGAGCAGCCTCACGACCACGTGCGTGAACAGTATCAACTTTCGGATGCCATGAGTGCTGCGGACGAGGCAACGTCGGAAGGGGAAGATTCGGAGTTGGACGACAGAGTAGTACGCCATGAATCGTCCGTACAAGATGCTTCCTTAGCTTCACATGGCTCTACTTCTCTGCATGAGCATGCTGTTGCTGCGCAAGATCATTTTAACTCTGTTGAATCTGCTCCTCACCTCCAGTTGGATGACGAAGGTCCAGATGAACACCCTTCGGGGCAAGATCTGGAAAATCCACAACATGCTCATGGTGCTCACGGCTCGACTGCACCGCGCGATCATGATGTTGTTGAACACGACGAAATAGCCGGAGCTCCTTGTCTTCAAGAGGAGATCATCGAAGGTTCGGGAGAATCTCGGGAAAGCAGCAGTGACGCGACGTCGCGAGTCACACGAGACGCTGCTCCTGTAGTGCACTTTAGCGCTGAAGTTGCCGTCCAACAACCCGTTGAGAATGCCTTTGCGGTTGGAGATGACCAGCCAAGTCCATATTCTTCACCTCGATCATCGCAGACTGGTCGCAATATTGACATGTCTAGTCCTTTTGCACCTTCATCCTTGAGTGCAACGCCGAGTACTATTCAAGGCGACACCCCGAGCTTATCGATTCGCGCAGCCGACGAGTATGAACCAGGCGTTGCGATTCTACCGCCTATCTACGAGGATACACCTGTCGAAAATTTTGGAGAGACGATGGCCCGAGAAGCCTTTTTGCAACCGAGAAGCTCTGTTGGAGAGCAGTCAGCCGATGATGAGTCCAGTACTGGAGACCAGGCAGCTCAATCGCCTCAATCTAGTGTTCGTCGGAGTGCGCGGAAGCGAAAAGTAAATCGCCCATTGAACATTGACAAGGAGATGACTAAACAAGGCTTTTACGAAACAGAAGAATCAGATGGGGCGGTGGAACAAGAAGATGCAGAATCGAAAAACGACATTATTGCTGCCACCGAAGAGTCTCCGGCGAAGTCGGCTCCTCATACGGGCAAGCGTAAAAAGCGAAAGAGGCTTACACCAAAACCCAAGGGGTCGTCAACGACTCGTCGAAGAACCACGGAAACGGGGCAAAGTGATCAAGGGGAGGACCTGAGCGAGGACGCGAGCGGACGGCCACCATTGCCTCGTTCAGGCGCCCCGCGCAGTGCTGCACGCCGCAACGCCAGCAATGCGGAACCTTCAGTCGTTGAGACGTTGGGTCCGCGTCGAAGCGGCCGCCGTGGATCAAATGCATCGGCAGCAGATGCAAGCGACGCTGGCTCTCGCAGCGTTCGTCGTGGATCCAACGCGTCGGAAGCGAGTGACGCACACTCCAAAAGCTCTCGCACCAGTCGCATGTCGGAGTCAAGCGCAACTCGTCGCAGCAGCCGACTTGCTGCAAAGGCAAAGGAGGCGTAGAAGTAGGTTGCATTTAATTGCACGTTTGAGTTTGAAATAAGAGTGTACCATGAGTCGAGGATGCGGCGAATCGCGCATGCTGCATAGTGTTAGAGCATATGCTCAGTTCAGACTACATTTTTGCATAGCAGTTTGATAATAATTAAGCTAGCTATCAAAACCACATTACGGATAGTATATGCTAGTATTACATGCGTACTTGATGCAAGACCAACCTTGACTCGTCAACACGAGTGCCACGGCACAGCGACGCGCGTGGTCACGCAGTGACATCATTTTTGTCACGGTCAGTCACAGTTTCATCGAACACGGCGACGACCAACAGCAACTTGGCGTTGACTAATTCGGAAAACCACATCATGTTTCTGAAGCAGCAGCAGCAGCATGATGGGAAACAAAAGACATGCATTCATAATTTTAGAATTGGAGCATTAAGCTGCAGCTACCGATAGACGACTACATGACGATGAATCAGCAGCCTACCTCCACCGACAAGCCATCGCCAAATTGGATGGCACACGTCGATGAGCTCTTGACAAGTCAACCTTCCACCGACTTTGAAGGCAACGATGAAGACAGCGATGATGAGTCTGATGATGGGTCAAGCATTGCAGATGAGAGTGAAACAGATTGCGACTTTTCCATGTCCGAGATGAATCATGTCGTGAAAGAATCCACCAACAAGCAGGGCGATGCATCATTCGTTGCCGCTAAACCAAGCGCAGCAACTGCCATGAATCATCAGCCAACACCGAGGTCCGTGCATACGACTCTGCATGTTCCAGTGGCGACCAAGAAGGTTGGAGGCGGCATTTTTATTTCGGATGCGATGCGTCAATTTCTTTCCAGGAATCATTCCGACGGCGACCTTGCGCAGCACGGCCGAAATGAAGCCATTCAAAACTTGATCTACAAGAGTGAAAGTGCAGAAAAGCTTGGCCCAAAGAATCACTCTCGCATGGTGATTGTGCATCAAGACAAGCCAAAGGCTGCAAGTGTGACCAACACCCAGCGCCCCAAGGACTTGCTGCAGGAGCTGCTTGCTGCCAACGGAATAAACAAGGTTGAGCCACGCTCGTACAAGACGCTTTTGGAGTCCTACTTTCTAAAGGTAACTCCAGAGATGATTTCCAGCTACGACGTGGCGTTGATGACGGCGGTGCGCACCAACGATCTCGCCACCATGCAACGGTTCCATGATGAAGGACGTAACTTGCAGTGCTGCAACCGCTTCCATGAAAGCATTCTCCACACGGCGGCTCGCAGAGGATGCACGGATATCATGTCCTTCTTGCTGCATACGGCCAAACTCGACTTGAAGGTGGTTTGTGACAGTGGTCGAACCCCACTCCATGATTCGTGCTGGACGGGACGACCCAATTTCGATGTCGTTACCATGATTTTGGAAGCTTGCCCCGACTTTTTGCTCA
Source organism: Mayamaea pseudoterrestris (assembly GCA_027923505.1). Classification (NCBI taxonomy): domain Eukaryota; phylum Bacillariophyta; class Bacillariophyceae; order Sellaphorales; family Sellaphoraceae; genus Mayamaea; species Mayamaea pseudoterrestris. Next base: position 169,263 of record BROI01000032.1, on the reverse strand, counting down.
TTTCCGACAATCGCAACTTTACGCCGCTCGACTACATTCCCAAGGAGGCGTATCAAGAGTGGTGTGACTTTTTGACCGAGCATCAAACACTTATTGTGCCTCGTGTGGTTGGCTAAAAGCCTTTGAAAACTTATCATGTGTCTACGGTTTGGCTATTGAAGCATAAGCAATAACAATAGCAACTATTGTTGACCAAATTATTTTTATATGCGATTAGAACCAGTAATTTACGCTGATGGATGTGGTCAACGACCGCACGTAGTGCCAAGTCCGAGCTGGGATGAACAAGGCGTCACCAGGGAGAAGCAACACTTCCTCGAACGCTGCCTCTCTTGCCAAAGGATGCTTGTCAAAATCTTCACGTTCACAGTCAACGTCGCTCATGTTGCCCTGTAATCCATATGCACATTGTTTGTTCACGTAGAGTTTTGACGTCTCGTTCGCACTATACAGGCGAACGTACTTGGCGCCCACTAACTGGACGAACAGGTTGTCGTAGCTGTCGAAATGCAGAGGAGTTCGAGTTCCACCAGTTCCAATCCATAAATACACATGCGTCGGTCCGGAAGGACCGATAATACTCGGAGACATATCCAAGTCATCTTTGAGCGACGTAATCTGGTTCAGAAGCGGATGCTGAGCAACGTAAGCAACGTGGGACAACGGGTCCACTGCATCATCCAAGCTCCAGATTCTCTTCGATTTTTCGTCGATCATATATTTCTTAATGAATTGTCGAAAGGTAAGCATTTCTTCCTTCATGGTCCCGGCGAGCATCGACCCGAGCTCCACTGGGACGAGTCGTCCACCATGAACGTGAGCCAACCATCCCAGGTTGCGCCATTTCTCTGTGGCCCTCCAGCTGCCGGCAAAGTCTCGCATGACCACAGCTTTTTGATTCATTGCAAATTCATTATGAAAAGCTTCAAAAGACATGCTTTCATTTCGCTCCGCTATCGGATTATGTAGCGGCTTTGACAGCCCCTTCTCCAGCAAAAGCTCCTTGTGTAGCGGCATGCTAAAGTTGCTTACGATATTGTTGCGAAACAGGAGGCAAGGGCCTTGAGCCATTTGACATGCATGCAACTCAACGTAGCGATAAAGCTCACGTAGCTGGGTGCTGTCGCATGGTAGCCCGAGAATGATGCCTTTGTCGAGAAAGGACAAAGCTTCTAGGAATTGGCAATTATGCGCAGATCCAATCGCACTCCCAAGTACGGCACACCAATATGCTTCTCTGTGCATTGAGCTAGGCCATGACTTATTTCTTCGCAACGTTGCGTACAATTGCTGCTCTAAGTCATTGCCGACAATTTCACATAGGCAAAAGTCCTTCATTTCGAGCCCCATGACAAGACTATCCAAAAGATGGCAGATTGTTGCATCATCGACAGACTTTGAAAGTTTTCTAGCGCATGAGATCGCATACGAAAACGCCCGTGCAAACTTATGCAGAGGCATTGATCCCAGTTTGCAGTGGTTAGCTCGGGTGTCGAGTTGTGCAGCAATTTGTTCAAGTTTGGCCTCTGATGTCGTATCATCAACGTCGTCACCAACTTTATCATAATCTGAATTATCCTCGTCACTATCTCGTTCACCGAACAAATCATCAGTGGGATCAGCAACCTGCTCCTTGTCAAGCATCTCTCCAAGTGTCTCAGCTTCGCATTTTGTGCAACGACAACTAAAGCCGTAATTGGCTAAAGACTCTTGACGTGTAGCGAGTGGTTCACTTTTGTCAATGTACGATATAGTCAGCTCTTCATTTGCTTCGATGGGCTTTAACGCTACGGCGAACGCCGTCAGCGGATGACTGGAACCGTACGCCGTACGCTTGTACAAGACAATGACGTTTGGATCGCAAGAATGGTTCATTTTGCAAATGAGTGAATACATGGCCGTTCCATCCAAAGGAGAAAAGATATAATCTAGATCGTCACCAGTCGCATCTCGCTCTTGCCCGTCTTCTTCATCATTACTTTGCTGATCAACGTCGCGGACAGTTCCGTCCTCATCGACAAAGAGACGCGACAGGAAGGCTGCAATCTCATCGACCGAGTAATCCCATTCGTCCGGTGCAATGTGGCTGGCGTCATTCGACTTCGCTGATGGTAAGATCCCGTCGTTCATTGTTTCCGCCTCATCGCGTGAATTGCCGCTTGCTTTGTCCTTTTCTTCAGTCTCGTCATCATCATTGCAACATCCATTCTCACCACTGCCATCCCCGATAAAGTCAGCTTCCGCCAGCGCCGCCACAATCTCGTCATGCCACTGCTCCCTGAAACTTCGCTCAAACACGTCCCGACACAATGGATGCCTCTGCCTAATTCCCATGGCGTTCTGCGAGAAGGAACCAACTCGCTTGGCAATGTCCAAGGCCGAAATGGGAGGGATGACACATTGAAATGCATCCTTTTGACTTTGGTTGTCACGATTGTATGCGTCAAAAACCTCATTCAAAAGTTTCGCAGCAGTCTCACAAAGCTCTCGCAGTGTCGTCTCCAAGGCTGCTGCTTCGATAAAGCCTCCTGGCTGCGCTCGAAGCGGCGCAGTCTCTACATCCCACCATGGCACCATTGAGAAGTCACTGTAGTCGGTTGGTCTTCGTCGCCAAGGAGAATTCTCGTCGCTGTTGGCATCGTCCGCACCAGCTCCATCGACACCGTAGTACGACTCTTCGCCGGATGCAGCAGCCGCAGCAGCCATGCTTGTCACATGCTGGGCAACCCACCATTCGGCTGCCAACAAGAGAATTTCGTTGCTTGCAACGGCCCACTGCTTGAACACAACAATTGGATGCTCCAGCGTGTCAAACCGCCCCGTGCAAAAGACGAAATGATGCAACATCCAAGCCTTCTCTTCGCAATCATCGGAACAGTAGTAATGTCCGCACTTGTGTCGACAAGGAATGTAGTGAAATGATCGAGAAGAGTCCGCATCGTATTGATGATTGTCATTTCCATTTGCATCATCCGTCACAGCAGTATTCGTTTCAGCTTTTACGTCAGCAAATCTCTTACTCATTGCGACATTAGGTCCACCCATAAAGGCATGACAGTACGAGCAGACAAAGGCGTGGCGTAAATTGTCTCGACTCTGCAGGCACAGCAAGGGTCGCTCGCACCAGAGGAGGCGGCCTCGGTCAATGCGTTTGATGGCTCTCAAGTGACGGCCCCGTGTTTCACTGTCACATCGTTCGACTAGTGAATTGCTTCTGCTGCTATTGTGCGTAGGTACAGTCATGTTGTTGTTGTCGCGTGGTGATGCTGATGATCGGCCATCGAAAAAGTGAACGAGATGTTGCAAGACGGATGGATCAGAAAATGAGTCGTGGTCGGACAGAAATGTGTACCGCTGCGATAATCACAGCCGCGACCACGAAACCATCACGATGGACTTTGCAAAGCAGAAACAAAGCTTCTACTCTCTCTACTACATTTATTCAATTCACTCAACTACGAAGAGGAATATAATACCACTATGTCATTCTTTTGGCAGGACGATGACGATGAAGAGCCTCTTTCGCAATCCATTTTCAACTCATCGCAGGGAGACTTTGTATCGGCATCCCAACCAAGCTCATTCTTTTGCCAATTTTGTCAGGGAACCGACTTTTACGTGGACGACACAACCGATCGCCAAGTCTGCACAAACTGTCACATAGAGTCGCAGCCATCGCAGTCGCAGGCTATGGATTACGAGGAGGTTGTGGGTCTGGCTGCCAAGACGCATGGTAGCATTCGATTGCTCAAGCGGCCGAAAATGAAATCGAGTGGTAATGTTCATAACGTCGAGTCGGAGGAGGCGAAGCGGCAACGCCAGGAAATGCTGGAGAGTCTGGATCAGTCAGTGCCGCTTCCCGACTTGGAAGCGTGCATTACTGCGTTTCAGACTGTGCTGTTTCACAGCATGGAACGACTCCTTGAACTTTTGCATTGGAAGGAGGATGCTCGGAAACGAAAGCTTGCTCACAAACTGCTTCGAACACTGTGGCAAGACTACTTGCTCGCATGGCAAGCGGGAGCGGAGCAATACGCGGCATTGTTTCCGCACGTTCGCTTTTCCTTGCGCGATTCCTTCCTCTGCCATCCGTCGCATCAAGCCATGATTCACAAGACCTTGTCGTATCACGCCCTGAAAAAGGTTCGGACTGAAATGAAGGAGCAGGCAGCGGCACTAAAGGTGGAAGTCCCGGACGAAACTGATTTTGATAATGCGAATGATAGCAATGGTCGTTCGAGAAGCAACGAATCTTTAACTAAATCCGCATCTGGAAAGAGGGCACGACCCGATGCAGCTCCCTCGTCGCAGGCGTCGCTAGTAGACACCAGCTACGCGAAGGATGATGCAAGCGATGACAGCGACAGTGACTCTGCCATTGGAGCCTCGTCGGATGAATCCGACAATGATGATGACGATGACGACGAAGAAGATGCCGATGATCCAACCGACCTACCCTTGAAACGACGACACCGACGACCACGGCCAAGCGAAAATAAAGTGAAGCACGTCGTTCTCGTTCATACATCTCGCAAATTAAAGACTTCTACAGATATTGTACTACAACCCGCATGCAAGCCTTCCATGACGTTGGCTGCCGGCTTGCTTTGGTTGTCCGTCTATCGAGCAGGCGTGACATGCAGTCAAGTTTGTCATTGGATCAAAAGTGGTAGTTTGCCATTGCTAAATGCCTTTGGGTTGCTTACTGAAAAGCAGCAGCATGCACTCAAGCCGATGCAATACTTTTTTGAACTCTCGCGGCCACTGTCTATCACCAAACTGGAGCACGTTGCATCGCTTTTGGCGGCAGTCTGTCAATTAAAGGCGGAACCTGATTTAATGTATCGGGAGCGTAAACAACACAGATTGCGCATGATCACAGCGAAAAGTCTTGCGCATGTACTCGCTCAAATGATTGCTGACACGGGTTTGAGTCAAGCGGTGCTACATCGATGCTTGGTTCTGGTGGGATTAATGCCGCTGAAACAAGAGGACGAGGAGCAAAATACAGAGCAGCCCCAGAAAGGACGCGACAAGGATACTGTCAGTGGACCACCGCTTTCTCCTGACCAAATACTTCGATTAGAAGATGCAGCTGCGCTCATTGCTATTGCATGTTTCTTGGACCCAAGCTGGCGCAAATGGACCTTTAGCAGGCCTGGGCGAGGTCTTGTGACCGAGGATCGCGTTATTCCAAGCAATCCAGAGCAGCTCCACTGGCTTGGAAATGGCTCAAGACTGGACTCCTATGTTGAATTTATGGAGAACATGGTGTTGGCTGACGAGGACACTTACTCGCCTGCGCTTGCCAATCTCCTTCTCAAGGATAATTCAAGAGCTGCAAAGTCAGCAGACGGCGAACATTCTGAGCTATCGGACAGTTTGGGCGCTGCAGCCATTCAGCCATGCCGTTTGGTGGCTGGCGTACCTTTGAACGGTTGTTCCACGGTACACGACATTCAACCGCCTGTAGACCCGCGGAAGAAGTTGCTCATTGAGTTTGTCGCTCACTCGGTCGGCGTATCAGCTGTTCAGGTGGAGAATAGTGTCTATAGCTTCCTGTTGAAATAAAAGCTACTGAGTAAACTATCAACTAATGCTGCTTTATACTGGTTGTACCGAACAGCAATTACTAGATTATACCAAATGTTCCAGAAGCACGTTGTCGTGACCCTCGTGAACAATCCTTTGGCACCGTTCGAGGTGTATTCGTCGTCGGCAGCCCAATATTGCCTTTGCCTTTGCGTCTGAATCTTGACCATGCCATTTCGTGTATATGTTACGGTATTTCCAGCATGCGGTGTCTTTATCAATCGAACAAGATCTGTGCATGTACCCCATGTACCGGTAGCTAACGGCATGCATGGTGGATGCTGTAAACTATAATGTATCCATTTGCTCGTCGCGACACTGCTTGAACAATTGCCATACTTTGGAACAAGGTGCAATCTGTCCTTGATGATTCTTCATGCATTCTTCCACCGCATTGTAGCTGTTTAAACAAGCGTTACTGTTAACGGAGTCGTCCATCGGCAAGTCTTTTTGTGTACTTTTCTGGCAATTTTCGCAGAAGGGAATTGGTTCAGGTATTGAAGTCTTGTTTCCCATGATTTTTTCTCGGCGTGGCTAGGATGAATCACGTACAAATAGTGATAATGCAAGTCAATTCTTTTGGATTTGGTGGACGATCACCCATGGTGATGCAGAAAATTTGCCATTATCGGTGCGACATCTTCGACTGACGTGCGGACGCCAATTTTAGTGATTTGTGTACCGTTACGACATACTTGAATGACGTGCAGACGCGAAAGAGTCGTCGTCATCGCGGTTTCTCGATTCGGTCATCGGTCGTTCAAGCTGCCTGCCGCTCGCACGTCTTTCTGCGAGGCCACGTAATCTTTCCGCCATTGGCCATTTTCGACTACTACGAGTCTATCCGAAACGTTAGCTTTATCCATTCTTACTAAACGACCACTACTACTACAACCAACACCATGCCGCCTGACGCTGACAAGCTCCGCCATCGCAAGGCAGAACAAGTCTCAGCTGCAACCTTTGACACAAATGACACGACGCAGCGAGCCGTCTCGGAGGAGCGCATTGTTCCCTTGAGCCAGCTGAAAACGACGGAGATTTGCATTGATGGAGTCGTTTACGACATTAGCAAGTTTGACCATCCGGGAGGTGAAACGATTCAGCTCTTTGGCGGAAACGATGTGACGATTCAGTACAAGATGATTCATGCGTATCATACCGAAAAGCATTTGGAGAAGATGAAGCGTGTTGGCAAAGTGACTGACTTTCAGTCCGAGTAAGTCTATAACGACTAGGGTGCTCTGTAGTGCTCTCTATGGCTTCCGCTCAGTCTAAATTCGCTACTCTTTCTCGTCGCAGGTACAAGTTTGACACTCCCTTTGAGCGCGAAATGAAGAAGGAAGTCTTCAAGATTGTACGACGAGGCAAAGAATTTGGAACTTACGGTTGGTTCTTCAGGGCCTTTGCCTACGTTGGAATCTTCTTTTACCTTCAGTATCTTTGGACGCAAAAGACGACTTGGACGTTGGCTATCATCTACGGCGTCTCGCAGGCATTGATCGGCATGAACGTACAGCACGATGCCAACCATGGCGCTTGCTCCAAAAAGCCATGGGTGAACGACATGTTTGGTTTAGGCGCCGACTTTATTGGTGGCAGCAAATGGCTCTGGATGGAGCAGCACTGGACGCATCATTCCTACACAAACCATGCGACCAAGGATCCCGATTCGTTTGGAGCCGAGCCCATGCTACTCTTCAACGACTACCCCATCGGTCACCCAGCGCGCAAGTGGTTTCATCGCTTCCAGGCATTCTTTTACGCCATTGTCTTGTCGGGATACTGGGTTTCGTCCGTCTTTAACCCACAAGTTTTGGACTTGCGACAACGAGGAGCTGAGTTTGTTGGCATTCAAATGGAAAATGACTTTATCAAGAGCCGACGCAAATATGCGACGGCATTGCGCATTCTATACATTGTCACCAACATAGTTGTCCCCTTCGTTAACTCCGGACTGAGCTGGAAAACGTTTGGACAGATTATGCTCATGGGAGTTTCCGAGAGTTTGGCATTGGCCGTCCTGTTTAGTTTGTCACACAACTTTGAGCATTCCGATCGCGATCCTACAGCGGATACTCGCAAGACCAACGAACCCGTCTGCTGGTTCAAGTCACAAGTTGAAACATCTTGTACGTATGGTGGTTTTATCTCGGGATGCTTCACCGGTGGACTCAACTTTCAAGTGGAACATCATCTATTTCCACGCATGAGCTCCGGTTGGTATCCCTTCATTGCGCCAAAGGTGCGAGAAATATGCGCCAAGCACGGGGTCCGATACGTGTACTACCCATGGGTACACCAGAACCTCATATCGACGTTAAAGTACATGCATGCTGCCGGTTCCGGCGAGCACTGGCTTGACAACCCGCTGTCGGGCAAGATGTAAACGCATCGTTTGATGTCTATTATGTTCGACTACATGCACTGGAAACCAGCACTACAACGAAAAGCGTAGAGGCACTAAGCAACACTTTTATAAATGAAAAGTTGAAGCAATTGCATTGTAGCATGACCCTAATAGAAGGTTCTCAATCAACGCTCGCCCCATCGACGGTCAACAGTTGATCATCATGACAACCGAGACGTCCAGCGCACTCGTTCGCATCTCAGTTAATGCGCACAAAAAGATTCTGATCTTTCTATCCATTGCATTCGCAGCGGCGTAGAAGCTTATTTGTCTGCCGTCAAAATGACGATATCGTTGCGACTGTTTGTGTCAACACGTAGCTCATCATCCAGATAAATCGCATCGAACCAACCCTTGCCAAGCGGAGGCAGCTGCAACACAGGAAGAAACTTGACGCCAAAATCAAGCGTCGCTGCAGTAAATGCAAAGTCGGAGCGCAATGGATTGAATTCGCTAGCCGACCGAGAGCCCCTCACAATCAAGCTCCCTCCATTCTTGAATTCAATGGCATTCACCAAAGAAGAATCTAAAATAGTTTGGGTAACGTCAGCTGCAACATTCCAGTCATAGAAAACGTTGATCTCCTTCTCCGTCGTCCAAAGTCTGTTGTGATTAGTTTATCGTTGAGTCAAAACATTGGAATGTGAGTACTGTACACTGCATGCCATAGGCATCCATACGACATTTTGACGCCGCCTGTTCTATGGACAACTATCACTCACAACTTCCATTCCTTCTGTATCAAGTCATTGCTTGCTGGGTCTTTAGTAGGAGAGACTACTGCTAGCTTTTGAATAGCAGCCTCGACGTCACTTCTCGACACTTTTTCGCGCCGACAAAGATCAATCAGCTCCTGTTTGAGTACGGTGCGTTCTAATGAGACAGGCTCTGCTGTGCTCAAATTCGCGACAATTTCGTTGAACCATGAGAACGCATATAGTTTGCTTAGCGAGCCATTGTATAAAAGCCGTCTACCAGCTGCTGCTCGATCATCGCCATGGCGACGAACAACCTGCCGGTGCCCATACTTCGACGACGACCTGCCGGGAACAAATAATGCCTGCGTGCATGCCAAAAACCCGAGGAGAGACCACAATATCAGAATTCTCAAGAACATTGCATGCGTGAAAGGAATCTGATTATTGCACAGGTCCCGATGGATCATCCACGAATCTCCATGGCCATCACGCAGTCACACATTGGAAACGGAACGCGCGCGCCTCCGACGAACGCTGACGTGGATTTTGGAGTAAGGAGCCAATCAGATTCTTCATTAGTCGGAGTATCGCAGAGACACTGGACGGAGTCGAGCAAGAGCTCGCCGACGACCATGTCAAAACGCTGCGATCTGCCCACAAAGAAAGTTGACTTTCGTATTTTCGATTACAGATTTGGTCAATAAGCGTCCCGGACCCGCATCCGACAGAACAAACAAGCCTATAGACACGCTAGCAAGCAATGATGATTCTAACCACTCCGGTCTCTAGATGCCGACCAATGAATCCATCCGCCGAATCAAACAACGAACCTCTAATGACTGTGGTGGACGCAGACGCTTCCCATGCAGACGCAGCAAGCTCTATTCCAGTATCCCCAACCAACGAATGTCATATAAAGCAACTCAATGCACTTGAACTCCAGGCGCTAGCATCAGAATTAACGTTTATGATCAACGACGAGCGAGTCCGCCGCGGTCGAAGCGCTCTCACAATTTGCAAGTCACTGGAAACGTTTGCTCGCATGGAAGCAGACGCCATGGCCGAGAGCGGACAAGTCAAACCATGGTTTCAATCGATACATGAGCTGGAGCAGCTACTAAAGAGCTCCGTCGCGGGAGAAAACATTTGCGCCGGTCGTTCCGTGTCGGAGCTCTTTGCGAGCGTCTTGGCCGAGCCAAAGCAACGAGCAAGGCTCTTGTCGGAAAGCTATATTGAAGTCGGCGTTGCTCTTGCACAAGAAGAGAATGGAAAGCTATACATGTGTCAGCTATATCGTAATCCGAATGCAGCATTGTGCGACCCGTTGGTCGAGTAGTAGACAGACACATCAAGCTACACCATCATGGCAAGGCTGGTCAGCATACGCTGCTGCTAGTGCCTGCATGTCGGGTGACGGGTCTACCATAATTTTTGTAAAGTACATAGTCTATAGATCATCTTGTCTTGCTCAGACTATTGTTATAGAACCAGACTTATCGGAACGTAGCAGTCAATGATGTCACGGATGAGAACCGCCGGCGTTCGGTCCATGCGCGGATCATCTTCGGAAGACATTGAACGACGATCTGATAAGGATTGATACCATGCTCAACTACTGTCACAATGTATGGGCCTCCCTTACCAATTGATTTTGACAGTGATCAACGAAAACAAAGCAACATGACTGACACGGGTAGTGTTGCGAGCGCTCCCGCAACGGTTCAAGAGCAGGAGACGGAGCCTACCGGAACCCAAGAGCCCGCTGACGATGATACGCACAAGGAAGTCACTCACGAGGATGCACCAAATATCAATGAGCAACCCGTTAAAAATGTGAGGGATTGCTGCGATTGCCGAGGGCCCTGGTGAGTGTGCTAGTCTCAATGTTGCCTCGGTTTTGTTCATTCTGACTGACTCGCAGATTCTCCTTTTCATGCAGCGTCTACCCACAGGGCAAGAAAGCTGCACGCGCGGTGTTTCTTGCTATTATCGCCTGCATCTTCTCCATTGCGGGGGTTGGCGGATGCAACTTTTTGACGGTTGATGGCGACCCGTGGGGACTGCTCTGGAGGCAGGAGCATTTTATCGAAGGCAACCTTACCGATAGAAAGCTACACTGCACGGCATGGAGCGCCTATGAAAAGGATATCATGGATGCAAAGTACAAGACTGGCAGAGCGTTCGCCTTCTTTACGATCATCACGTTGATTCTGGGAGTTTCACCCGTCTTGGCATTGAGCTGCGCCACCATTGACAAGACATCGTTGGGTCTGTTGGCTGCCTGCTTTGTATTAGCAACGCTATTCCAGGGGCTTGTCTTTATTTCATTTGCGAGTGATATCTGTCAGTATGACTTTCACTGCAAAATAAGCTTTGGAGGTGGACTCACCGTTGCGGGAATGCTGTTTTGCCTGTTGACGGCATTCTGCCTGGTCCGCGTCAAGCCAATGAGCGCCATGCCGCCCACGGAAAAAGTTGCGACAGCAGAAAACGTTGCGGCGAAAGACGAAGAATTTAAATCTATAAATCGCGACAATGACAATGTGGAAGAAAGTTCCACCCATGCGGCAGGCGACGAAGAACCACACGACAGCAATGCTGGATTAGGTTTGCCGATTCAAGAAATTGGCGTAGGCCTTGACGAGGAGGCAGGGAAGGATGCACCCGCCGACGTAGTGACAGGCGAGAATGTGCAGGACAAGAAACAAGGGTGGTGGAAGTGGTGGTAAACCAAGAAAGGGGGTTTTCCATGGAATTGTCTAACTGTAAAGCGTTTTATTTTTGGTTGTGCGGAACTATTGAACCGGTGGATGCAATTGGTATTGTGCGAAGCTATTGATCATAAATGTATTGGGTAAGATTCCATAAAACAAATGTTGTGTAAATAGGTAAGGTCTATAGCTTTGGCATGGTTTGATCCATAGCAACATCCTTCGACGTCGTTTTAGTGACTGAAACGTTTCTGCAGTCACGAGTTTGTGCCAATCCATGCGACGAGTTGTGATTGTTAGTCATCCATCAGCTCCTTCATAATTATTGGCAATCATCAGAACATAGCAATTGTCCTTGGCATGATACTTCCAGAGTCTCTATCCATCTCAGATTTACATGAATTGGATGGCATGAATGCATCATTCGCTTCCAACGCCGTCGAGGCAGAAGTCGAACAGGAGGACGATTTGCAGGAGGTGCAGCCATCAGCTGCAGCGTCGGTAATTGCATCAACAGTTTCGTCCCACCCTTCAAGTAGTAACAACAATCATCATCATACTCGAACATCTGTCATTGTCATTGGTGCTGGCATGTCGGGTCTCGCCTGCGCTCGCGAGCTGCAGCATCGCAACTACAAGGTACTTGTGGTGGAGGCTCGTCAGCGCGTTGGCGGACGATTGAACGGAAGCAGCATTCGGATCAAGCCGCAACACGCAAGCAGCGAAGGAGACTTGCATGCGCATACCGATGTTGATTTGGGAGGTGCGTTGATTCATGGAACCTTGGAAAATCCAGTGGCGTTGCTGTTGGAAGAAATGGGCATTGCAGTGCAACCTGTCAGCGACTGCCTTCTTTTGAATAGCAGCGGATGGCCCGTTGATCCTCGCGAAGACGACAGGGTTTCAGCTCTCTTTAATGAATGTTTGGACATTGCGTTTGCTAGAATAACTGAACAAGGTGACAACGAAAGTCATAGATTATCATTTGGAAAAATGTTTCGCGCAGTTTGCGATGAAAAGAACGTTTCTCCGTCGACCTTGCTGCAATGGCATCAAGCCAACTTGGAGGTTTCATGCGGTGCGAGCTTCGACCGACTTGGCTATAAATGGAATGATGATGAGCAGTATGGCTTTGATGGGGACCATGTCGCCGTTCAGAAATCATGGAAGGCTGTCATGGACTCGCTTGCGGAACCGCTGGACATACTTTACGATGCGCCCGTCAAACACATTCATGTGGTGCATCCGCCATTAGAAACGACGGAGATAGCTCCAACATCCAACAATGCTACTCCTTTACGAACAACTTCAAACGGGGCTCGACAAGCGCACCAAAATTTGCATAGAAATACTCTCCAGCGCTCCAATATAAAATCCTCGATTACTACACAACCATCTCGCTTATCCCACCGCATCCGTGGCGTTGCCGCAGGAGCGCGTCGGTCAACGCGATCCAAACTTGCAGTCGACCGATATACAATTAATGCGGCCACTGAACCACCTCAACGTGGTAGCGGAAACTCCAAAAAAGAAAAGGGTGTCAAGGAAACAATGGTGCGCGTCACGTTGGAGAATGGGACGGTGCTGGAGGCGCATGCTGTCGTTTGCACGCTGCCCTTGGGCATTTTGAAATCTTCGTCAATTACTTTTGATCCTCCACTGCCTCTGGCAAAGCAGCATGCCATACAGCGTCTAGGGAATGGCTTGCTCAACAAGTGCATTTTGAGCTTTTCTCGTGTGTTTTGGCAAGATTCAGACTTTTTGGGCTTGGCCGCGAACGATCGAGCTTATCTTGTATTGAACGGACACAAATATACGGGACAGCCGATACTGATATTCATGTACGGGGGAGACTTTGCGAGAGACATACAAGAATGGACAGATAAAGAGATTGTCGATGATTGCTTGCATCGGCTCAAAACAATGTGCGGCAACAATGTCGCTCCTGTGGTTGACTACAGAGTCACTCGATGGGGGAAGGAGCAATACTCGCTAATGAGTTTCTCGTATGTTCCGCCTGGAATCGATGGGCCGATGGAATATCGAGCGATGAGTGATCCGATTATGGATCATACGGGTTCTGTACCTGTACTCATGTTTGCAGGTGAGCATACAACGCCATACCACCCGAGCACAATCCATGGAGCTTTCTTATCAGGAATACGAGAGGCCTATCGCCTGGATTGCGCCCTCTTTCCGGAAGCGAATGACAACTTGGAGTTTCGCGATGACGATTTATATGAACGCACCTTTCCCTTGGTGCCAAGATCGAATGGCATGGAAAGTGATACAGCTAGGCCACCTCGGAGGGACAGTCAAACAGTGTCGTCAAGTCGAACAGCAGGCCATCGGCCGCATCGGCGTCGCGGAGCAGCCACAGTCACATTTGTACCCGATTGGGATGCTGCGGCTGTTGGCGACGGAGCGAAAGTGTCGCGACGCAGCCAGCGAAGCACTCTAATTATTAACGAGACTGACGATGATATGATGCAGCCCACATACCTTTTGGAGTCTGATACGATAGCTTCTGAAAACGAACAGATCATGCGGGGAATGGGAAGCTACGGTCGCGATTATGAATATCTGCAAAGCAAAGTCCTTCCTGTACACAGCACCAACACTCACTGGTCGATTTCACAAGTCAAGAAGCGCGTCCAGAGTCTCACTGCTGCTATGCGAAAAACCAGACCTTCAACGTCATCGGTTTGGAAACGTTGGATTGCGAAGGAAGACGGCACGGAAAGTGCTTCCACAAAGCTGACACCCAGTCGCCGATCAACTGGAAGCAATGCCACGCCAAAAAGTGCCCCGGCATCTAACAAGCCATCCTTGGATGCTGTTCCTCTCATGCGAAAGGCACATCTTTTAACAACCACCCGATCTGGGCGCAAAGTCCGAACAATTTTTGCCACACCCAAACGACAAAATGCAAACAAAACTCGCTTTGGACGAAGCATCAAGAAACCGCGCACTTTGTGAAGGTAAAGCAATTGGGAGGTTACACTACAAACCGCTCTGTTGCCAGTGTAGCTTTTCGTTGCAGCATTTCGGACAGAAGGCGCAACCCATGTCGTGATTATTGCAAACCATTCATATAGCTAGACATACACAAATAAAACAACGTGCGAGGTACTACAATTGCAAATTTCGTCTGCTATGTTGTCCTTGGTTTTTTGCATTTGCCTTCACTGTCAAGTCCGATCGGAAAACTACAGAGCCATCGAGAACCGGTGAGACATGTTCATCGACAAAGATTTTGCGATGAGAAATCCACCGCGAGCGGCGCCGGAGAAGCTTCGCTCACATTGCCAGTACATTTACCATCCATCTTGTAACATTGTAACATGTCATCATCACAATTTACTCTACGCCTTGTCATGGACGGCCGAAAGCAGGTTGTGACGATGGATCCGTCTTCTACAGTCGCCGATCTGTACGAGCAAGCACAAACGTTGATTGATGAGAAGAGACCAAAGAGCAAATCGAATGGCACGGTGGAGCTGCGAACCGGCTTTCCCTCCCAACTTTTGGAGCATTCAACCAGTAAAACGTTACAAGAGGCTGGAATCCAGTCGCAGCAGAGCGTCACTGTCACGATCCAGCGCAGTGCTACGGCAGCAGCCGCCCCACCCGCGAAGAGTCCTGGCCGAGCGGCGCCCAAGCGAGCTGCTGCACAAAAGGCAACAACAGGCTTCAAGGAAGCGATAGCGAGACAAGACGAAGTTGAAAATGCAAAAATATCAGCGAAAACGAAGAAGGTTTCGACCAGCTCTAGTCCAAACAAGAAGCCACGGTTCACTGGCGCAGCAACTACTGGATACAGACTTGCCGATGGCGCTGTTGTTTCGCCTCGCAGCCGTCCAAGACAAGCCAGCACGAGCAAAAAGCAGCCTGCAGCACCGCACACTGGCGGCGACGCCTTGGAGTCATCCGTTTCCTTCTTGACCTCGGCGACGAGTGGCGCTCGAACAAAGCAGGCGCAGCTTATGAGGACTGGATGGAAGCAGGCTGTCAATGATGCCTACGAACAAAACAAGGCGACGGCTCGCTTGGCTGCCATTACGGCAAACAAGTACGAGTTTGCGCTTGTCCATGCAAGTGGTGATTCCGACCAGTTTTGGGAAGAAAAGACGCTGCAAGTCACCTTTGACAAGGGTATGCAGGGACGAGGCGAATACAGCGAGACGGTGGACTACTTGGAAAAGGCGGCTCTTTCTTCTGCATTGGCCAGCATTCATACTTCTCATGCTGACGCGCTTCGACCCGAGAATATGGCTCTCTTATCGCCACGAGTGCTCTGGAGTCTCATGTATCACTACGACTGCGAAAACGGCACGCCAAGCGTAGCGGCAGCAATGAAGCAGCTGCAGCCCGACTTGGATTGGAGCTTTTTGCGCCGTCGCAAAGAACAATTGTCTGCCAAGGCGAGAGAGAACTTGCGACAAAAAGATGCGGCTGCGGCAGCCAAGAGTAGAGCAGCCGGTGACACAGAGAACGATGAGTGGACTCGAGCGGCTGAAGCGATTGCTTCGGTCGAGCTAGCCATGGAAGAAATGCAGGTGGTCGGACAAAATAAGATGTTGTCGACTTCAGCGGTGCGGACAGGAATGGTTCCGTGGGCTGTCGAGACGCCAAGTGAACTTGACGTGGAGGAACTTGAAGCCTGTGTTGCCGCGCATCCGCCAATTTACGTGGCAAAGGATTGGGTCAAGCTGCTCCAGGACAAGTGCGAAGTCCATAATTGGCGCGAGCTTGCCAATGAAAGCCCAAGCGATATCAGTGAAGCGCTTGCACTCGATGAAGAGGTCTGTCGGGTGTGGGTTGAGTTTGCGCAAGTGCAGTCGGTGGATGAAATCATTGTTGAAATATGTGATGGTTCAATTGAGGCTGCTAGCGCGTTGCGAGAGGCAGCGAATAGTGGAACTCCGAAAGATTTGGCTGGATGGATACTGACGGTGCCGTTGTTAAAGGAAGTCCTTGAATCATACATCAACGATCATGCTGTAGAAATGGAAGTTCCCAGTATCGAACAATTGCAGACCTGGTGTGAAAGGGCTGATCAAGCTTGCGTACAGTTGCCATGGCTTGAATCGTATATCACAGACGAGTCATTACAATACGATGATTTGAACCGATGATGATGAAAGCACTGCGGATGGCCTTATGTTAGACGAGGACTATGAGTAAATATTGCCAGATTGCGAACGCTCGCGGTGTACGTTGCGCGGGCTAGTTGTGCATCTTTTGCTTTTCTAATTAACGAGCCAATGTATAGTATGGGTTTCATGTAAAATGTGTAATTAATATTCATAGATTGTTCCTCAAAATCGAAAAGTAAAGCCGGCGGCAACAGTCATCCTTTCACACCCTTGCTTCTCCTTAAAAAGATAGCATGCTTCCTACACTTGCGTACATCATCGATGCCGCTGTCGCATTCTGCTTATCGCCGAGAAGACCGTCGAACATATCCTTGCTCCAGATTCCACTCGCACCGTCCACGACAAACTCATCTTCCTGTCGAGTAACGTTGATGCCTTCCAAACCCAAGACACGTTCCACAACATTCAAACCATACGTTGCTTCGTAGACTTGTTCACCAACGTCGGGACAGTCGGTAACAACTGTCGGTAGTATTGTCACTCGATCCACCTCCTGCGCCGAAAAGGCGCTGCGAAAGACAAACTGATGACCCACAAAGGTGGCTTCAAACTTGGTGGCACTGTCCCAATCCCACTGATAGTCGGCAGCCTGATGGTTGGTTCCCAAATGGTAGGTGAATCGCTCCTGGCAAGTGTTCGGATGTACCCAGTAGGCGTGCAATGGACAATTGGCTTGGTTGCGAAAACCCAGTTCCAGCATGTTGCATTGCTTGAACTGCTTGACGGGTACGCGGGCAAAGTCGGGGTGCGTGACAATCTTGACTTCGCTCGGACTGGATGGAGTCGCCGGAGTCTGCACTTCAATCACTGGTTCAGGGTCTGTGGAGGGACACGCCAGCTGCTGCGCGTGCGTTCCAACTGGTATCAGTCCAGCGCGATGCTGCAGCAATACATTGCCAGTCGATCCGTCCTCGTGCATGCTGCGGACCGAAAAAACGTGTCCCTCGAACGTGTGAATCACCTTGGTGCCGCCTGGTTGCACAATGGCGTTGGCGTCCGCCTGCGGCGGAGAAATCTTGTCATTGACTCCACTATACTCGACGCCATCCTTGACAAGAGCAACAACTACTGGAGTCGATGCTTCATTTTTCAGAAACCAGGTGGTATCGTAACCATAGACTGTCCCAGTCGTGGCGCTCCCAAGATCCTTGACGACGCGGGGGCAAACGCGCGTGCGCTCATTCGGAACGGAAGCATGATCTCCGCTCTCCTTGAAGCTTCGATGCTTGGCACCGCGATTCAAAGAATTCTTGAAATCAGTATAGGCGTTGCGATCACAGACAGAGTCGGCGTGAAAGAGAGCGTGGAAGGAGGAAACGGACTCGGAGGTGAGCTGGCAGGAGCCAGCTAAAGATCCAGTTTCTTGTCCGGATGCTATTGTACTGCTCAGCATGACAAGAGAAAGAACGGCGGCTGCGGTGATCTTATTATTTGCTGTCATGGTCATGGATAGCACAAGTCGAGGAATGAAATTGATAGAGAAATCGCTTGCTGCTTGCCTGAGATGTGGTTCGATTGGTTTTGTGTGCGTTGCGTGCGGTGCTCGGAGAATTTGGCTCCGCCTTGGGCAACGTCTGCTTGCGCCACGAGGTCATTTTTGCAACGTTGACATTTTCGAGGTCACTTCAAGTTTAATTTCCACCAATCAGAGCTCGCCAGAGGCGCTTGATTGCGATGCATGCAAGCACACGATTCAACCAGTTCCGACTATGAGCTGAAAAGTATGTGGTACCTTTAGCAACAGGAAAGCTGTGTAAGAATGCACTCTCAATGTGTACTACTGCTCAAACACATTGAGAGATGCATTCATATGTAATTTGGGTGTATACATGGTTCGATGTATTGGCATTCAAATTTTATGGCATCAGCGGGCTGAGACGGGTTATAACTTGTCACCAATCACATTGCAGTCTACCGAGACATTAACCAGTCATACCATCTTGCTGCACAGACTGAATTATGTATTGGCACCATTCTGGTGTGAGCTAGGTGAATACATATCTTGTTGTATGGTGTTGTAAGGACATTTGTAGGTCAAGGCATTTGCAGGCTGAGACTGGTGACATATTGTCACCAATCACATAGCAGTCTACCGAGCCATTAACCAGGCATACCATATTGTAGTGCAGCCTGAATAATGATGTTGGCACCCTTCTGCTGTGATTTGGGCACCTACTTGGCTTGATGTATGGGCACTTTAATGTCAAGGCATCTGCTGGCTGAGACTGGTGAGAAGGTCTCACCAACAAACAACTGATGCTACATGTGAGCTGAAAATGATTGCTATGCACCAATCTCACCATATACTTGTCCCCAAGCATAGCCAGAACAAAATTAACGGAACAAGACTATTGGGGGTAGTCATTGAAGGTCACACACTGTAGCACCGTGTAGCTGGTTACTGTGTGGATCTTTGCCCTTCCAAACAACTGATGCTACATGTGAGCTGAAAATGATTGCTATGCACCAATCTCACCAAATACATGTCCCCAAGCATAACCAGAACAGAATTCATGGAACAATACTATTGGAGGTAGTCATTGTAGGCCACACACTGTAGCACCATGTAGCTGGTTACTGTGTGGATCTTTGCCCTCCCACACAACTGATGCTACACATGAGCTAAGAGTGAATGTTATGCACCAAAATTTCACTGCATATGTGTCCCCAAGCATAGCCAGAACAAAATTCATGGAACAAGACTATAAAGGGTAGTTGTTGAAGGCCACACATGTGGCACCATGGAGCTGGTTACTGTGTGGATCTTTGCCCTACCAAACAACTGATGCTACATGTGAGCTGAAAATGATTGCTATGCACCAATCTCACTGAATACATGTCCCCAAGCATAGCCAGAACAGAATTCATGGAACAATACTATTTGGGGTATTCATTGAAGGCCACACACTGTAGCACCGTGTAGCTGGTTATTGTGTGATTCTTTGCCCTCCCAAAAAAACTGATGCTACACGTGAGCTAAGAGTGAATGTTATGCACCAATCTTACTGCATATGTGTCCCCAAGGTTAGCTACACCCGGATTAATGATGTTTGCATCATTCTGGTGTTAATTGGGCACCTACAGGGCTTGCTGTGGGGGCGTTTGAATGTCACAGCATCTTTGGGATGAGTCTGGTGACAAGTTGTCACCAAATACATTGCCATCCCCTGAGACATCCGCCAAGCCTACCATCTTGTAGCGCAGCCTAAAAAATGATGTTGGCACCATTCTGGTGTAATTTGGGCACCTACAGGGCTTGCTGTAGGGGCGTTTGAATGTCATGGCATCTGTGGGCTGAGACTGGTGACAAGTTGTCACCACATACATAGCCATCCCTTGAGACACCCGCCAAGCCTACCAACTTGTAGCGCAGCCTGAATTATGATGTTGGCACCATTCTGGTGTGATTTAAGCACCTACAGAGCTTGCTGTAGGGGCGTTTGAATGTCACGGCATTAGCTGGCTGAGACTGGTGACAAGTTGTCACCAATCACATTGCCATCCCCGTAGACACCAGCCAAACCTACCATCTTGTAGCGCAGCCGGAATAATGATGTTGGAACCATTCTGGTGTAATTTGGGCATCTACAGGGCTTGCTGTAGGGGCGTTTGAATGTCACGGCATTTGTGGGCTGAGACTGGTGACAAGTTGTCACCAAATACATTGCCATCCCCGGAGACATCCGCCAAGCCCACCATCTTGTAGCGCAGCCGGTATAATGATGTTGGCACCATTCTGGTGTAATTTGGGCACCTACAGAGCTTGCTGTAGGGGCGTTTGAATGTCATGGCATCTGTGGGCTGAGATTGGTGACAAGTTGTCACCAAATACATTGCCAGCCCCTGAGACACCATCCAAGCCTACCATCTTGTAGCGCAGCCTGAATAATGATGTTAACACCATTCTGGTGTAATTTGGGCACCTACAGGGCTTGCTGTAGGGGCGTTTGAATGTCACGGCATCTGCGGGCTGAGTCTGGTGACAAGTTGTCACCAAATACATTGCCAGCCCCTGAGACACCATCCAAGCCTACCATCTTGTAGCGCAGCCGGAATAATGATGTTGGCACCATTCTGGTGTAATTTGTGCACCTACAGGGCTGGCTGTTGGGGCGTTTGAATGTCATGGCATCTGCGGGCTGAGACTGATGACAAGTTGTCACCAAATACATTGCCATCCCCTGAGACACCCGCCAAGCCTACCATCTTGTAGCGCAGCCTGAATAATGATGTTGGCACCATTCTGGTGTAATTTGGGCACCTACAGGGCTTGCTGTAGGGGCAAGTGAATGTCACGGCATACATGGGCTGAGATTGGTGACAAGATGTCACCAATCACATTGCCATCCCCGGACACACCAGCCATGCATACTATCTTGTAACACAGCTTGAATAATGATGTTAACACCATTCTGGTGTTAATTGGGCACCTACAGGGCATGCTGTAGGGGTGTTTGATTGTCACGGCATCTGCGTGCTGAGACTGGTGACAAGTTGTCACCAAATACATTGCCATCCCCGGAGACACCAGCCAAGCCAACCATCTTGTAGCGCAGCAGGAATAACAATGTTGGTACCATTCGGTTGTAATTTGGGCACCTACAGGGCTTGCTGTAGGGGTGTTTGAATGTCACAGCATCTGTGGGCTGAGACTGGTGACAAGTTGTCACCAAATACATTGCCATCCCCTGAGACACCAGCCAAGCCTACCATCTTGTAGCGCAGCCGGAATAATGATGTTGGCACCATTTTGGTGTAATTTGGGTACCTACAGGGCTTCCTGTAGGGGCATTTAAATGTCCCGGCATCTGTGGGCTGAGACTGGTGACAAGTTGTCACCAAATACATTGTCATGCCCTGTGACACCAGCCAAGCCCACCATCTTGTAGCGCGGCCGAGATAATGATGTTGGCACCATTCTGGTGTAATTTGGGTACCTACAGGGCTTGCTGTTGGGGCGTTTGAATGTCATGGCATCTGCGGGCTGAGACTGGTGACAAGTTGTCACCAAAAACATTGCCATCCCCTGAGACACCAGCCAAGCCTATCATCTTGTAGCGCAGCCGGAATAATGATGTTGGCACCATTCTGGTGTACTGTGGGCACCTACAGGGATTGCTGTAGGGGTGTTAAAATGTCACAGCATCTGCGTGCTGAGACTGGTGACAAGTTGTCACCAAATACATTGCCATCCCTGGAGACACCAGCCAAGCCTACCATCTTGGAGCGCAGCCTGACTGTGAATAATGATGTTGGCACCATTCTGGTGTACTGTGGGCACCTACAGGGCTTGCTGTGGGGGCGTTTGGATGTCACGGCAACTGACGGCTGAGATTGGTGACAAGTTGTCACCAAATGCATTGCCATCCCCGGAGACACCAGCCAAGACTACCATCTTGTAGCGCAGCCGAGATAATGATGTTGGCACCATTCTGGTGTAATTTGTGCACCTACAGGGCTTGCTGTAGGGGCGTTTGAATGTCATGGCATCTGCGGGCTGAGACTGGTGACAAGTTGTCACCAAAAACATTGCCATCCCCTGAGACAACAGACAAGCCTACCATCTTGTAGCGCAGCCGGAATAATGATGTTGGCACCTTCTGGTGTAATTTGGGCACCTACAGGGCTTGCTGTTGGGGCGTTTGAATGTCATGGCATCTGTGGGCTGAGACTGATGATAAGTTGTCACCAAATACATTGCCATCCCCGGAGACACCCGCCAAGCCTACCATCTTGTAGCGCAGCCTGAATAATGATGTGGCACCATTCTGGTGTAATTTGGGCACCTACAGGGCTTGCTGTAGGGGCGTCTAGATGTCACGGCATCTATGGACTGAGACTGGTGACAAGTTGTCACCAATCACATTGCCATGCCCTGAGACACCAGCCAAACCTACTATCTCGTAGCGCAGCCGGAATAATGATGTTATTCTGGTGTACTGTGGGCACCTACAGGGCTTGCTGTAGGGGCGTTTAAATGTCACAGCATCTGCGTGCTGAGACTGGTGACAAGTTGTCACCAAATACATTGCCATCCCTGGAGACACCAGCCAAGCCTTACATCTTGTAGCGCAGCCAGAATAATGATGTTGGCACCATTCTGGTGTACTGTGGGCACCTACAGGGCTTGCTGTGGGGGCGTTTGGATGTCACGGCAACTGCCGGCTGAGATTGGTGACAAGTTGTTACCAAATGCATTGCCATCCCCGGAGACACCAGCCAAGACTACCATCTAGTAGCGCAGCCTGGAGAATGATGTTGGCACCATTCTGGTGTAATTTGAGCACCTACAGGGCTTGCTGTAGGGGCGTTTGAATGTCATGGCATCTGCAGGCTGAGATTGGTGACAAGTTGTTACCAAATGCATTGCCATCCCCGGAGACACCAGCCAAGACTACCATCTTGTAGCGCAGCCGAGATAATGATGTTGGCACCATTCTGGTGTAATTTGGGCACCTAGAGGGCATGCTGTAGGGGCGTTTGAATGTCATGGCATCTGCTGGCTGAGAATGATGACAAGTTGTCACCAAAAACATTGCCATCCCCTGAGACAACAGCCAAGCCTACCATCTTGTAGCGCAGCCTGAATAATGATGTTGGCACCATTTTGGTGTAATTTGGGCACCTACAGGGCTTGCTGTAGGGGCGTATAGATGTCATGGCATTTGCAGGCAGAGATTGGTGACAAGTTGTCACCAAATACATTGCCATCCCTGGAGACACCCGCCAAGCCTACCATCTTGTAGCGCAGCCGGAATAATGATGTTGGCACCATTCTGGTGTAATTTGGGCACCTACAGGGCTTGCTGTAGGGGCGTTTGAATGTCACGGCATCTGTGGGCTGAGACTGGTGACAAGTTGTCACCAAATACATTGCCATCCCTTGAGACACCAGCCAAGCCTACCATCTTGTAGCACAGCCTGAATAATGATGTTGGCACCATTCTGGTGTAATATGGGCACCTACAGGGCTTTCTGTGGGGGCGTTTGAATGTCATGGCATCTGCTGGCTGAGACTGGTGACAAGTTGTCACCAAATACATTGCCATCCCCTGAGACACCCGCCAGGCCTACCATCTTGTAGCGCAGCCTGAATAATGATGTGGCACCATTCTGGTGTAATTTGGGCACCTACAGGGCTTGCTGTAGGGGCGTCTAGATGTCACGGCATCTATGGACTGAGACTGTTGACAAGTTGTCACCAATCACATTGCCATGCCCTGAGACACCAGCCAAACCTACTATCTTGTAGCGCAGCCGGAATAATGATGTTATTCTGGTGTACTGTGGGCACCTACAGGGCTTGCTGTAGGGGCGTTTAAATGTCACAGCATCTGCGTGCTGAGACTGGTGACAAGTTGTCACCAAATACATTGCCATCCCTGGAGAAACCAGCCAAGCCTTACATCTTGTAGCGCAGCCAGAATAATGATGTTGGCACCATTCTGGTGTAATTTGAGCTCCTACAGGGCTTGCTGTAGGGGCGTTTGAATGTCATGGCATCTGCAGGCTGAGATTGGTGACAAGTTGTTACCAAATGCATTGCCATCCCCGGAGACACCAGCCAAGACTACCATCTTGTAGCGCAGCCGAGATAATGATGTTGGCACCATTCTGGTGTAATTTGGGCACCTAGAGGGCTTGCTGTAGGGGCGTTTGAATGTCATGGCATCTGCGGGCTGAGACTGGTGACAAGTTGTCACCAAATACATTGCCATCCCCTGAGACACCAGCCAAGCCTACCATCTTGTAGCGCAGCCTGAATAATGATGTTGGCACCATTCTGGTGTAATTTGGGCACCTACAGGGCTTGCTGTAGGGGTGATTGAATGTCATGGCATTTGCAGGCAGAGATTGGTGACAAGTTGTCACCAATCACATTGCCATGCCCTGAGACACCAGCCAAACCTACTATCTTGTAGCGCAGCCTGAATAATGATGTTGGCACCATTCTGGTGACCACAGGGCTTGCTGTGGGCCACGGCAACGGAGATTGGTGACAAGTTGTTACCAAATACATTGCCATCCCCGGAGACACCAGCCAAGACTACCATCTAGTAGCGCAGCCTGGAGAATGATGTTGGCACCATTCTGGTGTAATTTGGGCACCTACAGGGCTTGCTGTAGGGGCGTTTGAATGTCATGGCATCTGCAGGCAGAGACTGGTGACAAGTTGTCACCAAATACATTGCCATCCCCTGAGACACCAGCCAAGCCTACCATCTTGTAGCACAGCCTGAATAATGATGTTGGCACCATTCTGGTGTAATTTGGGCACCTACAGGGCTTGCTGTAGGGGCGTTTGAATGTCACGGCATCTGCGGGCTGAGACTGGTGACAAGTTGTCACCAAAAACATTGCCATCCCCTGAGACACCAGCCAAGCCTACCATCTTGTAGCGCAGCCTGAATAATGATGTTGGCACCATTCTGGTGTAATATGGGCACCTACAGGGCTTTCTGTGGGGGCGTTTGAATGTCATGGCATCTGCAGGCTGAGGACTGATGACAAGTTGTCACCAAATACATTGCCATCCCCTGAGACACCAGCCAAGCCTACCATCTTGTAGCGCAGCCTATATAATGATGATTGCATGGAATGGATGTTGTGTGTTTGGCACCATTCTGGTGTTATTTGGGCACCTACAGGGCTTGCTGTAGGGGCGTTTGAATGTCATGGCATCTGCAGGCAGAGATTGGTGACAAGTTGTCACCAAATACATTGCCATCCCCTGAGACACCAGCCAAGCCCACCATCTTGTAGCGCAGCCTGAATAATGATGTTGGCACCATTCTGGTGTAATTTGGGCACCTACAGGGCTTGCTGTAGGGGTGATTGAATGTCATGGCATCTGCAGGCAGAGATTGGTGACAAGTTGTCACCAAATACATTGCCATCCCTGGAGACACCAGCCAAGCCTACCATCTTGTAGCGCAGCCTGAATAATGATGTTGGCACCATTTTGTTGTAATTTGGGCACCTAAAGGGCTTGCTGTAGGGGCATTTGAATGTCATGGCATCTGCGGGCAGAGATTAATGACAAGTTGTAACCAAATACATTGCCATCCCCTGAGACACCAGCCAAGCCTACCATCTTGTAGCGCAGCCTGAATAATGATGTTGGCACCATTTTGTTGTAATTTGGGCACATACAGGGCTTCCTGTAGGGGCATTTAAATGTCCCGGCATCTGTGGGCTGAGACTGGTGACAAGTTGTCACCAAATACATTGCCATCCCCTGAGACAACAGCCAAGTCTACCATCTTGTAGCGCAGCCTATATAATGATGTTGGCACCATTCTGGTGTAATTTGGGCACCTACAGGGCTTGCTGTAGGGGTGATTGAATGTCATGGCATCTGCAGTCAGAGATTGGTGACAAGTTGTCACCAAATACATTGCCATCCCCTGAGACACCAGCCAAGCCTACCATCTTGTAGCGCAGCCTGATTAATGATGTTGGCACCATTCTGTTGTAATTTGGGCACCGACAGGGCTTTCTGTGGGGGCGTTTGAATGTCATGGCATCTGCTGGCTGAGACTGGTGACAAGTTGTCACCAAATACATTGCCATGCCCTGAGACACCAGCCAAGCCTACCATCTTGTAGCGCAGCCTGAATAATGATGTTGGCACCTTTTTGGTGTAATTTGGGCACTTACAGGGCTTGCTGTAGGGGTGATTGAATGTCATGGCATCTGCAGGCAGAGATTGGTGACTAGTTGTCACCAAATACATTGCCATCCCCGGAGACACCAGCCAAGCCTACCATCTTGTAGCGCATTTGATTAATGATGTTGGCACCATTCTGTTGTAATTTGGGCACCTACAGGGCTTGCTGTAGGGGCGTTTGAATGTCATGGCATCTGCAGGCAGAGATTGGTGACAAGTTGTCACCAAATACATTGCCATCCCCTTAGACACCAGCCAAGCCCACCATCTTGTAGCGCAGTCTGATTAATTATGTTGGCACCATTCTGGTGTAATTTGGGCACCTACAGGGCTTGCTGTAGGGGCGTTTGAATGTGATGGCATCGGCAGGCAGAGATTGGTGACAAGTTGTCACCAAATACATTGCCATGCCCCGAGACACCAGCCAAGCCTACCATCTTGTAGCGCAGCCTGAATAATGATGTTGGCACCTTTTTGGTTTAATTTGGGCACTTACAGGGCTTGCTGTAGGGGCGTTTGAATTTCGCGGCATCTGTGGGCTGAGACTGGTGACAAGTTGTCACCAGATACATTGCCATCCCCTTAGACACCAGCCAAGCCCACCATCTTGTAGCGCAGCCTGAATAATGTTGGCACCATTCTGGTGTAATTTGCGCACCTACAGGGCTTGCTGTCGGGGCGTTTGAATGTATGGCATCTGTGGGCTGAGACTGGTGACAAGTTGTCACCAAATACATTGCCATCCCCTGAGACACCAGACAAGCCTACCATCTTGTAGCGCAGCCGGAATAATGATGTTGGCACCATTCTGGTGTTATTTGGGCACCTACAGGGCTTGCTGTAGGGGCGATTGAATGTCATGGCATCTGCGTGCTGAGACTGGTGACAAGTTGTCACCAAATACATTGCCATCCCTGGAGACACCAGCCAAGCCTACCATCTTGTAGCGCAGCTTGAATAATGATGTTGGCACCATTCTGGTGTAATTTGGGCACATACAGGGCTTGCTGTAGGGGCGATTGGATGTCACGGCATCTGCAGGCTGAGACTGGTGACAAGTTGTCACCAAATACATTGCCATCCCCGGAGACACCAACCAAGCCTACCATCTTGTAGTGCAGCCTCAATAATGATGTTGGCACCATTCTGGTGTAATTTGGGCACCTACAGGGCTTGCTGTAGGGGCAATTGAATGTCATGGCATCTGCGTGCTGAGACTGGTGACAAGTTGTCACCAAATACATTGCCATCCCCTGAGACACCAGCCAAGCCTACCATCTTGTAGCGCAGCTTGAATAATGATGTTGGCACCATTCTGGTGTAATTTGGGCACATACAGGGCTTGCTGTAGGGGCGATTGAATGTCACATCATCTCTGTGCTGAGACTGGTGACAAGTTGTCACCAAATACATTGCCATCCCCGGAGACACCATCCAAGCCTACCATCTTGTAGCGCAGTCTGCATAATGATGTTGGCACCATTCAGGTGTTATTTGGGCACCTACAGGGCTTGCTGTAGGGGCGTTTGAATGTCATGGCATCTGTGGGCTGAGACTGGTGACAAGTTGTCACCAAATACATTGCCATCCCCTGAGACACCAGACAAGCCTACCATCTTGTAGCGCAGCCGGAATAATGATGTTGGCACCATTCTGGTGTTATTTGGGCACCTACAGGGCTTGCTGTAGGGGCGATTGAATGTCACGGCATCTGCGGGCTGAGACTGGTGACAAGTTGTCACCAAATACATTGCCATCCCTGGAGACACCCGACAAGCCTACCATCTTGTAGCGCAGCCAGAATAATGATGTTGGCACCATTCTGGTGTTATTTGCGCACCTACAGGGCTTGCTGTAGGGGCGTTTGAATGTCATGGCATCTGCGGGCTGAGACTGGTGACAAGTTGTCACCAAATACATTGCCATCCCCTGAGACACCAGCCAAGCATACCATCTTGTAGCGCAGCCTGAATAATGATGTTGGCACCATTCTGGTGTAATTTGGGCACCTACAGGGCTTGCTGTAGGGGCGTTTGAATGTCACGGCATCTGTTGGCTGAGACTGGTGACAAGTTGTCACCAAATACATTGCCATCCCCTGAGACACCAGCCAAGCCTACCATCTTGTAGCGCAGCCAGAATAATGATGTTGGCACCATTCTGGTGTAATTTGGGCATCTACAGGGCTTGCTGTAGGGGCATTTGAATGTCACGGCATCTGTGGGCTGAGACTGGAGACAAGTTGTCACCAAATACATTGCCATCCACGGAGACACCAGCCAAGCCCACCATCTTGTAGCGCAGCCGGTATAATGATGTTGGCACCATTCTGGTGTAATTTGGGCACTTACAGGGCTTGCTGTAGGGGCGTTTGAATGTCATGGCATCTGCGGGCTGAGACTGGTGACAAGTTGTCACCAAATACATTGCCATCCCCTGAGACACCAGCCAAGCCTACTTTCTTGTAGCGCAGCCTGAATAATAATGTTGCCACCATTCTGGTGTAATTTGGGCACCTACATGGTTTGCTGTAGGGGCGTTTGAATGTCACAACATCTGTGGGCTGAGACTGGTGACAAGTTGTCACCAAATACATTGCCATCCCCTGAGACACCAGCCAAACCTACCATCTTGTAGTGCAGCCGGAATAATGATGTTGGCACTATTCTGGTGTAATTTGGACATCTACAGGGCTTGCTGTAGGGGCGTTTGAATGTCATGGCATCTGTGGGCTGAGACTGGTGACAAGTTGTCACCAAATACATTGCCATCCCCAGAGACACCAGCCAAGCCCACCATCTTGTAGCGCAGCCGGTGTAACGATGTTGGCACCATTCTGTTGTAATTTGGGCACCTACAGGGCTTGCTGTAGGGGCGTTTGAATGTCATGGCATCTGGGTGCTGAGACTGGTGACAAGTTGTCCCCAAATACATTGCCATCCCCTGAGACACCAGCCAAGCCTACCATCTTGTAGCGCAGCCTGAATATTGATGTTGGCACCATTCTGGTGTAATTTGGGCACCTACAGGGCTTGCTGTAGGGGCGTTTGAATGTCACGGCATCTGTGGGCTGAGACTGATGACAAGTTGTCACCAAATACATTGCCATCCCCGGAGACACCAGCCAAGCCTACCATCTTGTAGCGCAGCCTGAATAATGATGTTGGCACCATTCTGGTGTAATTTGGGCACCTACAGGGCTTGCTGTAGGGGCGTTTGAATGTCATGGCATCTGCAGGCAGAGATTGTTGACAAGTTGTCACCAAATACATTGCCATCCACTAAGACGCCCCTGAGACAGCAGCCAAGCCTACCATCTTGTAGCTCAGCCTGAATACTGATGTTGGCACCAATCTGGTGTAATTTGGGCACTTACAGAGCTTGCTGTAGGGGCAATTGAATGTCATGGCATCTGTGGGTTGAGACTGGTGACAAGTTGTCACCAAATACATCACCATCCCCCGCGATACCATCCAACCCTACCATCATGTAGCGCAGCCGGAATAATGACGTTGTCACCATTCTGTTGTAATTTGGGCACCTACATGGCTTGCCGTAGTGGCATTTGAATGACACGGCATCTGTGGGTTGAGACTGGTGACAAGTTGTCACCAAATACATTGCCATCCCTGGAGACACCAGCCAAGCCTAACATCTTGTAGCGCAGCCAGAATAATGATGTTGGCACCATTTTGGTGTAATTTGGGCACCTACAGGGCTTGCTGTAGGGGCGTTTGAATGTCATGGCATCTGCGGGCTGAGACTGGTGACAAGTTGTCACCAAATACATTGCCATCCCCGGAGACACCAGCCAAGCCTACCATCTTGTAGCGCAGCCTTAATTATGATGTTGGCACCATTCTGGTGTACTGTGGGCACCTACATGACTTTCTGTGGGGGCGTTTGGATGTCACGGCAACTGCCGGCTGAGATTGGTGACAAGTTGTCATCAAATACATTGCCATCCCCTGAGACACCAGCCAAACCTACCATCTTGTAGCGCAGCCTGCATAATGATGTTGGCACCATTCTGGTGGAATTTGAGTGTAAACATGGCCTGCTGTAGGGGCGTTTGAATGTCAAGTCATCTGCCGGCTGAGACTGGTGGCAAGTTGTCATCAATCACACTGCAGTCCCCGAAGACACCAGCCAGGTATACCTTCTTGTAGCGCAGCCTGAGCAATGATGTTGGCACCATTCTGGTGTTATTTGGGGGTATACATGGCTTGCTGTAGGGGCGTGTGGATGTCAGGGTACTGCAAGGAAAGTGTGTGCAGTACACATCCATGAAGCCATTCCCTGCAACACAAATTGGTGTTGATGTGCTCTATTTGGTAGTACTGCACATTCCTACTAGTCGCATCTGGAGTAGGAGCAGCAGCATTGTCATTATTATACTATAACACTCTACAGCAGTGACAGGCAAGGGGTGGGGCAGCGCGCCATAAATCGTCAGGTCAGTTTTTGTAATAAATAGTTCTTTTGGGTCACGTAATGTAAAATTGCATACATTTACTGCATGGCAACTTTGACAAATTCGTCAATCTCCGACTCCAAAATGGCATGGTCATGCAAACCCATTGCAAGCTTGCTATTCTGCAAGACCTCTTCATTGACTAAACCACCGAGCACGGCTCCCAGGCAGCTGCCGCGATGCACATTTTCCCCTCCGGTATTTGCATTCTGCAGCAAGGCACTCCAAACTTGGCTACAAGTCGCAGTCTTTTCCGACGAGTACTTGAATAAACTGTTCAGCAATGACGGAAAGGCGGAATTCAAGTAGCAGGCTGTCATTTCATCGTCCCGCGCGACAGGAGCTCTGTAGTTTAGCGAAGACGCCGTCTGCTGCACCGCAGCACCTAGTGGTTGATTGCCAGTCACAGTTTCAATTACAAGTCGGCTCCAAGCGCGTGCTGCTCCTTCCAAGACGACGCGACTGTTTCGTGTAACGCCGACGCAGTCGGCAGCCGCTTGAGCGGCTTGTTCCAATGCTGCAGCAGCATCACTTTTCTCGTTCCCCAATACCCTTCCAACCATGCTTAGACTAACAATGGTCGGCAAGACAAGACCGTCAATCGTATCCACATTATGCATGTCATTGTCGGGACAATTTTTTGGGTCCTTGCCAGCCACAAGATTTTTGAAAAACATGCGATGGCAAGTGCTCGCGTACGCGTCGTTATGCGACCCAGCCGTCGTCATGAATGTAATGTATGCCTGTCGAAAGTGATCGGCATCAAACTGTCCGTCCGTGGCGACAATGGACTTCATTAGAACGCGGGCAAGCTGCACTTCGAGCGTGTTTTCGCCCGCTGCCAGTGTGGCGTGATAGTGAATCTCCTTCGATGGATCCCAGAGTGATGCCTTGCCATGGTTGATCACGTCGCCAATGATATTCTTTTCGTTTGAGGAAGAGCTCCCGCTCGAGCGCCCACCACCATTTAAGTTGCTCTTATTCATTATACTACCTTGTAGGGTATAAGAAGGTTTCGTATAGTCGGAAATGAGTCCATTGTAGTACTGTTTCACCTGCCGCGGCCCGCCGTAGAACCAATGTGTCGGAGCCGCCAAAGCATCTCCCGCAAAGTAGCTCCACAAGGCATTGCGAAGACGGAGCTCGAGAACTTGCTTGTTCACTGGCATGGTGACGTCGTTACTATTTATACTGGCGGAATGTGCGCGAGACGAGCGCGTTGCTTTTGGTCTCGAAGATGACGACCCCAGATACAAAGCGAATAATGAAACACCACCGAGGAGTCCGACAATCATCAAAGTACGAAAGTTAACAATTCTATTTCTTGCTGAGCTGTGGCTCTTTACCAGCAATCCTTTGCGCTGACTACGAGCCGCAAAGACCATCTCCTGTTGCTCATCATGCTGCTTCATTCGTTTGTCGTGATGGATGGGCGAGCGCGTGACGTGTTCGGCGCGGAACGAAATCGAAACCCAGTTGAGTCGCGCTACGACTGAAATGCTTCTCAACTTTCGAACGTCGCAAGCTCGGCATTCTCTAATAAAATTGATGGATGATTCCTTCCGCATCTTTTGTTGTTCGTTACCATGGCAGCCGACGCGAATCCTTGTCTTTCAGCGCTCCAAAGTGCCATGAATATGGCGATCGCGACCATTACGCTGACGGCGGTGCTCGACCTTTTGTCCATCCGCACCATTCGGGAGCTTTTCGCAAAGCAAGCAAACGGTCGACGAGTCTACTTGGAAGGCGTTGCCTACAATGTCATTAACCATATACTGCTCGGACTTCCCATTTACATGATCACTGCAGTGATACTCTGCAGGAAGGATGGCGACGATGAACAGTACACTATTCATTCACCAATGCGAATCCTTATCATTATCATTTTGCACTCGATTGGTTACTATCAACTGCACAAGGCCATGCACACACGACCAGGCTGGTACAAGTTTCATGCGTTCCATCACAGATACAAGGAATTCATTCCACCATCGGCGTCCAATGCTGTCAGCCCAGTTGATTATGTCGCGTCTTATCTACTTCCATTCTTCCCTGGGACAGCCCTGACACGCCCAACGACGCTAGAGCTCCAGACGGCCATTAACATTGTGTCAGTTCTCAGCTTGTTGGATCACACGCCAGCCATGGAGCGATTGGGTGACTACCTTGAACCTCTCTGCTTTGTGTCGGCAAGGAGCCATCGCGTGCATCATACGGCCGTCACGCGCAACTATGCGGCGCCCATTTGGAATTTGGATTGGATTGACGACAGAATGAAAGCCTGGAGAGATGATTGGATATCATACTTTACTAGCTGCGAGAGTGCATAGAAAAGGGAACTACCGGTAGCTCTGGTTCTAACATTGTCCTGGCTCAAACACTTAGCTGAAGAATTTTTCTGCAACAACGAGACGAGCGATTTGCATTCCGGTTTTCACAACATCACACTCATGAAAATTGCTCATAGATGGACGACTATTTATTTTGCATACTTGATGTCGTAGGTAATCAAAATATTGTCGGATAGCTAACCTGCACCTTCCACGTCATCTCCAGATAACGGAGCGACACTACTTCTACTTTTTCGCTTGATCGCTCGAGCGACGACCATCATGGTGATCATTCGACATCATCATTCTTCGCTGCTAATCCGCCTTACAGGCGCTGGACATGCACAAATGACGCGAAACTACTTTAACAAGTTCTGCTCTCTAGCCTTTATCATCTGCTCGCTCAAATTTGCGACGGCGTTTGCGCCATCCGGCAGAAATATCCAGCAAGATCTTTGGAAATCTTTCTTGTCACGCTCGAGTTCGACCAGAGTCCAGTCGTCCGAGCAAGACGACTACAACGATGCTTCCCGTCGAAAATTATTAGCACTTACAACATTCCTTGCCTCTGGCATAGCATCTGATCCTGCAAACGCCTTTTTGAATCGAGACGAAAGCACTCGCATTTCCATCTTTGAACGTACGGCACCTTCCGTTGTTTTCATTGATACCTTTACATCACGACGAGACGACTTTAGCGCCGACATTACTGAAATCCCCTTGGGAGCTGGAAGCGGTTTTGTATGGGACACGGAGGGCCATATTGTGACAAACTTTCACGTCGTTCGAAACGCTCGGTCAGCGCAGGTTGCCATTATTAGCAACGCAAAGTGCGATCCTGCCTTGACGCTATCGCCAGGATCCTTGAAGCAATCTTCGTCTTCGGCAACGAATGGGTGTTTACCGTCATCGCCCAATGGCTCGCCGTCATTCACGTCCATGCGGCCAGGAACATCCACAAACTCACGCTTTGTCTACACGGCGCGAGTGGTCGGCGTCGATCCAACAAAGGACGTTGCCGTCCTCAAGATTGATGCTCCCCGCAATTTACTCAAGCCGATCAAGCTTGGAACTTCACGAGACATTAAGGTGGGTCAGCAAGCCTTTGCTATTGGAAATCCCTTTGGCTTGGATCACACGCTCACGGCTGGAATCATTAGCGGAACAGGCCGCGTTGTGACGAGCCCAAGTGGTCGGCCCATTAGCGGCGTCCTGCAAACGGATGCTTCCATCAATCCTGGCAACTCGGGTGGTGCGTTACTGGATTCCAGTGGAAAGCTGATTGGAATGAATACAGCAATCTACTCACCGTCTGGAGCCAGTGCTGGTATAGGCTTTGCAATTCCGATTGACACTGTACGGTCGATTGTTGAAAAGTTGATCAAGGACGGAACAATCGTCCGACCAATGTTGGGAATCACGCTGCTTGGATCAGTGCAAGCCAGTGCATTGGGTATTTCAAATGGAGTGCTTGTTCTTGGTGTGCCAGATGGCTCGCCGGCCGCACTGGCTGGCCTTCGAGGAACACGGCGTAGCGAGGATGGTCTCATGGAGCTTGGCGATGTGATTACCAAGATTGGAAACGTTGTTGTCAACACGGAAGCAGACCTCTTTCAGGCGTTGGAAGACTACAAGGTGGGCGACAAGGTGAAGGTGACGGTCAGTCGCGTTGCTGCAGTTGAAGATGAGCTTAAAATCAAGGTAGTGCAACTTGACATACCACTCATTTCCAGTGCGGATATTGAGAAGGAGCGCTTCGTATTTCGGTAGTGGGCCACATGAAGAATCATCAAGCGATAATTAAACATAGCTTACAAAGAAAAGTAGTTTACATTATTTATATGACTAAATATTCATATTTACATAGCTTTCGGCCACTTTGTCAGCCTCTTGGAGTCCAATGTCAGACCAGAGAGCTCCTTTTGCAGTGACTCTACTCGCTCGGAAACGAACTGCAAGTCAAGCATGTGCATCTCGTCCCTACTCATGGCACTTGCTTGTAACAGCCGCTGGCGTCGCTCGCCCGCGCTGAGTTGCCTCACAGCGCGGCGATTTCGCAGTAGCACGTCGTTATAGGAGATTCTTCTTGACCCTGAATGTTCCCAGTCCAGTGTCAATGCACAAGGGCCAGAGCAACTGGGATTGTCCCCATGAGTGACAGCGTACTGTCGCTCCTCAACAGAGGGAGCAAAACGAATATGTCTTCGCAGGTGCTTGTTCTCCGGAAGTAATGGCTGCGAAACGAATAGAAAGCTGTCCGACTTGTGACCCGACAATGACAGTCCGTCGATTGTCCGTCTGGGTCGCAGTTCGGACCTCGAGGCTCGCTCGAAAAAGTTGCAGACCTTTAAGCTTTCGTTGAATCCATCAGAGTCTATTGTCGATATAGAATCCGCAACGGGACTTGTGGTCAATGTAAGGCTGTCATCATCGTCGTCGTCGTCGTCAAGGTCATTCTCACTGCTGCTACTTTCGCGATATAAAGAAGGTCGCCGCCGCGGCGCCTTTAAGGTACAGTCAGTGCAGGCCGGTTCGCGAAGCATTTGACTGCTGTCCTTCCAGCGATTGCTCGCATTGCGCATTGTATTTATCGTTGTCGTGCTTGTTCCAGTCATTGTCATGGTTGCCATGGTTCAAGTTTATGAAGTTAGAATACTCTTCGGATCAAAAGGTCGCTGTAAACTTTGATCGTGAGTGGCTTTATATGCGGAAGTGATTTGTGAGCATCGTAATCGCTCGGGTTTGGTGCTGGGATCGCGTTGAGCGTTGTGGGCGCCGCGGGTCGTTGCATTCTTCGGTAGAGGTCGCCCATATGACTGATGATTGTCCGTTGATCAGTCAGTTTTCGGAGCACATGACGTATATTCAAGATAATTTTTATCGCTTGTGATCGCGTGTGGACATGGCTATTCAATAAAGATTACTGCCCCAAGACCTCCCTTTAACGATGCGTTTGCGTGTCTCTCGCACGACATGATCCAATGCTGCATGAAGGAGCTGATGATATTGCTTGCTCGAGTGAGCAGCTGGTCAATGAGTGATTGTGAGCGCCACGGCTTCACAATGCCATATCAATAAGTAGTTGTGAGGCACAATTTGTCTGACCTTGCTGGCGGCGAGTGGCTGTTGCTGTGTGTCAATTGTTAATGCTTGAATGCTTGAATGCGCGCCCTCCTGCGACAAAACAGAAGCTATGCTCGTACGGTGACCAACACCATTTTATTGTGCATTGGTCGTTCGGATTATTTATAATTGTCGAAAAGGCGGTGTGTGATTTATGATGATACCTGTATCTGAAACGACACTCAATATATGTGCTGTACAAAAATTGCGCGTACGACGAAGGACTGCTGCTGCAAGCGCGCCAACTAATCCACTTTATCGCGCACTCATGCTCCCCCAGTAGCACGTCTTCGTACGAATATATTGCTAACAATAGAACTTTGATATAATATATAAACTCAGTTTGAAACTTTAAAGAACCGTCCAAGTCGGCGGTGATGGTGTCAATGTGTCAATATTCAATTCCCAATCGTCTTGGCTCTCGTCTCGAGTCTCGAGGACCGCGAGTCGCCGTCGCTTCATCGGCTTATATTACATCAGAATCCATATACTTGAGAGTAGACAAGCCCACACGATTCCTACCACTGTACTTAATTGCTTAGTTCCTGAGTCAAGGTGCAAAAAAGTGGAGGCAACTTGGCATCCATCCGTCGTTATTGCAGGAAGCACGGTGTCGCAGCTGACTCGAAGTCCAAGCAAATCGTTTGCATCGCATACAAAACAGCTCTCGCATTGTTGGCCGTTAAACGCTAGTTCACAATGGACTGCAATGGCGCTTGCGTAGTAAATTGTCGTACAAATCGTGCCACTGTGTTCCTGATCGCAAATTTCCATGCTCGTAATTTTGTAGTCTTCAAACTCCGCATGAGCAGTCAGCTTTCCATTGTCGCAATCGATAGTATCGCCACTCTCGACTTGTTGTGCATTTCCGCAGTTGCATCTGTTACTAAAGATGGAAAGGAGATCGCCGCAGATGGAGTCAAAATCGACTTGCATGAGGCTACGACGTGAATGTAACAAATCTTGAGCTGTAGCAGTCGAAACATCGAGGGTATTGGCCATCGCAGCCGTCAAGTAAATGACTACAATTGATAGAAAGTGCGGCATGATGGTAGAGGTAGGATAAGGCAACCAATTCAAGCGCTTATCGAAGTGTGACGGAGATGATGGGTCTGCATTTTGTTCCAAATTTTCGGCCGCGCGCCTGCGCGTCAGATTCTTCGTTAGTATGACCCGCTGCGACATGTCAAGAAACTGACGCGATTCAGTACAAACCTTAAGTAAGCACCGAAGCCCTAAACAATGACACGCGAAATGCTGGCCCGGCGTGGAGATACCTTCTACTGTCTTCTTTTGAGTGTCGAGACTCGGCGGACGAAGGACCATCAAAATGCATCGCAGGGCTCCAACAAACAGTCATCTGATCACCTCATCCATCAGCTGCTGCAGCTCAGTCGTTCCGCTGCAGTCCTCGATTATCGAGATTTGATACCTCGATTGATCTACCTTTTTATAGATTACTTGCTAGCTGTTCGGTCTTGCCATGACAAAGGCCTCGTCAATCGAAGCGGTGGACAAGACGCCTCCTCGGTCGTCCCTGCAATGTGCACGCAGTCCCATCGCTTCGATCAAACGCCCTCGAGGCGGCAAGAGTCCTATGCGCGGCAGTACTGGAAACGATACTACGCTATCTCCGTTGCACCCTCCGCGACAGCCCATTGCTAGTGATGATATTACTGACGTCCTCTTTAGTCCTGGGCTTCACGTTGACCATCATCCTGACAGTCCTCGCCGCAGCGAGCTCGGCAGCGATGATAGTAGCATTGACGCAGAGCTCAAGAACAATGATACTGAGCCAACTTCTCTAAGTACCATGAAGGAGAGTCCCAACTCACTCGAAGACTCCATGGAAGACGTCGAGTCGCTACAAGGACTCGAGGAGAATGAGTCGCCGGACGAGGAGGAGTTCAACCCATGGCAATTTATCAAGTCGCTTCCTCCCTACTCGCGCGTGAGCCATTTGCTCCCTCCCATCACTTTGCCGCCCAAGACGATGCATGACAAGATAACTTTGGTTCTCGATCTCGACGAGACGCTTGTGCATTGCACGGTTGAACCGATTGTAGATGCCGACTTTTTGTTCGACGTTGTGTTCCATGGTGTCGAGTACAGTGTCCATGTCAAGCTGCGTCCCTATTTGAGCAGATTTCTCGACTCCATTTGCGGGCAATATGAAGTCGTCATCTTTACTGCAAGTCAGAAAGTGTACGCGGATCAATTATTGGATCGAATTGATCCCGGTGCGTGTTAACGACTTTTTGACGGTGCCTTGACTCTTGTCCGATTAATTAGCGACATTGTCTCACGTAATGCGTATCCATTATTTCTCATATTTTCTACAGAAAACAAGTACTTTCATCATCGTCTCTTTCGAGAGTCGTGCCTCTCCGTCGAAGGCAACTTTTTAAAGGACCTCAACGTCCTCGGTCGCGATTTGTCGCAGACAGTATTGGTCGACAACTCGCCGCATGCGTTTGGGTATCAGGTCGACAATGGCATTCCAATTGAATCTTGGTTTGACAGTCCGCACGACAAGGAACTCATGAAACTTGAGCGTTTTTTGCGCACCAATCTGCACGAGGTTGACGGCAAGCCTGTGCCAGATGTTCGGACGGTACTCGCGGCCAAGTTTGAGTGTCAAAAGTTGATTGACAATGCTCCCGAGTATCTCGCCGGGTGCTTGTAGGGAATGGGCGGGAAGGAGAACAGCCCCATTGACTGTCAGCTAGCTGGAGGGAATGGTCGATCTATATGTTGCGTTTATAGGAATGCAGATGAAGGGAAAATAGCAAGTGTGAGGTTTATTATATCTGCTAGATGTAGGCAAATGCATTGGATTAGATGCAACTCCTATCTGCAGATAAATAAGATAGCTGAGTGGACTGGTACTCCGGTAGTACGATACTCTAATAAGATGATTTAAGTTGAGATCCTCAAGCAATATTGTCATAATAATCTTCAGGACTATGAAATTGAGTTATTGGTTTTGGTTGGATGTCTCTTAGAATACACTTTTTTTGCTTTTGTGCCTCCTGATGAAACATCACTATTGCTTTGACTGGAGGAGATTTGGAGAGTAGAAGAGAGGAAGTTAGACTTTGAAAAAGTCGTCTCATCCTCGTCGTCCAACCCTCATCCACTCTCGGAAAACGATGTAGATAGCGTCAATTTTCGCAATTTAGCTCCAATGGATCTAGAGAGAAGTCTCTCTGAATATGATCATAGTGTAGAAATAATGCAGCAACAGCAGGAATAGGCGCCGACAGCGAACTCATTGCTTGACGAAAACAATCGCCAGAATCAAGAACTCTCAATAGCAGCCGTCATCCGCTTTTCCTTAAAGTTTGGTCAAGCTGCTCTCTTGTATGGAAGCTCTGGAACGCGAGTCGAAGGCTTCTTGGAGAAGCTTGTGGAACATACAAACTGCTACAAGGGAAATTTCTTCATCACGAACAATGAGTTAATCGCGTCCGTCTGGCCCAACGACGATGAAAATACTCTGCCTACGACTGTCATGGTCAAGGCGCCCGAAGGCATGCACCTGCACAAGCTCATGCTACTCTCAGAGCTTGCGAAAGATATACTCAAGCATAAGGTATCGGTGGAAGATGCGATTGTCTGCAAGCTACCAGAAATTCAAGCGTCGCCGGATCCGTACAATGTTTACTTGGTCTCCGTCTTTGGCTTTATAGGCTCGTCGGCGGGGCTGGCCGTCTTACTGGGCGGATCTTGGTGGGATACCTTGCTGGCTAGCATTGGCGGCGCAATTTGCTGGTGCATCTTAACCTTATCCGGAAAGTACCTGCCATCACACGTGTTGCTTTGGACTAATGCGGCTTGCGCCTTTGTCCCAGCCGTGCTGGCAACATCTGTCAAGCTCATTTATCCTCAAGTTAATGTCACTATTGTCACGTTAAGCAGTGTCGCAATCCCTCTGCCGGGCTATACAGTATCGCTTGGACTAGCAGAGATTGTCGGCCAACGAGTCACTCGAGGGATTGGACATCTCGCCAAAGGTTTGGTGACGCTTCTGCAGCTCGTCATGGGAAGCTGGCTGGGCGTGTTGTTCGTATCATCAATTGCCGACTTGCCAACGACGGAAGTACCAAGCGAGCCCATGCATCCCGCGTGGCTAGCATTCTTTGTACCTTTGTTGAGCTTGGCGCTCGTGGTCGCGTTTCAAGTCAGCTATCGCGACTCCATATGGACCATGCTGCTGTTTGGAATCGGATTTGGTACTACATTTGCCGCCAGTAAGTTTATTCGTCCAAATTTTGGAATATTTCTTGCTGCTGCCGTGGTGTTTGCTTTGTCAAACGTTTGGTCGCATCGCTTCGATCGGCCCCAATCAATTGTGCAAGTCCCTGCGACGATTGTGCTTGTCAGTGGCTCTATTGGCTTTCAAGGATTGACGACTCTCTTGGCTGGAGAAACCTTTCTTGGGAAACAACAATTTATGCAAATGATCATTGTGGCACTCTTAATTGTTGCGGGCGAGTATACAGGCAACACTCTTGTGCGGCCGGAAACGACATTATGAGAATGGACAAGTGAGTTTTCTTATACGATACAATACACGAACAGTAATTTACAACGGTAGATTAGATTTTAAACATTAGACTGCACTGCCGCATATGTGCGGATTGGTACTTGCTCTCTACCGCATCATCGCACATTACAATCGCCGCGTGCATCGTTTCTGCACGTTGGCCATGAGCTCGTCCAGATACGTGGACTTGTCACTAGCGGGGACGTTGCAAAGCTTTTTTGCTTGGCTACGAAAGCAGTTGGTATTCCCTCCAAGGTATCTACTGCAGCCGCACATTTGAATCGCTCGCCTTGCGCAAGTGTTGACTGATACTTCTTCCATGCTACACTTTGATGGATCGCACGCGCCACATTCATCAGGAAATTCAACACCCGCAACTTGGACGCAAGCATTATACTCTGACTCTCCTTGGTCACCAATGAGATAGGCAATGCGCTGTTTGCAAGAGTAACTCTTGTCGTCGCCAGTCTTGGTTCTGAGAACGGACTTTGTGCAAGAGTTGCAGAAGCAGTTGTTGGAGAGAATTAACTCACGATGTTCCTGTTGCTGCATGTGAACGCTTGCTTGCAATGCGATCGATGCCTCTTGCTGCGCCCAGGCCGTGGACGAAAGTATCGCAATGAAAAGGAAAGTCACAACTCGACGCATCATAGCTAATAGCTAGTGGTCTGAGCGCTTGGTTTGCTTGTTTAGTTGAAATTGGGGCTAGTTTGGTTGATATGAAATTGATGTCGCAAACGTTGTGTATGATTATCTCATTCTAGTCGTGTCGTTTCAGGGTCTACTCGCCGAAGATGTGCAATTCGCGGGACGTTTTGCGGCGAGAAAGTGAACTCGGGACCGTGTCGTTGTTGTGAGTACCGCTATGACGGTAACAAACCCAACTCGCGCATCAAAAGTTTTGTCGACTTCCATTGACAAGAGTCGATCCGACGGCTCAACGATCCATACATACTGTTTCTCGGAAGCGAAAGGTCAAGTTTGAGCAGACCATACAGAAGACGAACAGCTCACGGTTTAACCTCCTAACTGGCAATGGCAGCTTCCACTTTACACTCAGTGCCCATGCAGATCCGAACAATGCCGTCGCTGTTGCTAATTCTTTTCTGCCTTCTACCTCTACATTCAATTGCTCACTCGGTAACATTTGTAAACCAATGCAATGAGACAATCTACATTGGCATTGTTCAAAACCAAGGACAGAAACTCATCAACAATGGAGGTTTGCGATTGGACGCTCAAAAGAACGATTCCGTCGCTCTTCCATTTGGCTGGAGCGGACGCTTCTGGGGACGCACGCAGTGTCAAGAATGGGGCGAAATGTGCGAAACGGGTAGATGCGGAGAAAATTGGATGAATTGTCTTGGAGAATTTCCAGTGTCGCCAGTCACATTTGTTGATTTGCGACTCGACAATCAAGGCAGCGGCGTCGACTTTTACTCGGTGACGCTCGTCAATGGCTACAATATTCCCATTCAAGTGGCACCAGTGAACGGAACCTTTCAAAGCATGCCAGGAACGAGAGACTATTGCACCTGGGCGGGCTGTCAGAATGATCTCAACTATATATGTCCAGCGGAGCTACAAATGTTTGGCACCAAAGGACAATTGGTTGGATGCCGGAGTGCGTGTGACGTGTTCCAAGAGGATGAGTTTTGTTGTCAAGGCATTTACGGCACGGCGGAAACCTGCCCCTCGTTTTCCTTTGCGGATACCTTCAAGCGTTCATGTCAACGCGCGTATACCTACGCGTTTGACCAAGTGAATTCCGACTATACGTGCCTTGGAATTGACTACGAAGCTAACATGACCTTGTCGCAAAAGATCTCCAGCGGTTCCGAGTACTACGTGACGCTTTGTCCAAATGGAGAAGGAACGTCGCTGCAGTGGCTGCCGGAGAGCAAAGGAACGGGCGTCTGGAATGGACCATTCCTGGTGGCGCTGAGCGCTCTTTCTGTTCTACTACCGGTAGTGTTTTTGTGAGCGGGACATTGGAAATAGTGAAATATTAGCATGTATCATACGCACTTAAGGTAGCCGCATTGCTACTTCATTTCCGCGCGATGCAGAACCAAAGAGGACCAGTGCGTTACCGGCACTGTCACAATGACCGGCGCACCTCTAAACTGGCGTCAGGACTGGCTAAATACGTCGCTGAACGAACGGCATGCTTCGTTGACATCCGTTGGGGAACGTGTGTCCAGTCAGATGCTGCATGAATTCAAAAAATCGTTTCTCCCATGGCGCAGGGTTCGTGGCAGCGGCTCGTTTCTTGTATGTGCGTTGCTTTTGCATCTTGATCTTGATGGAAGAGAGGAGACATCCGTGAACCTAGAAGAGTCTTTGGCACCATTTACATAGTCATTGAGCATATATTGAATTTGAAGACTCCGAACTGTTGTTAACCCCATCGGAGTTGCTTGATCCTATCACAGAACAAAACACCGGTTCACTGGCATTATACTCACTCGTTTGTCAACCCCGACGTGCCTCACAAATTTGCCAAGTCGCCTCTGAACCAGTGAAACGAGAACGATCTTTTGTCGGCCATCATGACTATTGTTGCCAACATTTCAAGCCAAGAGGACCAAGATCCAAGCTCCAGCGTCGCCATGTCATCCCTCGAGATTGAAAGTCCACGCGACGCTGAATCCCAACCAAAGGGCGCCACTTACAACGAGTCCATCAAGCAAGACGAAATCAGATCAAAGAATGACTTTGCGACCTCCCCTTCCGAGTCTCTCGCAGTCCCAAGTGGTGAAGCAGCTGCCGCGGACGAGAAGGAGGGCGCCGCCTACCTTCAGGATGCAAACACGATCACTGAACCATCCACGGAAGTTGTCTTGGAAAAGCCGCTCGCCCGCAAGAGAATCACGACTGTCAACCTGTTGATCGCCATTCTTGTTCCACTGGCACTTGCTTTGATCATTGCCTTGATTGCCATTTCTCACAAGAAGAGTTCTGAGCAAGCGATTGTGTCGCAGTCGTCATCCTTTGACTTGACGGGCCAAATTACCTGCGGATGCTCCACCTGCACCACCTCAGTTTTGAGCCGCACGACAGATGATCAAGGAACAACTTGTCTCGAGGCTATCACCAATCTTATGGGCAGATTGGGCTTGGACGAACCGCAAGCCTGCATGCTGGTTGGTCAAGAGTTCCCGGCCGTGTGTGGAAGCTGCGATGCGAGCGTCTGCAACCGCCGCGTTGGCAACTGCGGATGCCCAAGCACTTGCACCAACAATGTGTTGGCAACACTCGTCACGGACGATGCTGGTGCGTATAGTTGCAGGGACCGAATGCAGTACAAAATGGACACGACGGGAATGGACGAAGGCAGTGCTTGCGACTTTGTGAGCAGCGAGTTCCCTGCCGTTTGTGGACGTGGCTGCAAAGCTTCGGAGTGTCAAGCAGCAGATGTACCTGAAGCTCAACCCGCTGCTCAACCTGAAGACAAACCAGTGGTGCAACCGGAGGAAGTCGTGTACGATGCAGGCGACGATGATGAGACGGACGACGAGCAGGGCGTAATGGCTGCGGCAGACGACGACGTTTGCCCCTCGCTCA
Source organism: Mayamaea pseudoterrestris (assembly GCA_027923505.1). Lineage (NCBI taxonomy): Eukaryota > Bacillariophyta > Bacillariophyceae > Sellaphorales > Sellaphoraceae > Mayamaea > Mayamaea pseudoterrestris. The sequence goes on along the minus strand of BROI01000032.1, from coordinate 124,980 downwards.
TGTGGCAGGACGAGTTTAACGGAAATGCGGTCGATACGGCCAACTGGGGTTACCAGAACGGCGATGGATGCGACATTGGGCTGTGCGGCTGGGGTAATGCCGAGTGGCAAAAATACCAGTCTGAGAATGCAGTTGTTTCCGACGGAAAGCTGACAATTGAAGCGCGCAACGACAACGGCGTTTACACATCCGCACGACTTTCATCTAAGGGTTTAAAGGATTTCCGTTACGGTTATGTTGAAGCATCCATTCAGATTCCTCAAGGAAACGGAATGTGGCCGGCATTCTGGGCGCTGTCGACTGATGAAAGTAAGTGACTGGGAGCCAGTCGCTTTGAAGCAACTAGAATCAGCAACTTTTTCTCACCAACATTTCATTCATTTCTTCTGCAGGTTATGGAAAATGGCCTCAATCTGGAGAGATCGACGTAATGGAGAATGTCGGGCGAGAAGCGGGCGTTGTCCATGGCACCATCCACTACGGCGACTTGTGGCCAAACAATTCGAACACTGGTACGCAGATTCAGCTCCCCAACGACGACACATTTTACAGCCAGTACCACAACTACGCAGTATATTGGGAAGAGGACCGAATAAGGTGGTTTTTGGATGGCGCTCAATACTCTGAAAAGACGCCAGACGACACTGATCCGCACAACTGGCCATTCAACGAGCGCTTCTACCTTTTGCTCAACCTTGCCGTGGGAGGAAATTGGCCCGGAAGCCCCGACAGCTCTACTGTGTTCCCTCAACAAATGAATGTTGACTTTGTCCGCATATATAACAAGCCATTCGGACGTCTCACGGGCCCGACTGTCGTGGACCAAGCGGAGTCTGGAGTTGTCTTCACACTGGAGAGCGACCTATCGGATTACACGTACGAGTGGACAGTTCCAAGAGGAGCAACTATTACAAGTTCCAATCCTTCGACCTCCTCCAGCATCACCGTTTCATTCGGCCGACGAAGTGGGTACGTGATTGTCGTGGCAACCTCGACGAAGTGTAAAGCCACGAAGAAGTTCACCATGCCAGTCTTGGTCGGTGCGGAATATCAGTACGTTGCTGGCGCCACTGTAACCGATTGCGGCTGTCCAAACAGTTGCACGGATGCTATCCTTGATAGCGTTACGTCGGATGCAAACGGTGACTTTTCTTGTCGCGAACGAATCAACTGGGTCATGACGAACCGGTTTGTCGTTGAGGAGGCAGCATGCAAGGCCGTGTACAATGAGTTCCCGTCGGCATGTACCTGCGACCCCTCAAACTGCGCGTAAATATTACATTAGAAAACTTTTATAGCAACCAATTACATTTTGATTGCTGTGATATGTTGCAGCCGACATGACTGTCGAGGTACGAAATGCTCGAGAGGATTGGGAAAGTAAAAGCCTCGGTAGTAGGGTACCAGAAGAATATGGACAGACCTTTTACTATGTCCAGCGTATTTTTTAGTCAAAGTCTTTAAAGAGAATAGCGAGGGATGGCAAATGGGTGTGCAAGTCGATGCTACGAGTATACGAATGAGCTTGCACTAGCTTCTGTACCGGTGCGACTTTCTAGGTCTGTTTGCTGCATTTGCTTTTTCACTCGTCATTATAATTCAAGTTCTGCTGATCAAGCATCGAAACCATAACTTGCTTGCACAACACCCTTCTTTTCCAAGCAAAAGCAAGAAACGATGAGCTAGAGACTCAAACATTTGCATCTTTTTTGGCAAAGAACTGTTCTGCATCGACGCATCTTTCGTCATTCAAGTCATTTCGCACCTCCATCATCAGCCATTGCTTCCTTGGCCCATGCACCAATTCGCGACAAGCTTACAACAAATTGGAATCACGTCGAGCGCTATATTTACTTCAGGTTGTCATCGTAAAACTGTTTTACCATGGGCTCCTGTTTCTCGTCACCTAGTGCTTCGCGGAATTTGCTTGAAAATGCCGACGGCAATGAAACTGACTATCACAAGCGCTACTTGGAGGACATGTTGCTTGGGCAAGGCGAATTTGGAACAGTCAAGCTAGTGCATGATGTTTCCAAACCAGCGAGTCCGGCGCTGGCCTGCAAAATTTTGCGAAAGGGTGTCGTTTTCAAAGACAATGTTTTACTTTCGGCCATCAAGCCTCACATTCTCAAGGGCGAAGTCGACATGCTGAGGGAGCTCAAAGGCGAATGCTACTGCTTGAAACTAGTTGCAATATACGAGTCGCCTCGGAGTCTTTCTCTCGTCACCGAGTACTGCAGCGGCGGTGAAATGATGGAGTACTTGGTGGCGACGCACCTTGATCAAGAGCTACGTACCGAGGATGTTTCGCGCATCGCCTTTCAGATATTGTCGGCAGTGAACCATTGCTCCAAGCATCATGTGATTCATCGCGACATCAAGCCAGAGAACTGCATGTTCATGGATCAGTCACCGACGGCAGAGCTACGCTTAATTGATTTTGGATCTGGTTGTCTGGACAAGGGAAAGGCCTCAGGGGGCGAACAATCAAATGCGGCAGGCGATGGGCTGATATGGCACACAACGTACGCCGGGTCCGCATTCTATAGTAGTCCAGAAATGTTTCAGCGCCATTACACGGATAGAACGGACGTTTGGAGTGTCGGTGTAACGCTCTATGTGCTTGTCGCTGGTTATCCAGCGGACCAGCTACAAAAAGCATTCAACATACTACAGTCCGACAAGGGCCGGAAGCTTCGGGAGTTACCCAATCTACCAAATGATTTGCCAGACTCTTTTCATGAGCTACTCGAAAGTCTGTTGACGTACCGCCATCGGCAGCGACCGAGTGCTGGACAATTACTACCTCAAGAGTTTGTTCAGTTTCATAAAACTATCGACACAAGCGTTGGTATTTCGATTGAGGACATCGCCGCGACTGCTGCATTTGGGCAACCAACAAACGATTTACTGGAGAATCGATCACAGCGCACTCAATCCGTCGCGCTCAGTGGTACTCAGCAAAAGCATTCATTGTTCCTTGGGTTTAAGCGATTTGAACGCAGCCTCACCACATTGTTGGCAGCCATGCTCACAAAGACTGAATTGAAGAGACTACTTGAATTGCTACATCAGCGTATCGAGCAGAAGCATGCTGCTGCTGCTGCTCAAATTCACGAAGTGACTTACGCTGATTTCAATGGAACCGACAAGGTAGACGCTTCACCTATTCATAGCCAAACACTACTTGTTGTTCGCGTGAATGAGTTAAGAGACATATTGCACGACAATTTTGACAACGCGAATATTTTGACAATGATGGACAAGCTTCCATATTCATCAGCGTATGGCCATTTTGCCTACCATGTTGCCTTGCTGGCTGACTTTGCAGAGGTAGAACTGACTTCCACAAGCGGCATGCGGATGAAGCGCAACAACTCATTCTCCTATCTGCGACGTATTGGAAATGCGGGATTACTATCTGAATCGGTGGGTTCACGAGGATCGGTACAATCGCTAGTGTCACTGAATAAAGCTCACGCGGCATCGAGAAGAAACGAAAATCGGATAAGTCGTTCTGTACAGGAAGGCAACGTGTTTGCGAAAATCATTGACGGCGGCAAGACTAATATGTCTTAAATAAGTATGTTAAGCTAATGACGCCTCGCTAAAACGTACGCTCTTACTAATGACTATCCTTGACATATATGTTCGCGATGTTCCAGTTTATCCTCTCTTCGCTATAGAATATCCAGCTGCTTCCAACATTTGCAGCTGCTCCTCTGATATGCCAGTTTTCAAAATGGTTTTAACTTCCGCCGATGTTTGCGGTGCATCTTTCGCCGTGCCCCGACGGCTTCCTTTCCGCCGATTATCTAATTCATCATCAAATGCATCAATGCCACCAGAAGGCTGTCGCAGGACGCCCCGTTGTGGAATATCTTGAAAAGTCTTTGCGCCTTCATCGGTAAAAATCGCATCAAATATTGAATCTCCTGATTTACTGCGGACAGGCTGACGGCCAGAGGTCTTGACAGGACTGCTCAAGGGACTTTCTAGTTGATCCATGAAATTTTCCCCACTCTTTGTCCCAAAAACACCTCGTATCTTCTTAAACGCATGAATGCCAAGCTTCGTTGGTGACATGTCTGAGATTGTGCGCGTTATCTTGCGGCCCGGGGAATCAGATTGATCGGGAGAGGCAGGCAACGGTGCATCCCTTTGGGGCTTCACATGGAACGTGTCAATTTCTTTCTTGCCTTCCTTGCGGTTACGTTCATGGCGGCCAACCGGTGACTCACTTTTGGAAGATATAACGTTATCCAGTTGAAGAGCGTCCGCATCAAACGTCGCAAGGGCAGCGGGCTTAAACTGCGGAGCATCGTTGCTGCTGCTGCTGCGCCGCGATGATGGTGCACTTGAACGAGAACGGCGATGAGAACCTGCTGGCGACTTATCCGGAGATGCACGCCGAGACCTTTCTCTGTGCCGCGACGCTTGCAAATCGCGGTCTGCTGATAATCTTCGGTCATCACGAGAAGATGAAGGACTGGACGGTTCTTTTAATCCGCGAGACTTGTCTGAGAAATGGCTTACGGACTTGCTCCGACGACGGCTTGGTTCTGTATCGTCCCTGCCAGAGTCCATCTTTTTCTTCGAGTCACCATGCGATGAAACCTTGTCTAATGCAGCACCGAGCGCGGATGGCCCATCTGAAGATCTTGTACGCCCAACGGACTTACTCCGCGCAGTATTTCTTGTTTTGGATAAGGTACTTTCGGCTGACGAGACAACAGATGCTGCTCCAGACTTTCTACGAGTGGTGCTCCTTTCTCGTCTTCGTGGCGCACTCGACGTCAAAGTACTCCCCACTGATCTATCCTCGTCATCCATTAAGCCAGCTCTGGAGCTACGCCGGCGACTCGCAGTCCGTCGTCGAGGCGATTCGGATATCTGTGTCGCACCATCAGACTCATTAATTGTTTGGCTCCTTCCGCGAGTCGAATTTTGCTGGCTTGTTTCAATTTCTTCGTCGGCAGTCGTACTTTTGCAAGATGGTCGCCGAGTAACCGACTTGGCTCGCCGTTTGACATCAGCTCGACTTCGACTACGTGGCTGCACTTTGTTGTCGATTTCACGCCCCCGACCACGCTCTGTTCCATTAGAATTGGTTTTACCGTCTTCCGTTGTATCTTCTTCATCGCCCGCTTTCGGATGCTCTTTCTTCCATTTTTTAATATTCTCTTGCAGCTCTTGTGGGCTCAAGCTTTTTAGCTCCGCTTCGGTGAGACCTAAATCACGTGCTCTCAGCTTGACTTTTCGCTTGCCTGCGCGTCTTTGTCGATCGGGTGCTATAGACTCATCATCCGAGCTCAAACTACCTCCTCCTGGTGCATTGGTATCTTTTAAGTCAGGCGTTTCCCTGTCCGCGAGGCGCCGTGCTTTTCGTTGTAATCTTTGCTCGTCCGTTTCAATGACAACGCTGGCATCATCTGTCTCGGCTCCAGCGTCATTAGCAATAAACGACGGCGCGACGGAGGGCTTGGTATACATTGCACCAAAAGGAACGGAGCCATTTCGAGCAGAATGGTCCGTACTATTGAGATAAGACTGTGACAGTCGCTTTTTGGGTGCCGATTCGTCTTGACTTTCGTCACTGTCGTGCAGTTGGTCGTTAGGCTGAGTCGATGAAGAATTATTGCGCGCCTGCAACTTTTTCACCGCGTCAGCTACACCTGCTCCTTCGCCCGAAGTCCGTCTCAACGTAGGTACTTTTGTTTCCGATGCTGTCTTGTCGGGTGTCGCCTGCGCTGTTGGTTCAGAATCATCCAAAGCGTCCTTGCTGTTGCGTCGACTGGGTTGCATTTTGAATCTGGAACTGTCCTTTATGACTGCTTGTTTCTTCTCTGCTCCCTGTTGAAACATTGCAATACGTTCCTTGAGACTGGATGGAGCGGCTTGTTTCGATTCGTCCGAGCTCGTCATGATTGTAGATTGATTCTGATGGTGTTGCTGTTTCTGTGGATTGATGTCGCTCAATGTATGGTCTTTTTTCGCCACAATTGCTCCTTCTTGATCAATCAATTTACTCCGTAATCGTTCCGCCACGCTGCTTCGAAAGGTATGACTTGTAGTAGACAGCAAAAGAGTCGATTTCGGACTGTAGCGTTGAAAGTGTGCAGGAGCAGAGCAGGCGGAACTATCGTCACCGGAACAAGGACTGTAAGGCTCTTCTCCGAGAATTTCCTTCAAGCTTTTCCGAGCAGTACGCTTCTTTGAAGGACTCTTGAAGACTGGCAAATCGTCGCTGAGAGACCGGAGAAAGCCTCGAGCCGTCGGTGTCTCAATGGAAGTGGTGCGCACGAAATGAAGTGAGGCCGAAAGTGGGGACGACGCTACAGGGGTTTTTGGTTGTTCCGAATGATAATTGAAAATTTCTTTAGTGCTACTCTTCACTGCTGCGTCCAGCTTTGTCTCCATACTCTGATCCACAAATAAGATGATGGACGTCTCTGGTAGCAACAGGAGGGTGATCGGCTCGACGACGACGAGGCATCAGCAGTCGCAACAACCAAGCAAAATGACCCAAAGGGCCACCTTTCTGTATTTTCACTCTCGTCATTGAAGAAACAGTATTGCCCACCTCATTCAAGCAGTCCCGCCTAGGTGAAATGACCATCCGAGTCATAACCATTGCAGCTCGACATGTCTAATCTAACTGTAAACTGGATTCATACAGTAGTTGCATCTAAATTTCACAACCAAACAGATATATCTACCAGTAGAAAAGGTCTTTCATAGTCGAATTATATATCATGTGCATCTGCTCGTCTTCGCGCTCGACGTGGCTCGATAATGCAACAAGTATCAGTTCCAGCCTTCGACTCTTCCTCGAGACCGGAATCGTTCGTAGTCATCACTAGAGCCACCTTTGGCGGAACGATCAAATCGCGTCGGTCAGGCATCCCTCGCCCTTCTGTCAACTGAAGGCCGTCCATGTTCGCAAAAGGGACCAGCTCGAAGGGAATGACAGAAGCTGGCTCGTCAGCGGACAAGTGCGACTCCGTTTGTTCCGTCGTCGCGACTTGTTCGTGGCGCCGGAAAACACCATCCCTTGCAATCGCAACCCGCCCACCTTGGTGCAAGCGGTAGTGACTATCCAAACTGTCCAGCAGCGTGGGCTGATGCGACAAAATTTCACCGGGTTTGCTCGTGCATTTAGTAGCATCCGTTTGATGGTTTAATAGCGCATTCCAATAAAGAGACTCGCCAAAGCTATGTTGACTGCCGTCTGCAGTTTCTGAGCAATGATCAGCTTCATTTTCATCGAATGAGGTGACCTGCCATTCACTACGATTGAAGTCAAGATCAGCAACACTCTCTTGATTCAGCTTGAAAAGACGCACCAAATCCTGGATTTCGGCATCAAGACCATTGTCCGAGCTATACACGCAGCTTGACTGAGACGTTGTTGCACCAGGTAAGACGACTCGCTTCCATTCTGTGATTTCAGAAGCTATTGCTTCCTCGTGGCGGCTTCTGTCGACTGGAGGCGTGTCAGCGAAATCAGCAAGGTCGCACCAGCGATCGTCGTCGGGTGGAACATCCGCAGCACAATGCTGATAATGCCAGTGCTTGTTGGGAAGCAGCTTCCATTTCGAAGATGCATTGATCAAATCAACTGCATGCTGGGATAACGCTTTAGCTTCCGCTAAACGGAGCTCCTCCCAGCTCCAGCCATTCACCGCAGCAACCCGCAAACGTCTTTTGTGCACTGACAATGGTTTCAAACGACTGTTACAGAAGTAGCTTGTATAGCCAAGCTCCAGAGCGGGGTAGGTAATGGTGCGCGAGGCGTAAGCCCAGTCCAATGTAAGTGGACATTCAACAACGTGCCGCTTGGAACGACCGCTTCGCAACGTTTTTGACGACGAGATGGGACCACGTGGACTGTCGACAGCAAGCCCGTAGATTCGCACTTCGCTTAGTCCGAATTTCACGCGCTTTATAGGCGCGCCCTCATTTTGTATTGCCGTGTTTGCTTCTTGCGGTGAATCTTGCTCTACTTTTGACACGCAAAAGGTTTTGGTATATTTGTCAGCCGTTTTGGGTTGGCGAAAGACTGGCCTGGCATTATTGTTTGTCAATACAGAGTCAACGTCTGGCACTTGTATTGGCGATGCCCAAATCTTTGCTCGCTCCTTTTGTTGTTCCTCCAGGAGACGGAAAATGTTGCCTTCGTCGTCAAGTTCAAATGCATCGTCATGCGCGACCAGCAATTTGTGCTCGGGCGTATTGCCGTATCCTTCGTCACCCAAAGATAATAAGTCTCGAGTCACTCTACCGGTAGGTTCCTCAAAGGTATGCCCTAGTAGCTCGTCCAGAAAGTTGTGCTGACTCTCGACTGCCCCTTGCATCTCCTGATTGACTAGAGATGTAACTGCACGCTCGATTGGCATACTGAAGTCGCATTCGGCAGGCGATTTCGCCTGCGTTTCAATTTCAAGACTGTCTCGCAAAGCTGCTGCAGCTATTTTGTTTTGCTTTGCCTGTGATTCCTTTTCAGCCGATGTCATCACTTTGTCATAATTTGTGTCTTCTACCTCTGCCGAATCGTTCACCATGGTCATGATATTTGAACCATGTCGTCTTGGTCGACGATGCGTCGTCGGAGTTTTCATTTCGGTAGTAGTTTTCGTCGCAGGTGATGCCTTATCAGACGAAAACATCACGTGCGCAGTAATCATCGACATCATGTTTGAGCCATGCCGTCGTGCGTTCGGTTTACCTGTCCGCATTGTTGGAGTATTAAATGTTGCACTTCCTGACACGCCATCAACTACAGGAGAATCGATCTGCATTGTCATCATGTTCGATCCATGTCGCCTCGGCCGTTTCTTTGTTTCTGAAATTAGCTCTGCTGTTGCAGGTGTTTGCAGCTGACGCCCATCAGTCAAATTCTCTACCTGCTTGTTGATCAGTTGGTTAATTGCAGCGTGCTGTTTATCAAATGTCAGCTCTTGATGTCCTGGCAGTGAGTTGTCGCATACATTTTCCATTTCCATGTCCACGATTTCTAGTTGATTTATCTGTGACGTTGGCGTCAAGGGGTTGGTGGCTGTAACATCAACAAAAGGCGTTGCAGGATGCAGCCCCGCATCGATCGGAGCCGCAGGCGACTCCATTTGCATCGTCATAATATCCGATCCATGCCGTCGTGCTCGTGGCTTGTTGGCGTTGACTGTACAAGCACATGCACTTAAATGAGACGTTGACTCGTCGTGCGTTTGAGTTACTTGTCCTGATGCCGGAGTCAAATTCATGAAATGCGATCCGCGGCGTCGTACTTTCGGAGTTGCATCTACACACGCTGCAGCTTCTGTTACAGCACGAGAAGCATCATGCAGTTCAGCAACCGTATATGGGCAATGCTCGTTGCTTTGTTGCGAATGTTCATCATTGCCGTGTGGAGAGTGCAGCTCATTCATATCATTCGCAGTACTTCCTTCTTCGCTTACCACCCAAATACCTTCGCGATGTTGCGTTTCCTCGACAATCGCCTGATCGTCATCCGATGCGTGAGGATCTGCCAAAGTACGAGGCAATACGATGCTGTTTGCCAACTCAGACGATGATGATGTTGGCGAAGTAATCTTCCGAAGCACCAAGCTTTCATCGTGGTCATCATGCCATTGCTGACTTTGGCCATGGTAGGTCTGAGTCGTCTCCGTCGCAGTACTATCATGTAGCGGCGCCTTGCTTCCAAGCATGGGATTTTGTAATTGCAAAGCTCGTTTGTAAGCTGTCGGTGATGAATGCCGCAGCAAAACGGCAAGCATGTCATCTTCCTTGTCAGCGTCAGACGCTCCAAGCTTCTTTCTGCTTCGCTCCGCGCTGCCCGATCCTCCCGAAAAATATTCGCTTTCGCTTTCAAATCGCAAAGGTCGGACGCAACTGTTTTCGAGATGCGCGAGCGAATCCAGGAAAATGGAGGACGAGGAAGTCGAGCATGTAGTTGCAGCGAGCGACGATAAAAACTTTTGCGTACTGCTGTTTCCATAAAGTGGACAGAGCTCGCGGCCGTCGCTTCTCTCAATGTGAATCTTGTTCGGCATAATGAAGTTTGCTTAATTAGTTGTAAACCTTGATGCCGCAGCTGTTCCGTTGTTTAGTTGTAGATTGCAGAGGCTGGATGCAAGTGAAAAAGAAGCAAGGCCTTTTTTGAGCGAGTCGATTCACCTTGTCTTTTGAATACTTTTGCAGCGATGCCTTCCGTCTCTTTATTCAAGTCTTAATGTTTGCCTATATACGCTCAAAGAAATGGCCTTTCCGCCCTTGAACGAATTGGAGACGCCAAGACTTGATGCGGTTCTCTTCGTTCAGCTTCATAACGCCGACGACGACTCCTTCCGAGCGACCGCCGCCGATGTGAAAGCCAACGGAACGATTTTATTCGTGCGAGATGAGTCACGGCTGACGCAAGTTTGCTAACCACCAAGACTGGATTTGCTTGTGTGATGGGCCGATTGATTGCAATACAGTCCTTGTATTCTATGTTGCGGCAAAATGGGATCTAGCTTCTAACAGTAGACAATGAGTTTAAGCTGTCAAGCGGCTGTATAGTAGGTGACGAGCGTTTGCCCCAACACTTGAAACGCTCACAAGCTGGTAGATGTATTGCTGCGCTTTAATCATGGAACTCTGGAATCATTTCACCTACGCTAGCAATACAATCACGTTTACAGTTGGCGCAGATAGGAGAAGTGCTAATGGTCAGGGCAAACCGATCCCTGTCGACGGACTATGGCTGCCTGGATGCTGGCTATACAACACCAAATTTTTGACGTATATCATTTAATGTCAGCTTCATGCATGAGTTTGCTTTGATACTCCAGCCATGCCTCCCACTGTAACAAAGAAGGTGACAATGAGATCCACAATATCACAGAGCAGTAAGACATCGTATATCACGTACCACAAGGAGTCCGTCGGGAACGAAATCCCAAGCCTCCCAGTCGCAAACTCCAGCCTTATCAGGGTCGGGTATGCTTGTTGTGGAATGCAGAGCAGAATATCGGCCAGGCCAAGCTCTTCGCTCAATCAACCGCTTTATGGAAGCGTCAGCTGCCGTTTGTATGATCGGATAGGAGCAAAACTGACCCCAAGCGACCTCTTCCTCCTGCCAGCGGATCGACTCTTCGCCCGGATTTATATGATAGGCAAACAAGGTTACAAAGCATCGATTGTAGTCTGTACAGACAGTGCACGTAAGGAGTGGATCCGACAAGCGCCCTTGACTCAGTCCAAGCTCCTCTTGGACTTCTCGCAGCGCTGTGGTATGATCATCCTCACCGGCCAAGGAGATTCCTCCGACGAACATGTCATACAAGTCCGGAAAGATACGCTTTGTAGACGCTCGCCGGTGCACATACCAGCGAGACTTGACCAAGGCGTGCGGTTGCAAGTGTGGCGCGTTGGTGACAAACAAGCCAATTCCGCGATGCAGTAAGTTGTGCTCATGGACCAACCGCCTCGGTATCTTGCCCAAAACGGAACCAAATGAATTAACCATATCCACAACCTCGCCTAGACAATCAAACAGCTGTTCAATATCAGCATTCGACTTGATGCCGCGATTGTACATTGTTCCGTCGGGCAGCTGGATACGTCCATGAGCTGGAAAGCGTTCAAGACTCCATTGCGCAAGCACGCGAGCCAGCACATGCGTGAGATTTGTGTTTACTTCAGGTTTCGCTGATATTATTAATTGTGGTGGGAATTTTGTAAAGTCGGCAGTCAGTAGAGCGGCAGGTTCGTCGAATGCCGACGATGAGGCATGTCCGTGTCCGTGCAGACACGCCCATGCTTTCGCACCTCCAGAGTGAGTGAATGGATCTCCAACAGTAATGTCGGATAAATTTCTCAACACCATTGTTACTTAATTCTGGCTGCTGCTGTGCGCCTCCTCGAGAAACACGCATGCTCAAGCCAACGTTCCGCATTCTAAAAGTCTTGCTATGTGGCGTATACGAGTCACAACGACAGAGAGGAAAGATAAGCGGAAGAAGGGAAACAAGAGACGAGGAAGCTACCATGATTGCTGCTGTTGATTGATCGTCACTCGTCGCATCTTTCAGCTGTCGCATCCGTAAATGGATGTCGATCCGGTTTCTCTGCGTGATCGCCAAAATTCGCAATTATGCCCACGAACCTCGAATGCGCCACCAAGGGGGAAGGCGTGTTACTTAACTACCATAGCATTTCTAATTTGTCATTCATAGAAAGAAACATTTGTGCGGATTTAATAGAAAAGATGTTAGAATAAGCTTTCGAACGAGAAAGCCACCACATTGCGGCTTAATGTTTGCCGTCGCCAGTCAATTCTCCGTCAAGGAAACGGACAACGCCACTGGCTCCATCGACTTCAATCATCTGCCCATCTTTGATGAGCTTGGTAGCATCCTCCACGCCGCTGACACAAGGGATGCCATACTCGCGAGCGATGATAGCTCCATGCTGCGTTGGGCCACCGACTTCCAACACGACAGCGGACGCATTGATGAAGATTGGCGTCCAACTTGGTTCAGCGGCTTTTGTCACGAGAATGTCCCCACGACCAAGCGGCTCGCCATCTGGAGAATCTAGGACCCTTGCTCTACCCGATGTGATTCCTGGCGAGATTGGGTCGCCTCCCAAGCCGCCTTCAACGTCATCTCGCTTGCCTCGCACAATTTTCCCGCGACTATCAATGAGGAGAGGCCAGTCTTTCACATTAGCAACCTCAATATAGGGAGCATTATTTTGACTGATCCAGGCTAAGAGGTCGCAACTCGAATCCCTCTCTGCCTCCGCAAGTTGTTCGAGCGTCAAGTCGAAAATGCTCGCAACGTCTGGCAAACGACCTTCGGCAACGAGCCGTTCGCCAAGCTTCAAAGCGCGTCGTCGAAGATGAGCTAGCATAAACACAAAGACATACTTGGGATGCTCTCGATAGCCGCCCATCTTCTGAATGACGCTCGCATAGTACAGGAACTGTTTCTCATATCCAATGGCTCGCGCCCGCGTCTGCAATGTTTCCATAACTTGCTTTTTTCGGTCAACCATCTTTAGTATCTGATTATCGGCAACATCAATTTGCTTGATACGATCAATCAGTGCCGCAAGATCTTCGCTAGAGCGTGGCGTTGCAATGTCAATCTCCCGCATTCCACGGCATCCAAACTTGGCGACGAAAGACGTTACAGCAGCCGAGACTTCGGGCGAGACTTCATTCTTTTCAAGCTTCTCGACAAGCGCTTGGCCCGAAGGACAGTCTTGCACTTCCGTGAAGCTCGCAATATCAAGCATGGCGTGCCCCATCTCTGAGGTTGGATTGCCATTCAAATCCATATCTAACGCGACAAGAAGTTTTTCAATGTCAGCGTCACCAGCAAAAATGCGTCCAAGTCTCCACTTGTAATAATAAGTAGCCAAGACGCACATTTGCTTGGCAAAGAGATTGCAAATGCGCGTCATGGAATTGTCAACTTCTTCGCTAAAGGTGAGGTCATCTTCATCGCCAGGACCGCCAACCTTGTACTGCTCGAAAAGCTCCTGCCAGCCTTTGTTATACGAATCAAACGCCTTGTCGGGGTTCCATAAACCCCACATTACAGCTGCAGCCAAGCCCAACATAAATTTGAAGGTTGCAAACAAGAAATACTTGTTCTTTTGCGTCACGGCCTCTGGCCGATAATCGTCAAAGTCAATCGTTTCAAGCGCGCGCCGCACATGCGCACCTGATGCTTCCGCTACCTTGTTCAGCATCGAGTCGCCATTACGCATTGCTAAAATTCGCGACAAAATAACATATTCACGTCCATGGATTTCCCAAACCAAGCCATCCTCACCATGAGAATAGTGCGGCAGAACTTTTTCGACCATTCGACCCCAAATGTCAATGCCCAAGACTGACATCGGGCTAGAGAATCCCTGCGATGCAATGATGCCGTCCATATAGAGTTGTTTAATCTCTCTAGGTTGGGTAACCATCTCCGGAAACAGCTTGACGTAGCTGGTGATGGGCCGAGCTTGAAGAAGGTACAAAATGCCATCTTGACCAAAGCACCATTCAATGTCGACAGGCTCGCCACCTCTCGACTTTTCAACGTCTGTGACAAGGTCTGCTACTCGTAGGATCTGTTCGTCAGAAAGCGCCTGGATAGATGGATTAAGAACCGGCTGCTCCCGAACGCCAAATCCCCCGTCCTGGTTGATAACATGGGAAAGTGTCTTGTTTGCAGAAACTTGTTTCGACGTAATTGTTCGTTTAAACTTATCGACCTTGTATGTATCAGGCGTAACAAGCCCTCCGACAACCGTTTCTCCAAGCCCAAAATTGGCGCCAATGACAGCTTCGTCGTAGCAATTGCTGAGTGGATCAAGAGAAAATGCAACGCCGCTCACCGCCGCATCGACTTGGTGTTGCACCACGACGGCAAAGCTCAAGTCAGACGCTGACAAATTCTTGAGCATTGAAGCGACTCGATAATCGAACATGGACGCAAACGAGTCTCGAATCGCCTGTATCAAATACTCTCCACGTTCCATTGGCACTGACAAAGTCGAATGATACATGCCAGCAAAGCTTGCCCCAGCGGAATCTTCATGCGGCGCCGAGGATCGCACAGCAACAAGCATCGATGAGATAGAATCAGAAGCTTCATTTAAAGCGTTCTTCTGCTCCTTTGTCAACGACAATGTATTGCAGAGGGCCTTTAAAGCGTCGCATGCATCTCGCGACTTATCGGCAACATGAGTATGAAATTCCTCAGTTGCTTTGACTTGCTCGATCCAAGGATCAAAGAATGTAGTTGTCAAGACAAAACCGTCGGGAACGTTAAATCCTGCTCGTTGAGATTGAAGCAAGCCAAGACCCTTGCCTCCAACCTGCTCTACCGTGACAGAGTCGTTGTCCGAAAAGCGAACCCAAAGTTTGGTCGACGGTGAAGGTGAAGTCATGCTGGTGCTCATACACCTGGTGCTTTCCAGAGCACTTTTGCTTCTACTGGACTTGACGCCGATTTCATCCAAGATAGCGAGAGTAATCACGAATCTGGCAAGTGAAACGCTTCGCCGGTTCAAAGAACCTGGCCATGGTTGCTCGCGCGACAGGATCCGTTTCCACGATTGACGGGAAGGTTATGGATGATGGAGTTACTTAGTACCGGTGCGATGATTAACTTCGCGCAGTTGAAGTTCAAGATTGCCGATCCTCGCCATCGTCACGTCGCTGGCTGTCGCACTTTCCCACGCACCATACTGTCCACCATGAAGCTTGCTGTTGTTGCCTCCCTTGTCGCCTCTGCCGCTGCCTTTGCCCCGGCAAGCCAGAAATCCTCGAGCTCGGCCATGAGCGCCGTTTCGTTCGAGGAGAAGGCTGGTGCATTGGTAAGAAAGTTAATGTAGACCAGAAGAATCCTTTGTTAAAGTTCGAGCCATGTACTAACAGACTACTCTTTTCCTTGAAAATGGAAGCCTCCTATTGGATACTGGGACCCGCTAGGCCTTGCTACTACCGAGGCCAAGTTCGATGAATACCGCGCCGTTGAATTGAAGCACGGCCGAGTTGTACGTCTTTTTATTTATGATCAAAGTTGTATGCATTACATATAATATCGCTCATTATTTAAGTCGCCCCTCCTACTTGACATTCACAGGCCATGCTTGCTGTTGTCGGATTCGTCGTTCCAGAGTTCTACCGATTCGGTTTCGACATTGCCCCAGGTCTGCCATGCGCTGAGGTTCCCAACGGTGTTGCTGCCCTTTCGGCCATCCCATCCCTCGGCTGGGCGCAAATGTTCTTCTTCATTGGAGCCGTCGACTACTGGGGAATCCTCGGAGACTTTGAAGTCGGCAAGCCCGACCTTGACCCAGACACCCTCAAGAAGCGCCAGACACAAGAACTTCAAAGTAAGTATTCAACGTCTAGTTCAGGATACGTTTAACCGGGCAATTTGACAGCATTGTTCATTGTTCCGGCACGGATCAGCAAACAAATCGAGAACCTCAACTCATCTATGACATTATTTTCATTCACAGACGGACGTTTGGCCATGCTTGCCACCTTGGAGCTCCTCCGCCACAACAGCCAGAACCTCGTGTCCCCTGGGTTCGATGGCCTCGACAACCTCATCACTGGACTTCCATTCCTTTACTAAATGAAATTTACCGGTAGCTAATAACGACGTTTAGACAAAAGGGTTCATTTACCGGTAGTTTCTTACTATTGATTTGAGTCATCTGCCGGTATAATACGGACTGCTTTTCGACATTCACTCATTTTTGAGTCTTGGTGCGACGTCACTTTTCGGAAATCGTTTCGAAGGCGGATCTTGGCATCGATTGACCCGCATGGACCACATGCCGATCACAACATCATCTCCACGCAGCGAACGGGATCATTGACCGCCTGAAGTGTCGTATAAAGGCAAACGACAGAGTAAATCATCGTGCAGCACCATTATAAACAGTCAAGCATGACTTCGACGAGCAATGACTGCTCGCCCGTTTCGCCCGATGAGGAGCAATCCATTACTTTGAATATTTCGCGTGTGGCCGACGAATGCCCCGACATTAAATGTTTGGGCTTTGATGACTACGACGTTATGAGGAGCGAGCAAAAGGAAATACTGGAACAAGGTGGTGCATTGTTTAGTTTGGATTGCACGCACAAGTTGGACGCTACGCAAGCCTTGATGGTGAATGAGATTGTCAATTTGTCGAGCTTTGACGACGAGGCTCGCGACAACCACGTTCCAAAATATGTGCATGGCGAGGACAGCTATCCGTTCATGCTGGTCAAAGTTGTATATTTGCTTCCTTTTCCCGATTTCATAGATTGGATCACACCCGAAAAACTGGCGTCGACAAGTTACCAATCGAAATGTCAGCTATCGTCACACATTCTCTGGGAGCAGGACCGCGCTGATACGTTTCGCTTTACAAAACCGATCATTCCCTTGGTATTCAAAATGACGGTGCAATTTCGGGTTAGCGAACTTGCGCGAGATACTTTGGACGCTTTGGCTGCCTGCATTGGCGGCATTAGCATCAGCAAGGGCATGCTACTCGAGAGAACAAAACGGAGCTCTCACTCCAAGTCTGATCGATGCCTCAAAGTAAAAAGTGTCTTGCTGTATACGGAGGTGAATGGCGGCTTGCTGTGTCATCATTTGACGGTGATTATGCTGGCGTCCGTCCCAAAGTTTGTCACGACGGTTGTGAAGCAATATAAGTCTTTGGGATCCAATGAAACGTCGGAAACTATTAGCAATACGAGGAAGTATCTTCGATCTGTGTTTTCGAAAACCAGCTAGTATTGTTTTCGCTTCTGCTGTGGCTCTTTGTCTGCTCCATGGCCGTGGGACGAGCGTTGGCTTGTTGCCAGTGAGCCATACTGGGCTCGCACAAGCGACACGTTGATGTAAGCAATAATTCATAATAAGAAAAACATGTTTGCCTACGACTTTTGGCGCCTTTATGTTCTCGTCTTTTTACAAATTTGTTTGCATTGCCTGGCTGCCTCGGCATAGGTCATTGGCAAACGATGATGATATCTCTAGTCTGATCGACTGCCATTGCCTTGATGATATCACTTCTACCGATAAGATGTAGCGTATGTTATAACCCGATACCTGACTTCATTAAGGGGAGTAACGTTGCACATAATAACTCCATCATGTCGCATGGAACACAATGCTCAACTAATCGTCTGCGCAACCCAACTCCTGGTTCATTTTTCTAAGCGCCCCAGAGTATTGGCGATTGTCAATGGCAACGAGTAAATCCCTCAACTCGCCGCGAAGACTTGCATTGCGACTCGTCGAGTGACCGCCGCCATAAATATCGCTTGACACTATTGCTGGCGGTAATTCAAGCTTGAACTCGTGACCGCCCGGAAAAAAGTGGTCTAGTATTTTTGGCTGGGACGCTTCCAAGTCGCCAAAGCAGACAAACAGCGTACGCTTTGCGTCTTCGTGTTTCGCACTATACCGATGGCTGGATACAAGGTCGCGGAACCAAATCATTGACATTTGCGTGTACATGGCAAGTCCAGCGTAGGTGGACTCCTCAACCAAGTATCGGCAAAGATTTCTGTCATTGCGGGGCGGGGCGGCTTCAAAATCAAGATCATGCCAGAAATGATCGATCCACCGAAACGTAAAGTTAGTCGGTCGTCCATACATGTCCAGCCAACATTCTCTGCCGGATATGCTGTTGTGATAAGGTGCGCGGCGTAAATGTGAGAGGTGCGCAAACTTAGCCTATTCCAAACAACGCTCCCCAACTAACTTACTGATACAAATATCCCGATATAACAGCACTGTACAAGTCTCTGACCAATACTACGTCGCGATAATCATATGCTGGTGACCGTTTCAAGAACTCGCTCGATGTGATGCGTATCAAGTCGCGCACTCCTTCCGGCAGGAGCTGCAAGCTCTGTATGTTTCCCATCTTATGAGGTCGTCGGTAGTATCTGACGCAGCAAGGTCCTCGACCATTCATGTCAGTGACGCAATTGCAGTCTTTGGACATTGGGTATACCATGGCAAGATTGAATGCCTTTGGCGCATTTAGCGACTGATTTCGAATGTCCAATGGACGAAACGACGATGGCGTCCCTAGAGTCTCATTGCTGTAGATAGCGCTTCCAGATCCAAATTGCTCGTCCGAGTACATGTCGTGAACCTTGTTCGACAGGTCGCTGTACCTCAAGTGTTCTCGTCGAGTGGCGAGGAGTCCATTTGGATCGACAAAGCGGACCACTGTCACTTTCACCGAGACGAGGATGAGCAAGAAAATCAAAGCGCATGCGACGCGCTTTACATTCAAGGATGTCATAACATTGTTCATTTATTAAATGTCAACTGTAGAGCAGTTGCCGAAGACGGTTAGTCCATGGTCGAAGGACTCGCCAAGTGATGCAGATGGTGTGTCTGTTGTAGTACCGGTACGATAATCTTACGACACTGCGAGGCTGCCGGTGTTTACGCAAGTGTTCTTGATAGTGAGCACACTTACGATCCCTACCGATACAGTACTGGTTTGCGACACTTGGATGATGTAATTGATCGACAAGCTAATTTAGACTATCAGCTACCTAATTAAAGCAAGTACTCCGAGTCAGCGATGGAAGGGATGATGGAGACTCCAAGTTGTTCGTGGACCATCAGGCCAAGGATTCCCATCATAGCCTGTCAAGAGGGATAAAACAAAGTCATGAGAAGCATGCTTCTCGCAACATTTACAAAATGAGTAAGAAATCTTGAGCAAACTTACCGCACGTCCTTGGTTGAGCTCGATGGAGCGCTTTCGTGCCTTGGTGGCATCGTCAAAGCTGTCCCAGCCAAGGTCAAAGTAGTTGTTGCGGAGATCACCCGGGAATTCTCCTCCAACAAAGTCACGCATGACAAACACCTCCAAGAAGCCAATGAAAGCGAATAGCTGCAGTTTTCCGGCGTATGGGATAGCTTCCAGTGCGGCGTAACCGTTGGGAATGTCGGCAAACTTGGTTCCGGAAAGGTCGATTGATCCCGGAAGACGAACTCCGGCTTCCTGAATGAGGTTACCAACGACAGCCAACATGGCCTGCAAACGGAAAAGAAAGGAAGAAACGTATCAGCTACGGACTTTAGAGAAACATCATCCAACAATCTCGGTCACAACGTACAATGCGGCCGTGCTTGACTTCGGTCAAACGCAAGCGGTCGAATTTAGCCTGGTCGCCATCCGCGACAAGGCCTAGCGGATCCCAGAATCCCAAAGGCAAGGTGGCACCTGATTATACAGAGATGTAATGTAAGGGACTTGATGAACGCTTCATGTTCACGGTTCACAGTTTGTCAAGCAGCTCCAAGAGTTTAACGTACCAATGTCACCCTCGAAAGCAGCAACAGAGGACGACTTGGACGCTTGCTGCGCTGGCGCAAAGGCAGCAGCAGAGGCGACGAGGGAGGCGGCAATGATGGTCTTCATGGTGAAAGTTGCTTGTGGTTGAACAATATTTACTGTGGTCGTCGAGCAGCGCGCAGAAGTTGAAGATGCTGGATCGCGGAATCCACCAAAGTTCAAAAATGGCGCGAAGAAGATGGAATGCCTGTGCGACGGAAACTACCTGTAGGTATGAAACTTTTCAGTTGAACAAGATACCATGGTTTTTTTGCTTGTCAATGCATTGGATATTGAGATCATAATGCTCATGTTATTCGTCGTTCAGGCTCCGATCGTCAACATGATTACTGTAGTGAATTAATTTACCCACAGTAATCATTCGATAGACAACCATCATTTATAACTGCATTGACTCAACTCGAGCAGGAGGGCAAGTAATCACAGTATCGCGGAAGCATGTTTTGAAGTCGCTTTTGCAGATGGACAGATTTTGCGAGGGTCAAGAGACGCTACGAGGAGTTGCGCATGCGGTTACACTGCGATTTTCGATGCACACTTGCCAGCATCATAGCCATGAACAGAAAATACTCTTCGGTTCTCGAATGAAACCTGCACAGAACGCTATTATATCGAATTATGACATAGAATATGAGTACGACGCATACTACGTTTAACTTGTTCTAGAAGCTGCTATATATATATACTTCGCTGTAAAGGCTGTTCACAGACATCCTTCGGCTGGCTTAATACAGGCCAAGCTCGCATCACCGGTAGATGTTCGTCCTGACCGCTGTTTTCGTTTTGTCTTAGCGAGCAAGGCGTTCCGAGTCACTCGATTGTGCACCTGTAGCTCGAGCAGTCGCAGCTTTTGCTGAGTGA
Source organism: Mayamaea pseudoterrestris (assembly GCA_027923505.1). Taxonomy (NCBI): domain Eukaryota; phylum Bacillariophyta; class Bacillariophyceae; order Sellaphorales; family Sellaphoraceae; genus Mayamaea; species Mayamaea pseudoterrestris. The sequence continues at coordinate 104,226 of BROI01000032.1, read as the reverse complement.
GTCCCTGCACTGCCATTACTCGCTCACGTCTCGAGGATTGCGAAAGGCACTTCAGTGCACCTGAGTTGCTCCTGATTTGTCCATGGACTTGCTGATACGCTTGTGTATGTTCCCAGTCAAGAGTGAGGGCGCAGGCTCCACTACAGCTTGGATTGTCCCCAACAGTGACTGCATACTCTTGGATCTTGCAAGTTGGCGCGAAGCGTACTTGTCGGGTTGTTGCTGTGACACCCGCCGACGCATCATCTTTTGAAAACTCTGACGTAGTTTGCCGGTAGGGTAGCTTGGGAAGACTATCATACGAATCATTCACAGTGCTTTGCCTACAGGAGAGGTTGACCTCAACGTCTGACACAGACAGGGCGAGTAAGCCAACTTGCATTGCTGTTTCGTCGGCCGCCGAACAAACTTTGTCCATTCCGATTGTACCAATAGCTGTAGCAGCCTTCTGCTCATAAGTCGACGATGTGCTCGCCGTATCGGCACGCGAAGCCGGCATCGACGGTGTGTGCGACCTACCGCTAGTCCTCGTCGGAAGTTTGTCGATGGATGCAATGGAAGTGAGCGGCACATGAAAATTTGATAACAGGTAGATATCCTCGTCTCCTTCATCTTCGGAGCTCGTCACGTACTCCATCATGAAGTTGTCATCACTCATGTACTCAGAGCCGCTGTAATCGTCGTATGATCCTGATTCGTCACGAAAGTAGCTACCATTGTCACTCGAGTCACTGAATGACTCTTTCTCCTGGAATGAACGATGCAGCTCGACTGTCTGATGAGCATTATTGGTAGGTAGAATCAACTCGAATTCATCATCGGTGTGGTGAAACGAATCCTCCTGTCGCGATGAGGAGGTGGCATCTTCTTCCTCCTCCTCGTCCTCGATCAACGTCCGCAATCCCGTTCCGGCAACTGGTATTGCCACTGCTCCGATGTCCTCCTCGTCTTTGTCGGAATCAAGAAAAGGGAAAGTTTGCTCCAGCAGCTGATGAACTGATGGAATGTGTGGCCTTGCAGATGGACCACCCATCGTAATGGAACGAGGTTGCCCCGGGCTGTTCCAATAATCAGCCGGATACGGACTGGTGGCCATCGCTGGTAATCCAATGCTACTCAAGCTCGATGAAAATGATTCGCTGGCGGTGGCTTCGGTCCATTCCTCGTCTGACGCCGTCTTCGCGAAGCCAGGATTCGATGTCGAGCGGTTCTCGGATGCGCCCACCCGAACTTGTCGCCGAAGCGGGCCCTTTAGCAGCTCAAGATAGAGGTCCGTCGACATACGATGCCCTTTACAGGAAGAGTCCCACCGATTTGATCGGTTGCTCTCGTCCTCACTACGATGGTTCGCGCTAGCTTCCTCATCGCCAACCGGTTGTCGATCAGCTGTCGCTTGGTGTGCCATAGTTTGCCTTCTTGGCTAGCCAACGCGCGTCGCGACTGACAAGCCACGAAATTCAATGCAGATTGATGTCCACAGTCTCTGCTGACAAAAAGGTGCTTGTCGCTGTACGCTGCTGTACTTGGATCAGATAATTTTTTGATCATGGTTGAATGAAGGGTTCCAGCAAGGCCAAAAGCACGGAACCAGCACCGACTGAAAATGAAACGGCTCCCGTCAAACGCTAGGGCAATATTAGACACGCATCGATTCATGATTGTCCGATGTCTTGGCGTTCGTCATCAGCAGCTGCTGACAAAGAGGCAATAGCTTTATATTGAAGTGATAATTTACCCTTTAAAGTTTAATAGTGCCCTTGTCGTCGGCATGTTCGCGCGACATTTTGATTCACAACTTTACGCCATTGGCGACATCATCGTACTCGTCGTATCGGTTTTTGATCGAGTCTCTATCCTTAACCTTGCTGCGTTCACGACGTGCTCCCATGAAAGATACACCCTCAACTTGCGTAGCATCGCTACGAGAAGGCTCCGTGGAGCGAGCACGTCATTCAACCTCCACAGGATCCATCAAGCACTACAATCACTGTCGCGATATACCTTTAGGAAGTTGACCATGAAGCTCGCCGTCTTTGCATCACTCATTGCGTAAGTTTTCGATTGCGGGGAAATGCGATTTGAGGGATGAAATCGAGCCGCAACCATGGGCGTTGATGCCGTCAGCTCAGGGACGAAGGAGGAATGGTTTAGAATGACGGTCTCCAGTCAAGCGACGTCTGTACACTTTGTAGCTGTGCAAGTCGATTGATTATGAACTGCATAATGCATCAAAGGACTCTAGTCGCCATAGATGCATACCGTATCGATGACCAAATGAGCATGATGCTACGGGGTGTGGTAGTTGTCGTCTTGCCCTGTGCAGACTGCAACTCTGTTGTGCAGCATAGCGATCGATCACTTCGACACCGCATCTCACACTCTCTTAATTTCTTTGTGGTTTTACAGCTGCAGCGCCGCATTCGTAGCACCATCTGCGGAGCGCGCATCGGTTGCCCTCAATGCCGAGCGCCGCGAATTCCTTTCCGCTGCCGCAGTAGCAGCCGGTATGGCGTTCGCTCCGGTTGCCGCCAATGCCATTCGCGACTACGACAACGTCAAGTTCCTTGGTGGAGGTGAAGTTGTTGACGTAAACAATGCCAATGTCCGCGTTTACCTCAAGATGCCAGGCATGTACCCGAGTGCCGCCGGAAAGATTGCCGCCAACGGCCCATACAACTCGGTGGCTGATGTCTACAACATTCCAGGCCTAAGTGCAAAGGAGAAGGAAGTCATCAAGAAGTACGAGAGCCGCTTTGTTGCCAACAAGCCTTCCGCCGACTATGTCATTGACCGCATCAACAACGGCCTTTACCGTTAATTTTCTTTAAATGTAAGGGTAACTCGATTAGAAGATTAGAAGCCTGGTTTAGTCATAAAAGGCTTGCATTTTGTTTCATTGCCGTTGATAGTGCTGCCTGGCTGTAATATGCTACGAATTGAGCGTAAATTTCATGCTATTACATACTGCACGTCCCGTTAGCACTTGCATAGCAAACAGGACCATAGCTGAATGTTCGATGTCCGTCTGTCGTGCGTTGCTTGGCGGCCGATCATTCGTTTGAAGATTCTCCAACCACATCACTCACAAAATCGATCGTCAATGCGAGCAGCTCCTCAAGCCACACGACCTTCTGATCTTGGTAGATAGTGTCTGTAAACGAGGATGATCTTTGGAAGTGGCCCTGCAAGTCTCGGCGCTGCCGCCGTTCTTGTTCTTGCTTTGACAGCTGGCTTGTCGCAGGCCCAAAACGAAACTACTTTTGTCGGCCTCTACGGCAGTGGAACAACCAATCCTTCCAAGTGCATTTGGGATATTCTTTCGACTATTTCAAGCGGCATTCGCTTTCCCTCGCGTTTGACCTATCGTGGAGTGGGTAGCACTATTGGGCAAGAGGAATTTATCAACAATTTCAACGTTGATGAATCGCCCGTCGCCTTTGCCAGTGGCGACATTCCCATTCTGACTAGCGACTACAAGAAGCTCAAGAACAAGGGCATTGAAGTCATGCATTTGCCCATTTTGTTGGGTGCCGTCAGTGTTTTTCACACGGTTCCAGTCGCGGCGCCATACCAGCTTAACTTGACGAGCTGTCTTTTGGCCAAGATTTACATGGGCGAGATTCCGCGTTGGAGCCATCCATCGATTGCCAAGTTGAATCCAAACATGCAGGCCGACATGCCCATTCACGTCGTTGTGCGTGATGCTGGAAGTAGCTCGACGTCGAGCTTTACGGAGGTACGATAACACAACGAGGGCTGGCGATGAGATGCATTTTTGGCTGCGAACATTGGGCTTGCTTATTACTATTGAACATCCAGACATTGATTCGTTCTGACCCAAAATATTTGTTATCATGCCTATATAGTATCTTCACAAGTCGTGCAGTGAATCTTTTCCAGAGAGCATGGTGAGTGATTACCCAGATGGTTGGCCCTCGAAGTTTAGCCAATGCTCCGGAAGCGCCGGTGTAACTGCTTGTATTTTTGATACGGAAGGTTCAATTGGGTATATTGATGCGGGGCATGGAGTTGATGCCGGTCTGGATGAAATTAAGCTGGAAAACACAGATGGGTACTATCTTTCCAGCGGTGAAGCGATTGCCAATGATGGCCTCTCCGCTGCAGCCAAGGGGCAGTTTCCCAACAACCCACTCAACGACTTTGGTCAGGTGTCTTTGGTGGACCGACCGGGAAAGTGGACGTGGCCCATTGTGCAGGCGTCGTACCTCTACGTGCGTCGCAATATCACGTACGTTGGGAGCGCGGCGGAGCAGAGTCTGTTGGTCGCCTTTCTCGACAGTTTCTTGAATGAGGATATTGTGGGTGTCTGTGCAAGCGAGTACGGTTTTACACTTCCGTCGTTGGCGACTCAAGCTATTGTTCGCAGTGGAATTGATGTACTTAAGAAAGGATTACCAAGTGATGCCTCGCCATGGACATGGGAGACTGATGCGACGGCTTTCGCTGGAGCAAACCCTTACACGATTTCAACGAAAGCCAGATCCATCGATGCAGTACAAATTGAGGACTTGCAGACTCTTGTGCAGAAGATGCAGGGTACGATCGATTTTTTGCAGACGAATGTGCACGAGCTGAACACGATTTTGGAGCGCACGGGATTGGTCACAGGTCTCGTTAGCGACGAGGTCACCGAGAGCAGCGCTGATGCTGGCTACACTGTCACTGAGAACTTCCAGAAGTTTACCGCGAGTCAGAAAATCAATACAAAAGCAGCTCTTGTGCTTAGTTCGATCTCGTTTGTTCTCAGCATGTTGATTCTTGCAATGCTCTTGACGAAGAGGGGCCGCAAGTCTCAGTACGATACGCAGCCAGCTCTGGAGCAGCCACAGACAGTGGGTGCTTGATGTGGGCATGGTTTGCGAGTCGTCGACTTGAGCATGTGGTGCGGCTTTGAGCTCGGAAACTTGTTGAGAATTAGGACGTTACTGCAGGCTTGGTCGGGCTTGCTACGCTACCAACTTTGGCTGAAGGAACTACAGGGTCCATACCGGTTACCTGTGATGATATAGCTAAAACAGTTTTGGTAGATATATCTGGCTTATACGTCTGCTGCTTAGTTGTTGACGACAATAGAGCACGAGAACGCAACTCCTCGTCGCTAGTTGACGAAAAAAGCTTACATCAGATTGTCGTTTTGCATGCTAGCAATTGTCCTGTGAAACGAAACGGGCGCAAGGGTCAGCTTAAGCAGCGCACGTCATACTCATATTCCTTCATCTAAATACATACATCATGATACACCCAGTCCTTCTGAAACTGCCCAGGTTTGCTATGCGCGTGTTGCGCGTTGTCCATGGGAAGCTCCTTGCGCAATGCATTGTTCAAAATGCTCTGAATGCTAACCGCAATACTTTGCGCCGTCATGGTGGGCCGCCAATCCTTGCCAAGCAGCGACAAGCAAATGTCGCCGTTTGTATAAACGTGCTCGTGCAGAGGAATATGTGGTGGCAAAAAATAGACGCTTGGAGGAACTGTTGGATATTGCGGAGGGAACTGGATTCGAAGCTGAAACGTTTCGCCTTCGTAGATCGAGCCTTTGGCTCCAACGATCGTAACGATCCATATTCGAATATTCTTTCCAACCCTTACCGTCAAATTTGGTGGAGGGTCTTGAATAAACTGTTTAAGCTCTCGCTGGATTCGGTAATTGGGTGAGGATGATTTAATATCGGTTAGCAAATGCTGCTTCGCGCCTGCAGACTTTGTTGCAACAGATTTTTGCGCCACCGGTTTCTGTTGTTGCTTGATCTTGGTTAAGGGTTCGGGTATACTTGACTCCGTCTTCACCTCCGACTCTTTTACTTTGCTGACATTAACGTTCTTCTTTGTCTTTCTCGATCGTTTCTTCTTTTTGTTTACAGCTTTGTTTGCCCCAACTGCAGGTTCAATCGTGTCCGCAGCCTTCTTCCGTCGCCTTTTCAACGGCTTTTTAGCTATTTCAATCGGCAGTAGCTCTACGCCAAACATGGCTTCAAAGGTTTTCGCTAATGAGCGCAGAAGGCCAGCAAGGCTGGGTGATATTCTGTTGGCGGTTGACACAAGTGTATGAACGAGCGATTGAATTGTTCGGGCGACAAGAGACTGTTCAGCGACAGCTTCGGAAGATCCACCTCGAAGACTTTCCAACGCCGAAGCAGTAGACGACAAAGATTTGTATGAATGATATAGTATTTTTCCCGAAGCGACATTCTTCTCTAACGTGCATAGATTGGACCGATCTTGATGTTGATTGGGAAACGGATTGGAGATGGCTGTACTCCGTCGCCGTTTATAAGCTTCGGCAGTTCCAACAAGCAGAAGAGACGCCAGTAAGATTCTCCGATATAAAACCATGCTGCTTTTACGTTCAACTTCGTCGCTTTGATCGTCCACAAATGTGATCGCTCAGCCATGGTCGATGAGTGGAGCGTGACGCGTGGAGAAACCTGCCGAACAAAGCGGCATTGCTAGTGCGACAGAGTTAGGACGCTATTGCGAGAGATGCATGCGACTTTACACCTTCCTACCGGTAGCTGCATCTAACCTATGGCAGAGTAGAAATATACCTTTGTCTAGCTTCTATCTATCAGACGCCATTTGCAGCTTGGCTGCCACAAATAGTTTCAATAGTCGAAAAGTTTCCACCGAAAGGCCCCTCGACCCCTGTCCGAGGCAACAGCAAGCTCATGAAAAGCATTGCTCGTTGCCGTAGCTGCTCTTGGAAATCATGTGCTGCGAGCATTGACAAAACAATGTCTGTCACGCCGTTATTTGTTAGCGCAGTTTTCATAGTCGACGAGGCTTCTGCAAGGATACACAGCAAGTCGCAGGCTTGTAATTGGATGTAAATATCACGCGAATGCAACTTTATCCCGTGAAGAATACCCGGAATGAGCTTGAGCACCTCATCATGACAATTGGAAAGTTGCCGAAAGCGGATCCATCGAAAACAAGACTCTTGCGCCCTTGCACTAGATTGGTGAAGTTGCATCCCTCGGCCAATCAAGCGCACCACTGAACATTCGTCTTCCGGTGCAACAACTAATCCGCACAAGACGCAAACAATGTTTCCAAACACCGAAACACTGTCCAGATGTTTCTCTAGACAGGTCAATATGACTTGGATTTCTCGTTGCGCATCAGCGCGCCCAGCGGCTGGACCAGTGTGGACCAGCCAACAAGTGGCAGCTGCAGCATTACAGCTGATTAGGAAATCGTTCGAATGGGTTTTCATGACCTTCAGCAAAAGCTTTGCTCCGTTGGGCAATTTACTTCGACAAAGGTCGTTAGCGCACAAATCAGTGAGAATTGAAAGGCCGACCTGCTGGATGGAGACATCATCTACATGTTTCGAAAGGACTTGCATCAGTATTGGCAGTATCTGGAACCAGTCAAGTGGTGACGGCAGATGCATTCGCAGTAGACGAAGAATTCCCAGCAACGGCATCTGAATCTCTGCGTCTTGAAGATGAACTATCATGCTATACATGCACGGCTTGAGGCAGGCTCGAGCTGGAAAGGAAATGTTGTTCAAAGCCGAAAGCATCATTCGCATTAGCCAACAACACTCGAGCTGGACTGATTTGCTAGCTACATGTCTCTGCATTGCGCAAAGACAAATCTCCATGCAGTTCGTCACGCCAAAGTTAAAGTCCAACATATGAAGCGTGAGACTCTTGATCCTGGCGGAGCAATGGAGGCGAAAGAGAGCAACATGTTCATATGTCGACAGCAGATCGAGCATGTATCCCAAGTTTAAATATGGCTCGTCGGTCGATTTGTAATTCGTTTCTAGCAAGAACTTTCGCAGCAGATCCAAGTTGGGACAAAATGTGGAGGAAGGCGAAAATGAAGCATCGAGATTAGAGTTCGACAAAGCACGACCGAAAAGCATTGCATCGGTGGCTTGTTTCTTGCGATCGCACGCCATCGCCTGCTCCTCTATGACTTCCTCAGGCGTTCGAGGTGGATGTTTTCGTTTGGATGCCAAAGTGTTCATGGCAGAGAATGGTTGTTGGATCTTATGCTCGACGACAGCGTTTGTTGGTGTGTGTTTTGGATTTTGTGAGCACCTTTGGCAGCGTTGAAGCATACATTGAAGTAGAACGTCATGGTCGATAATTGATGGGTCATCTTCAAGTTGAGCTCGTCCGATGGACCGAAAGGAGACAGGTTTTTGATAAAGATTAGCTGTTTCGTTAACACTTTTCGGGCGTAACTTGAACTTGAATTATGAAGTCGCGTGGCACAGTTGTGACTACCGGTAGCTCGCTGCTCATCTGCCAATACATACAGTATCTATACTAGTTTTTCCTGAAAGTACTTGTAGCCATGGCGGAGGTAAATTGCAAGTGGGTGTGTCATAGAATCTTGTGGTGGGAGCGGTAACAGTGACAAAATGGGCAGAGGCGCCACTGTCAGGAATGAGACTAACAGTAAGTACACTTGGGCATTTGGCAATGGAGATGGGCTAGTTTGGTAGCCTGGGAGGTAAGTGCAAGGTCCTTCTAGCAATATTCACTAGCAGTGTGGTGACAAGTAGTGCTGTGTTCCAAACACTTGCTATTAGCCTTGTTAAATGGGGCTTGTTGGCCCTCCATGGTGCAATCATCTTCACTTACATCACGACTGAGGCAGCAAGGCTAGCAGCATACACAATACACATAAATGGTGCCAACATCATTATTCAGGCTGCCCTACAAGATGGTATGGTATGCCTGGTTGGTGTCTCAGTTGCTGGTAGCTGGGGGGCACCAAATTCAGGCAGTCTCTGTGGCAGAACATTGCGATCAGACAGGCAAGTCATGAATGCCTTGCACAATCTTCATCAAGGAACAATGCCTATCAACTACCAGCCATCAGATTTTACATCTCTGGCTGTTGGAGTGGGTTATGGCAGCCAGCTACTGTGTACAAGCCTGGGGCCATGAAATTGAGGCACCTCCTGTGGCAACACTTGGAGCATAGATGGTTTGTGATGAATGCATTGCACATTCTACATCATGTAACAATGCCTGTCAACTACCAGCCATCAGTTTTTCCATCTCTGGCTGTTTGAGTGGGTTTTGGCAGCTTCTGGCATTCCGTATCGCAGCGTTACTCTTAGTCGCGCTACGACGTCTGTCTCTCTCCGAGATCAGCAGTCGTCGAAAGTTGAGGCCAGCTTCTCACAAAGTTGACCAAGTTCGCTTGTAAAAAGAGTGAAAAATTAGACCCGACGCAACGAATTGTTAAAATACACTCATAGACACGCGCACAATCATCAACAAATCAAGCTTGACTGTGAATTCAAACGGGGTTGTGTATAAACAGCTGCTGCCAACAGCAAGCATCGAGCGGCTGCGACCTGAGACCTGATACAGTTTTGGAAAGAGCACATGGACAAGTCGTTTGTATGCAAAAGTGTTTGCTGATTGGGAGCAAACAATAGCTTGTGGTGAAAAGTCTATCGTGTTAGTTGCTGAGCCAGCGGACAAGGATAAGCTTTCAAGGTCCGATCTTTAATTTTAGCATCATGCCGTCGACAGTAGCGGAAGACGTGCATATGCTTGTCCAAAATGAGTCATGGTATAATGTAAGAAACTCGTAGCATATACTACGCGCTTTGCGTTGGGGACTAAAATTGCCTTTGGTGCCATATTTAAGGTTGCGATCGACAGTCTGATTTGTTATATCTCTCGTTCCGTTCAAACAGGAACCATTGTTGATTCTTGTTATGGGTGCTTCTGGAGACTTGGCAAAAAACAAAACCTTTCCAGCGCTGTTTGAACTATGGGGTGCGCGGATACTACCCCAAAACACCATTATTCATGGATTTGCGCGGAGCAAGCTTGGTCACGATGCGCTTCGTTCCATGATTCGACCAGTGTTGATGAAAAATGTGTCTGCCATGGAGGAGGGATCGAATGACGTGAATGCGTTTCTCTCACGGTGCTTTTATAGCAGTGGCGTTGGCTACGGTGACTCGGACACCTTGTCGATGATTTTGCAAACGCGTGATTACCACAATTTACTCGTGTATCTGGCTGTTCCTCCGCATGTCTTCAGCGAAGCTACGTTTGCAGTGAAAGTAGCTTTGTCGGAGCAGACAAAACATGCCAATGGGCTTGTCCGCATCGTTTTAGAGAAACCTTTTGGTCGCGACTACGACAGTTGCCGCGAAATGCTTGAGGAGCTGATGGCACAAGGGTGGGACAAAGACCAATTGTTTCGCATTGACCATTATCTGGGCAAAGAAATGGTACAAAACCTTTTTACGTTGCGATCTGAAAATCCATGGCTTGGGCACATTTTGAACAACCATGTCGTTCAGTCTGTTCATATTGTATGGAAGGAAGCAATCGATCTGAATGCTCGCGGAGGCTTCTTTGACGACTATGGTATCATCCGAGATGTTGTTCAAAATCATCTGATGCAGCTTTTGGTGCTTGTCGCATTGGACCTGCCGGCAAGCTTGTCAAGTCGTGCGATTGTTGCAGCAAAGGTCGCCCTGCTAGAGCGTATACGTCCAATTACGGCTCAAGATACATTACTCGGCCAATACGAAGGCTATTCGGACGACCCATCCATATTGAATAAAAAATCTATTACGCCAACGTATGCTGTCGCTCGGTGTTGGGTCGATACTGAAGCTTGGGAAGGAGTGCCTTTTGTTCTGGAGGCAGGGAAGGCCCTCGACGAGCATTTATGTGAAATTCGGTTTCATCTTGTGGGCAACTTGACAAACGTATTGGCCATGCGCGTCCAGCCTAATCCAGCTGTCTATATCGACACTGTCGTGAAAATTCCTGGTTTTTCGGATGCTCTGACGACGACGCGCATGGGGTTTGACTACGCGAACGGTGGTGCGGTGCCTAGTGCATATGCACGCTTGCTACTGCATGTTTTGCGAGGTCGTCACGAGAACTTTGTTCATGCCGAGGAGCTACTGCTTGCCTGGAAGATTTTTACTCCTGTCCTGCAACAAATTGAATCAGATAATCGCCAGCCCGAGATTTACGACAAAGGCAGTGACGGTCCGCCTTCGCGAACGATGTACCTCGAAACGATGGGAGTCGAGAAACCGTGGGTTTCACCTCGTGCCGCCTTGTAATTGTATTTCTCGCAAAGGAAGTTGCTCGGCGGCCAAATGCTGCCTACCGTAGTGGTACTTTATGCGAGCTCTTTACTTTGTGGTTTTTCGCCTTTGAATGCGTGCATTGATTGCTGAATTACTTTATCAGTGACGGCGGCGTGATCAAAGTATGCCATGTATACATTCTACACCAAAAGAATTATGTTTTCGAAAGTCCGGATTGGCACTGTTGAAGACGAATTGTATACATACGCGCAATTGCATTGATAATGTAAATTAGTTATAAATCATTTCACTCAATGACTCAATAGTACTTCTAGCTTTCAATCAGTCTTTGTCATCGTTGATGTCGCAAACATGTTGCGAGCGCCGCGTGCAAAACGAGCCATTTCGTTGGAAATCATGTCCAGATTCATCGTCGGTGCGGCATAGTTGCATGTCAAGGACGTATGATGACGCTTATGACTACTCGCCGAGACACAGTGTGGCTCAAAGTATGAACTGAAAGCTTCCATGGCAGGCATGTGAACCAGCAAATTAAATAGCGAAACAATGCAGACGGCAGATTGCAATTCGAAAATGCTTGGGCGTGCAATGCCAGCTCCAACCGCAAATGGGAGAATGTACGCAACGACATATTCGGCTGGACTGACAGCATTAGCGGCCGAAGGCGGAATAAAGTCCTTGAACCGATGATGAAACGCATGAAACTTGTATAAACCTGGAACTGTGTGCATGGCCTTGTGCACAAAGTAGTAGCCAATCGAATGGAAAAGTACAATCGCAAAGATCCGCAGCATCGACCACGACAGCTCTGCGTAGGTCCAATCAACAAAGTCGCGGTTTTTGCAGAATAATGATTCCGACAAGACGTAAATGGGGACTCCAAACAAAATGTGATTGACAAGGTTCAGCGTGACAGCTTTCGTGTAAAGCGTTCGGCCCCTGGGATGCTTCGTCAAGAGGTCGCCGACGGTTCGACAGGAGATTGCTTCAAGCAAAACCGTCACGAGTACCGTGGCTATGGCGACGACCAAGCCATTGCGAAAGGAAACGAAATATTGATCATAGGAGCCGCTCATGGTTGATGGCGGAACACAAATGACATGACTGTGAATCCACGCGTTGATGCAGCTCTTCGGTTCTCGTCGCAGAATTTTCGTGTCGTACCGTTAGACAGGGTTTGGGCCTTTCCATAGGGCAATATTGTAGGATCAAGATATGGCAATAATAGAGACTAGTCGTAGAAATGACTTGTATTGTTTACTATAGTTGAAAGTGTAGTTGTCTTTTTTGACATCCAGCTTTGATACTTTTCAAAACTCGTCACTCAGTACTTGTGTACAACATATCACAGTCATACTGGTTTCTTGGCCATGTGTTTCGTTATTCAATGAAATCAGACACGACTGAAAATTTATTGCCATGAAAAGGGCAGCGATCGTGGCTCCGTCGCGTTGAAAGCAATTGCCTTGAAACTGCAGAAAGCAAACCACAACGTCGGTCGGTTGCTGCTGCCTCGGCTGGATAGTTTGTTTTCTCTCACTTATACTATTAAATCCACAAACTGCGTCTGCTCATCGGCAGGTTTCTCGATCATACTGGAAGGAGAGTCACAGCTTACGACAAAATCGTCGACCCAGTGAGTGAGGCTTCGCTCAACCATCAACCATATTGACCAAGGGCAATTCGTCCTTCAACTACGAGGAGCATGGCCGAGAGTAGCTTACTACGATTGCTTTCCACGTCTTCCAGAAGCACCATGCAATCCACTGCCATTGAGGAAGAGCCTTGGACGATGGCCTTAGCAGCAACCAATCATATCATCAACAAGAAGCTTCAGCTTGGTAAATCTCCCGCCGGCAGCAGCATGAAAGACCTTGCATCGGATGTACAGTCGGTCGCGACCGAAGCACTCACGACAAGTACCGCGGAGACGACTGGAACGACAAACTACTCGGCACTGTTCATTGCTTCTCCTGCAGTGATTTCTGCGGCGGCTTGCATCAACGTGAATGAACTTATCAAGGAAAATGTCTCGCAATCACATGGTGGATCGGATGATAGACGTAGTGGATCATCAGCCAACGATGCCGAGAAACATGCGCAGCAAGGAGACGAGTACGAAGACTATGTTTCGCCTGTTGAGTATGATGTAAATGGTAATATGACAACAACGGTGATAAAGGCAATGTCACCACAACAAGCGAGCCGCGTTCCACTTCGAACACAATCTATCGATTCATTGGACTTTGCCGACTTGATGGACTGGACAATCGATTCAAACATTGATTCGTTGGTAGATTCTCTAGCTACATTCGCGCATGATAGTGACGAAGTATTTTGCTTTCTGTCGGCAACTGCGTCATCCAAGCCAAAGAAGGCTGGATTGAAAGGCGGTGCAACCGTGCCAGCAATCACCGCGGCACGCAAAGGACGAAAGCCTTCTTTTTCAACGGCGCAACACGACGCATCGGAAGCTCCTTCCATAAACATGGATAATAAAGCCTTTAACCCAACTGCAACAGAGCAGCGTTCTGTAGCGCCCATGAATGTTCCAAGGCGCCGCCAGAGTCTCGTCTCAACATTAAGCTCTGATGTATCTTCACAAAAGGGCCCGAATCAAACAATTTCATTTCGGTTGCATGAGCTTGGAATCGCGCCCATGGAGCTACTTCAATATATTCCTCGAGAAGCGCTTCAGCAGGCGATGGACCGGTATCGAGCGGAAGCAAAGCTCAAGAGTATGATTGTCGCAAACGGAGTTTGTAATGGAAGTGCCGAGAGGCAGGTCGACGACAGGAGATCAATTGTCACAGCTGCACCTCATGTGGTTGATATAGAGACAGCTACTGAACAAACCTACGCAGATACATCAAGCACCGATGACGACAGCATAAAGATCTTCAAGAATCCGAATCATAGCCGATGGGAGCCACATACGCAGGACTGTCAATCGGTGTCAATGCACTCCACTCAAATTGATGCACTCTCCTCGTCGCTTTCGTCAACTGTGTTTAGCGGAAAACGATCGGATGATGCATCGACGGACCAATCAAGTCGCAATAACCCGACGCGTCCGCCGGAGCGGCCTTGTCGACGAGGCAGTGTAGTCGCTGCAGTCGGGCAAACTGAAAATGACATGGCAAGTCTTCCACCAATAGTGCTGACAGTTGAACCGCAGCATACTCAAATAGATGACACGAATCCATGGTGTCAAGACCCTCCTTCGGCGGAAGTCAATAACTGTCCCCATTCGCCATCGTCAAAAAGCGGCAATCCTGACTTGCTACCTTCACGTATAAAGACACAAAACTCCATGCTTCAGCGCCATTTGGAAGAACAAGCACAAATTCACACCCATCAGCTTTCTGGAGGCAAGAGTATATCCAGTCGACGTTCCAAACGTAACTGCGGCAAAAGCACTAGCTCCGAAACAACGTCCCGCGTCAATAATCGCAATCGCGTGCCCTTATGCCGCGAGCTTGTCAGTGACGCTATTAGCGAAAAGGCGCCGAAGAAGTTGTCAACACTGCTGGACCAGCGCAATGCATCATCCAGTGGCCGCGGAGGGCGATCAGTCAAAAGTTCCGCCGAGAAATCCGCTACTAGCGCAGTAAGTCGCAAGAGCGGCGGGGCGAAAGCTGGACCTGTCGTAAAAAAGGTAGTTCGAGGCGCCGAGGCTACTACATTGCCTTCTGCTGCGGAATCAAGCGGCAGCCCAACAGCAGAAACTCAATTGCGTGCCAAGGGACATTCGTACGGCCTGAACTCACTGATTGAGACAACAGATCTTCAGCCCAAAAAGAAAAAGAAAAAGGAACAATGCACCCAAAGGCGGCAATCTGACGGTAGCCCGAAAAATGCAGCTGTTACCTCGAATGGACCCTTACGCAGCGCGACTCTTTGCGTCGGCAACAGTTCTGCAGTGCACCACTGCGAAGCAATTCCTCCGCCTGAAATATTGCAAAAGGCGAAGATTGCGGGTCGTGGACGAGCGACTGCCTCCTCAGCTACCAATGGCCAACTTCGCAGTCGCTCGTCGCCGCAAAAGAGTACCCAGAATTCCAATAAACGTTCCAAAAGTTTGCCTCGCTCTCCACCTCAGAGTCAAAGCGCACCAATAAACAATGTCATTTCAAACCAGTCTCAAATACAAGTCACCGACTCTCCGAACGCAAAAAGCAAAGCTCAGAATATCTTAAAGGTCGTCAAGGAAGCTTTTCGAAAAGGATCTGCACGCGATATCTCTTCGTCAGATTTCGGCGACAAAGTAAAGCTGCCAATTGCTCTTTCCAAGACATCAGTGCCGTCGACCGCCCAACGCATTGCTGTCCGTATTCGGCGTCCGCTCACATTAGAAACAGAGGACAGTCAATTAGCGCGACGGTCTTTATCTCGACCACGCGTTAAGAATGGAAGCCAACGTTCGATAAATAGTCGGTCAGCTTTACCGATCTGCACGGCGAGCGAACAATTTATTGGCTCGCCAAACACCGACCAATTAAGTAAAGCGACCAGGATCAAGGTGAGAGTCAAGGTGCGGGCTATGACACCGGAGGCAGATAACCAAGAATGAGGACGCAATCAAGATGACTCACATGAGTGCGCATAACAAGTGCAAGGATTTGGGCATGATGATCCAGTGAGCAGCTCAAAGTCGAATATTTTTCGTAGTAAAGATTACTCAAGTTATACAAATTCGCTTAATAAGGCATACTATGTTTGTTACTCCTATCTTGCGCAATAGTCGCCTGTATAAAGGGAAACTGTTCCATCGTTTCGTAGCTCCTCCTACTCGCAGCATTCGGAAACGACTCGGCATAGCGACCAAAACGACAGAGAATTTAATAGAAATCCGAGGCACATTGCAGTCGTTATGTTATCACATATTGCGGAGACACTATATTTCCTGTCAGGGGTTGCATAATCGCTCTTTCGCTTCGAAACAAATCCAATTTCTCGAGTGTGATCCGTCTTTCTGGAAGCAATAAATTCAGCGCTGCTTCTGGACCCACGAGCAGAGTGCTTTGTTCTTCCGAAAGCTTCGAGGCGCATTCGACATCTCCGTGTTTGTCGTCGTATTCGATCAAAATTTGGATATTTATTGAAAGCCTACCTTGCGAGGAAGTGCTGAGGAACGAAAGATTCGGTTTTTCGACTGTTACTACAGTCGTTTGCGTTTTCTAGACTTCCAATTTCGACATCACCCACTTTTGAGCTTTTTTTTTAAAGATCGGAGCCATTTTCTTGCGTTCTTGTGAATTTCCTGAATGGCGATGGTGGCGATGAGCCGATGAGTAACGCAAAACAACAAAGAACAAAAGCAGATACGGATCCTAAGACCTGACGAGCAAAGGCTCGGGCTTCATGTTGGCTTGCTTGATAAAAATATAGCAGGCAAAGGTGATTGCTGGGCTAGTATAGCATTCGAACGATGCACATTCGATTCTAGATGGAGAGAATGCATGACCAGCGAAGTCAAGTGTCGTACCGGTTATCATTCTTAAACCGCTGAGAGTTTTGTCACACGCGATAAGCGTCGTGTTCGGCTCGTCCACAATGACGTCCCCTTGGCCATTTAATGCTCTCGCATAATCATCTGCCTGACTAATTATCATGAACCGCTATCAGATAACCAATGTCTTGGGTGAAGGATCATTCGGGACAGTTCATTTAGCTGTAAACAAGGAGACGCACGAGAAGGTACGATCGTCATTTGTCATTGCCAATGCCGCCACAGATGTCGCTGCTTGTTGGAGCGACCGCTCGACCTTTGCAATTATTGCGGCTTAGCTAATACCAAATCACTTGCTCACTTGATCTCTACTATACTTTTATCTTTCAAGTACGCTATCAAGATTTTAAAAGAGTCGCTTCCATGGAAAGACTTAATCAAGATGCGTGAGCTTCAGAGCTTGATGCGCCTCAATCGGCACCCGTCCATTGTCGCCCTAATTGAAGTCATTCGATCCCAGGACGGTCTCGTCAGTTTTGTATTTGAGTACATGACAGACGGAAGCTTGCATGACTTCATTATGGAGAATCGGGCGAATCGAACATCAATTCCCGAACAAGTCATTGTCTCGCTGACAAACCAAGCCTTTCAAGGCCTCGCACACTTGCACCGACTGTTCTACATTCATCGCGACGTCAAGCCGGAGAACTTTTGCATCTGCCGTCGCCGCGATGGAAGCATCATTCTAAAGCTTGCCGACTTTTCGCTGGCGCGCGGTCCTCACGAAGCGACGCACCCATTGACTGCCTACATTTCAACTCGCTGGTATCGAGCGCCGGAAGTATTGCTGGGAAGCATTGCGCGCAACATGACAGCGACAAGTTTATCAACGCAGCACGCGTACAATACGAGCATGGATATTTTTGCCATGGGTTGCATCGTCACGGAACTATTTCGACTGCGACCATTGTTTCCTGGTCAAAGCGAGCTCCATCAGCTCCAGCTCATTGTGAATTTACTTGGACCCTTACCGGCGACAATGACTGCACAATATCCGGGAAGCTTTATCGCACAGACGCGAGACCAGCAATCTCCGGCGGCGCATTTGAAATGTCCACGAGCGCGGGTGGAACTGATCATGGCCGACTCTCGCACACAGGCAGTCTCGTTTGCGGCCAATGACTTTTGTTTTCAATCACTTGCCTTGGACCCCGAACATCGTTTGACGAGCGAAGCTGCATTGCAGCACGAGTTTGTTTGCAATGGCAGTATTCCTGGCGCGTTAGATTGGACGACTTCGCAATTGTCGGCTTCTGCTTCCTCTCTTTCAAGGGATGCACCACCGCCTGTCACGAAAGCAATGCATCGTCGAGCATCGGAAGAGAATGTTGCTCCAAATGCAGCAAACGTGCACACTACCAAGTTACCACAAAATGCGAACAAGCGTCTTGCTATGACAACCCCTAACTCACAGCGACCTACTCCAGAGTCTCAAGTTGTTACAGCCAGTCCGCAGCAGTTTCATCTCCGGATGCACCACGATAATAGCCATTTAACGTAAAAAGGGGATGGTCATTTGCGCAAGGAGCGAAAGAGCTACCTCTAAACTTGTCCAGAAGCGAGCATGCATAAATGTGTATACGCCGTGTGACTGTATCGATTTGCCTAACTATATTTTAATCTTTACTCATTGTCGATGACTTCTACGGTGGTTCAAAGCGATAGTGCCATTTGGTTCTTGTTGCGAGATCCAATGTACACGTTCATGCTTTGACAGCGCAAAAAGACTTCTAGTATGAGATCAAAGTCTTCCAATGTAATCGCAAGCTTGCTGGAATTCGGCATACCAAACAGCGGCGCAAATCCCTCGCTTGCCCGCAAATTCTTTACATGGAAAAATCTGTCTTCGTCAAAAAGAACCGTGGGTTCGACTGCTTCCGTAGCATTAGCTTCCTCAATCCAGTAGCAGCACGATCCGGTGCCAGCCAGGAGTTCATCAACAAACTCGCGGCAGACATTGCACAGGCGATCGAATGCTGTCCCAACATGTGAAACATTTGCTTCCGGTCCGTCGATACCCCATGTATCCGGGTAGATTACTGAACCAAACACACCGCCCAGCGCCTGGCTCATGAAAAGCACTTGCTGTCGCAATGCTCGAGACGTATCCACGTTGTTAGGCACACCACGGCCAAGCTCGCAATCTTTAGCAAATGATGGAGCAAGGATAACGCGACCAACGTCCAAATCAACCAGCGTTACATCACGTGGCAAATCCCGTATGTGTTCCATGATTCCAGAGTCTTCCGTCGACATGCCAAGAATGAAAGGTGCAGGGTACTGAAGCAAGTCGCCGGCTAAGGAAGCCGGCACACAAGGAACCATCAAATGCCACCATCGAAGCGGCCGCAAAAGCTTGCTCAAGGCCGTAGTTGCCGATAGAAGAAGACTGCGACGACTGGAAGTAAACACGATCTTTTGCTCAAGCAGAGCAGTAGTAAATAGCAGTGCCAGCGGAATTGGCGGAAGACTCTCAAGAAGATGCCGGCCAGAAACCTGTTCGAACTCTTCCGCTTGCGCCGTGTTTGGCAATTCGCGCCATGGTGATAACGCAATATCCATCGGCGATCTAAAGATAGACAAAATAGCTTGTGGCTCAATATCCGCGTGTCGAAAATTTCCAAGAATATTGATAAGACCCAAGCATACTCTGTCGGCGCATCCTTCCCTCGACGCGTGTGTTTGTAAAATGCGCGAAAGGGTATCGCGCATTGATAGCATCGTGTTCCTTTGACTAACCAACGCAATCCCAATGCATCGATCTGCAATTGTCGACGACCAGTCTATCCAAGATTCTTCATGCAGCCGCTGATTAAAAAGTGGCAAATCATCATGTGCATCAACCACAGAGCCCTCATTAATTTTGACGTGCTCGGAAGTCAACGCTGAGGACACTTTCTGAAACACCAGCGACACACCATAGAGAGGAGCTTCCTCGCCACTTTCCGATGCAGCGTCAGCGCGGGGCACGACAAAGTTCTGCAACGTAACAGCCCATCCGTCAGCGCTTATCCGTGTCCCTACCGGCAAACAATTAAATGGTTTCGACTGAAGAGGTGACATGATAGCGTAGCTTTCCAAAGTCGCTGGCACATCGTCGGGTGTAAGTCCGTTTCGTTCTGGGATGAGCAACTGACAAGCATATCGCTGTACGCTGTGTTTGCTCTCCTGGGACTGATCAGCGCTGCCAAAAATGACAGCATATTCCGCTACGATATGTTTAGAGCCAGCCGAAGTTGCCTCGCCGGAATGTGAAACATCGTCGTTAATGTGCGTCGGTTTATGCGGAGCAACTCCGTTAGGAAGATTTGTCTTGCGGAGCAGTCGCTTGATGCAACCATTCGCCAGATCTGAGAGTGCTAAGCATTTGTCATTGTCGTTTTTGCCCAGGGCCATTTCAGAGCACAACCATTCGTGAAATTTGTGCTCCCGAAACTTGGGATGAAGATTCGCTGCGTATTCAAAAGCAAGATCATTAGCCAAGTCGGCAAGTAGTCCCTTCATCGATGAATCCACAAGACTCGTAACTAGTTGCTGCCTGCGCTCATCGACAGTGCCACTCGCCGATGCAAAAGACGACTTGATACGATCCAACGACAATCGTAGCACCTTGAGACTATCAATGGCTCCTCCTGTGTGCGGAAGAATCTCAAGAGCACCACAGTTTGGATCGACAAAATGTTCCCAGAGCTGCTCATAACGGTGAATGATCGTTGCGTCGTCCTCAGCTTTCGCGAGAGCCGGTAGTAATTCGCTATTGATGAAGAGCGCGGCACAGATACCGCCAACGGCATGTTCCACTCGGACGCCATCTCCTTTACTTAATAAATCATCGTGTTCGCCAAATCCTTCTTTATCCGTCAAGCTGAGTAGGAATAAAATGATATAATATATGTAGTTCTTTGCCGACGGGTCAGTCGATGCTGCGGTAAGCACTTGATCTAGAGGCAGGTTCATAAACGGAGCCACATTGCGCAGATACGCGCGCATGCGAGCGCACTCTGGCGACGTCAGGAATGACAAAAATGGGTAGCCTGTCAACGAATCCATGGCGGCAGTTGCAAAGTCAAAGAATATGTCACGTGGAACGGCGGTCTTGTCGTTTGCATGCAGCGCCGCTTCAAGCTTTCGGAGAGACATGTCGGGTGCGATCTGATGAAAGTCGAACATTGGCGGAACTAACTCGTTTCCCAACCGCGTGGGCAAAAAGAACTTGTAAGCAATGCTATTTGCAATCTCTAATTTGCGTTCGTCTGGCGTAACCAAGTAAAGGTCCATGTAGTTGACTAATTCACAAAAGAGCATGAGCATGGCGTTAGGTGACTTGACGGCGTTGCTACTCTCATGATCCGGATCGGAATGCACATCTTCCAGCATGGACAAGTGTCGAGCCAAGAATGGAAAACGCCGAACGTCAGCCACACACTCCAAAAAGCCATGTTGAATCGCTGCGTAAAAGTTAGCGTCCGATCCAGCAGCCTGCACCAAGTCCAGCGCGTCAAAGCCTTCGTGATTCCGCTTCGTTGCATGTCCCTGAAGAGCGTGCCGCACTTGCAAAGACAATGGAATCGGGTTGCAAATACCATCAATGGAGTGTGAGTAGGTAATCTCAATGTTTGTCTGAGTGTCTTCTACATTATTCTTTAATCTCGACTCATTCTTGACGGAAATCGACATGTTGCGTAGATCAGCATGTCCCGTATCTGCTTTCGTTGACACATCCGATCCGCCCGACTGTGTCTGCTCCAAAGCAGCTGGCTCCGCTTCTTCCTGTGATTTCTTTTCCTCAACAAAGTCGGAGCCATTTGTAAATTGTGAAGAGTCACCAGTGCTATCAACAACAACGCCTGGCTCCTTAAATTCCGCGGCATCATCATCATCTTCGTCTTCCTCTTCATCGTAAACTTTTCTTTGCATTTGATTATGGTGCATCAATCCAACGCAAACATCAATAGCAGTCATGCGTTCAGCAGAAGTAGGTGTCCCTGTTGCCCAAATTAAGTGGAGCGGACGCTTGGCGTTAGCAATCTGCTTTGGGATCTCCAAAATGGTTCCCTTTTCGACCGACGCACTCCCAACCTTCTGCAGCAAGTCTCCAACGTAGACATGTCGCGTCTGATCGGCCGCTCCTCCTTGCACAAGGTAATCAACATAAACGCCAGCGTTGCGCAAGTAGCATTGCTTGAGATTGACACCAAGCATTCCGCGACCAAGCAGCATCATGTACTGATGACTCGCCAAGTCATTCACCAGCGTCTGAATATGATTATGTTGCGAGCTGGAAAGCATGCGAGATAGTTGCGTGTTGGTAGTCGTCATGCTTTTGCTGGATGGATGCGCCATCATGTTTGGATGTAACAGGGTTTTTGCGTTGGTTCCTCCGGACGCGTAGCGTCCGCGAAACTGTGTTTGGACCGAGTCCACGACCGAGGCAGCCGCCCACGCTAAGTGAAAGGTGGACGAACCTCCACTGGTCCGCGTGGATTGACTGACAAAGGAACCGGCGTCACTCGCTGTTTCGGCAGCCGAAGAATCGTCGTCGTCGTCGTATTCCTCCTCCAAAAGACTTTGGTCATTTTGCGGAACAAAATAACTTTCTTTCTTTGTATCATTTTTCGAAGTATCCTGCTTCAAGTCATTCTTATTCGGAGTACTGTGCGCTGGACTGAGCCTGGCCGAACTAAGAGGACTTGCAAAGACGCCAGTGCTGGCGACTCGTCGCTGCGTCGTTGTAATGAGGTTGTCAACGACAGGACTGTTCATTCTCCACTTGGAAAGTCGTCCTAAAATAGCTTCCTTGCGCGAAGCTGGAGTCTCTGGAGCTTTCATTGTCTCCTCCTTGATGCTTGCTGCTTCGGATGGAGCCGCAATCGCTTCATCGACTTTCGTCATTGCCTCGTCATTGGACTCTTCCGGATTTTCGTCCGTCGGCTCCATTTCGAGAACACGACTCTCCATTGGTTCAAGTTCTTCCATGTCTGTAGCAACTTTCTGCTCAATTGAGCCGCTGGGTGCCTCCATGGTCACGTCAGTCGGCTTTTGAAGATTCTGACGGTTGGTTTGTCATTGGAGGAAGCACATCCCTGCGTAGAAAATGTACCAGGCCCACGTAAGCGACATCGTGACATTTTTTAATCGCAGTGGTTTTCACTGTGACACGAATGGTCTTTGCGAACTCGACGCGCAGCGATGCCGCGATACAAAAAGGCAACGAGCGAGCGAAAGAAGCAATAATCACGGCGCTGAAACATGAGTGAAGCAAATTCTAGTCAAGCTGAAAGCTGTCCCATTTGTCTCGAAGAATGTAATGGGCAAAATGATCCGCAAAAACGCCTTCTAGCGCCTCCCTGTGGCCATGCTGCATGTCGATCTTGCTTCGAGCAAAGTCTTTTGAAGCACAGTCGTCCCATGCATGTTACTCCCTCAAATCAGCATTCAAGAGACCTTATTGGCGTTCCCACCCTTGGATTATGCTCAATCTGTCGAGCGAAAGTATATCTTTTCGACTTAGTTGATTGCGAGACGAAGGAAGTGCCCTTTAAGAAGGTCTCGGCCTTTCCGCTTCCAAATGACCTTGTCAATGCTGTATTCAGCAAACCCGAGGATGGAATGGATCGCGGATGCGGGAATTGGTGCTTCGGAAAAGGCGTCGACGATGGAAAAGGAAATGGCATTGAAAGGGAGGCTATTTACTATGACCTTTCGCAAGGTGACGAGAGAGGTTTACCAGAAAGCCACCTGAAGATGACTTTGCCGGTACAAGCTGCTCATTTCCATGCTTCATCACGAACACTGGCTGGTCACATGGTATATCCATCTGGGTATCAGTACGAAAAAACCAATATCTACTTGAGCTTTAGTGCCGACTATTCGTACATTCGATCAGGAATGTACCATCACGTTCCAGCGCGATTCAATAGTCCTGAACATTTTCGGAGACACTATCCTCTTGATGGTCTTTGGGAAAGTATAGGGACTACTAGATCGGTAATTGTCGTGGTCAAAGGCATGGTTGCCAGCTTTGATGATGGTACGCCAGATTTCTTGCTGAAAATGTATCGAGAAGAAAACGCGATTGAATGCATTGATGCAAATGGCGAACCATTGTTTCGCTCCTCGTTTGATTGGACCGGAAAGCCGATGGGACCGAACGTTGGAGAATTTATCGTATGGAATTTTATCGACTATCATCAGCTCCCGCACAGACGGTGGGTGCGAAAAACCGTGGACGTTTCCGAGGTGCCTAATGTCGTTGTCTACATTGGGAGGGGGCTGCTCTATCGACGCATAAGCAATGAACTACGCGAACCGCCAACCTACAAGAGTGACTCGGTTTGGGGCAATGTATTTTGCCAGAACTTTACGGTTGGGCTCGCATCGTACCATTTCATTTCCCCTGGCGACGGCGTCTACATTTCATATGAGCACCCTGCAGCGGCGGATTGGCCACCACTCGACAATGGCGCGCCAATTCCATGTCGAGTTCCATTCCGTAACATTCAAGTGAACGGCACGTCATTTCGGGGGAGCATCACGTGGCAGCAAGATTATGGAACAACTTGGCAGGGAAGCGCCGAGTGGACATATCGCATTGAATTTGACCGAGAATTTACATGCATCCTGTCGGGAGAAGTACATAGTCGGGGACCACATGTCATGAGCATGCCAGAGGAAATGTCGAGGTATGGGGAGAGCCTGGTTTATATAAACGCAGCATTGGACAAAGCCATTGAACATCTTGGGAAGGAGTCGTCAATTTCACTGCCGAAACGCCTGTTGGAACAAGGCGGTTCAGCGCGAACAACGGTCAATGACGTGCGCCACATTCTCGCAGCAGTGCACACTGGTTTCCCGCCTGTGATTGACCTAAATATGTGAGGAGCGGTGATGCGACGAATGAATGAGTGAGACGAGCACTGCAATCTTGTGTTGTACACCGTAGGCGCAAGAGTCAGTAAGATTTTGAATGTTTTTTATACCAAAAAACTTGCCTTGTTCCAAGCCCCTGTGGTCATAGTTCATTGTAGCTGTCGGCCTCTGGGGCTTGTATTGCTGCTTACTGCTACAGTAATGATATGTAATGTCCAGATTAGCTATCCGATTGTCCAATCTGCTACTACCGGAGGGACGATGCTGGGCAGCGTGACACCCACCTTGACATCGACTCAATGGCGTCACGAAAGCGTCGCCAGCTCATCATCGCTGCGTCAGCGTTCCATCTCAACGTTCTGGCACGCGATCCTGTGAGTTAAGTGTTGCTTGTCAGATTGTCAATGAGAAGTTCAATAGCATAGTTTGTCCGCACTTCTCATCACACTGGAGAATACAGTAGGAAGGAGGATGTCTTGCGTTTGCAGCCCGTGAACTACGACCTAATGTTAGTTGAAAAGGGTAGCATACACTACCACTTATAGCTTCACTTTTGCGGCGCCTGAAGGAAGTAAACTTCTGTAGTTACAGTAGCTACCCTTACAATACAACATCTTGTAATAGTCGTAGCCTTGCCTGCTGTTTCGCAATCGCCCCTATTGAGCTTAAATCAGAAAGCGAACACGCACTTGAAGTAACGCCGCGTCGATAAGCGCGTCGCAGATGGTTCTTGCGTACTTTCGAAATTAACAGAACTCACATGTAAGAAACGTTCGGATGCGTATCACTGTGCGAGATCTTTAGCCGACCTCGCAGCCAGTCACCAAAGATATATCGAAACGATGATGCGGCGAATTGCCCAATGAAAACGCCGCGACCCGTTGGCAACCTTGCGTGACAATCGAACAAGAAAAGCAAGCTGAGTGAAGCGAAAAGCAAGCAGCGCAACAAGCAATCGACACCATGATGACAACACCAACAATGTCCTCACTGCAACCCGAATGGTCGGGAGCAGAGAACCTTGCCCAAAAGCAGCAGGAGTCGCACCGACTAGCAGCGGCAGAGGCGCGCAAGAGACGCATCGCGCTTCGATCGCAAGCGGTGAGTGAAATGTATTTTGCTAATGGATGATTAAATGATTTGGTGTCGACTGTCGATTGTGTCTCACGTACACTGTCTTTCGCTTTCCGTTACAGACTAGACCATCCAAAATGATTCGACGATCATCTTCCGTCATGCTCGTTGAGCCGACGGTGATTGGGGTGCGGGAGATCGCCCGTCGCTTGGTCATCGGCCAAACGGTCGCCATTCCGACGGAATGCACCTACGAGAGTGTTTCCCTCATGACCAAAGTGCCGTTCACAACTTCGACTCTGTCGAAGCATGAGCAGCAGCCTCATGTATACGTCACGGAACATTCACTCAAAGATCTTTTCGAAGCGAACCAATCGCTCTTTCCAACACGTCAATATGCCTTTCGAAAGGACGGTCAAGTCAAGGCGATTGCTGCCTTTAACGAGACTTTTGAAGTCACCAAGCGACTGGCGACAAAGCTTTGGCCAGGGCCAGTACTAATAGCACTTGCTCTGACATTGAATGAAAACGATTCGACCGAAGAGAGTTTCTCCGAAAAGCAAGTTTACATTCAGCTTCGATCTCCATGTCATCCACTGGCTGTCAAGTCCCTGCAGCAGTACCAAAACCAAAATGCAACATCGACAGACACAACAAAGTCTGTTTTGGTCGGAAAATCAATGGTTCATTGGACAGGGTCGCAGTCAGTGTCCGCTGCTACAACGTACGTGACGGACGCTTCCGCCTGCCTTCAGCACGGAACGCACACTGCCATTTTGAACGGCGAGTCGCCGCAGGAACTCTTTCACGTACCAACATGTGAACGAAAGTTGCCGCCAAGTCGAGTGACTGTCGACATGTCGAAGCGAACAATTCAAGTGTCCTGCAAGAGTCATTTGAAACTGTTGCAGCAAACGCTTCACGGAAAAATGCCTGGGTCGACCACGGTTCAAGACCAAATATTACAAGCTGTTCTTCACAAGTGGACGGTTGTCATGGATGGCTTGAGCTCGGTCGAAGCGGAGTGATTCTGACTTGGTTTGGAACGGAGCGATACTTTCGCTTGTCGCTCGTTGCTCTCCAGCTCTCAATATCATTCAAATCACCAAGGACATGGAGGCAATGTACATGATTTTCTGTTACATATCTGCTAGTTTTATCTGGTTTGTATATACGTACTGTAACGACATTTAAATACGATTACTTTATTGATCCCAAAATTACTTCCGGCTTGTCCTCGACCGGTATAGAGCACTTACGTGCTACAGCATCTACATAATCAAGAACTTTGAAACGCAGAATTAAACGGATATAGAATATTGATAAAGATGGTGTAACATGGTGTAACGAAACGTGTCTTCTGCAGGAATAAAGCATTGTTTGCCAGCGACAAAGGCTCGTTGCATCGACCCCCGGCTCATGCTTACAACTCGTCAGCTATGCCCTCGGTGTTCTCGACCCCGACGGCGCTAGCGCCCAACAACTTTTTAAAAATCGGCACCATCTTCAATCCATTCGAGTATCGTGCTCCCAAGACAAGCATGAGGAAACCAATGAAACACAACATGAAGGTACTGTACCCAGCAGCCGCAGTCGCTCCCACTCCACCATGATTGCCAGCCAAACTAAAAGAGTTTCGCTGCGCCGCCGACTTCTTTACCTCTCGATCATACTCGCGCTTGGTCTGTTCTAGTGCATTGTTAATAAGGTCGCGCTCGGCCGTCAAGTTCACCGAAAAGGCAACAAGCTCATCATACTTTCGACGCAAATTCTGAAGTTCCAATTTGAGTTCTTCTTGATTCATTTCGTCAATTGGCTTGGAAGGCTCCTTGGGAGTAGCAAGTGCCGGGGAACTACCAGCAGTCTTGCTTCCGCCCTGAGCTACATGGCGAACGTGGAGCTTCTTGTTCGCCACGACGGCGCCAGTTTCGCTCGTGACAGTCGCCCACATGGAGCTGAGCTTGTCGTATCCCATGGCAGCGTCCTTTCCGCAAGCATCATTATACTCCGTCTCAAAGTCATTGCTGACTCCGCAGCTCTGGACGAGGAACTTGTCCTTGCAGTGATCGAGGGCAGTCTGTCCGAGACGTTCAAAGCTCTGGAGAAGGGCCTGCTTGTCCTTCTCGACGAGCATAATCTGGACTTCCTCCGAGCCTCCTGGAGCAATTAATCCTTGGTTTGGGCGGACAAGGTAGCGGCGAGGCTGCGTCGTCTTGACCTGCAAATAAAAAAATGTCGAATCAAGCGTGAGACAATTACGAAAATGAATCAAGTACGACTTCGCGAGCGTCGTACAGCAGCATTCGCTTCAACTAACCTTGAATGCCATGGAGCCCATGCCGCCTGCATGACGCAAAATCAAAATTGCAGTAGACGTAGTCTCATTTGGGCTGAGAACAAACTCCAGCTCCGAGGCGGGATCAATCTCCAAAGTCGGTGCAGAAGCTGCCATGGTGAAGCCAAAAAGAGTATGACAGAGAAAGCAGTGGGTTCCATTGTGCAGCGACGAGCTGCGACGCGGCGAATGGAAAGACACCCGGATTAACGGTGCGGCGCGCGCGGGCCGGCAGCGCCGCGCACATCCAATGAATTCCACTGCAAGGACGATGACGCAAAAGATCTTTAGTTGATCCATCAGTCTGCTTTATTTACTCCACCAAACTGCGCCATGTCGTCTGCTGCCTCGTCCAAGAAGCGCAAACCTTCATCAGCAGCCGCTCCTCCGGCAAAGAGCTTGAAACTCTCGACCAAGATTAGTCCGCTCGAGCATGCTGCCAACTCGGACTATGCTCCACTCAGCCTTCAGGACGTCTACAATCGCATTGCAGAATTATGTCGCACGCTTCCTCCCATACCAGAGTCTGGATTCTTGCTCAGTGAAGGCGACGTGAAGGTAGAGAGCTCGACGACGACTGACTCTCCGCCAGTCGTCAGTGCGCTGACCACTCTCGCTTCCACTGATTCCAATGGCGAAACGATTCATTACGACCGAACTGCAATCAAAGCATGGGCGACGGCACTTCAAACCATTCTGGAAGAGTTTCATTTACTCTTGGCATGCATCGCACCAGCAACCTACGTTTGGGGAACGGATCGAAGTGGTGCGGCGGATCAAAATCTCTCCATGCTTTCCAATGAACTTGTTCGCTCGCAGGAACAGATTGCAGCTCGCGTCAGTCCTCGACTCAATGATGTCTTGGCTCCCGTCGTGACCTTAATCACTACAAAAACGGTCACGACCAAGCTGGGTGACGACGACAAGACGGAAGTCAAACACAATTACTATGCCACGACTCCAGAAGACCCCGATTACGTTTCGTACTGCAACGTTATGCTCGCCAAGAATGCCACGTTGATGCGACACGTTGTCTTGGCCAACTTTGAGAAGCTGCTTTTGGCGCTTCGGGATTATGCCAATGCGCAGCATACGGACAGTCAGCATGATTCAAGGGGTTTATTATACTAACAGTAAATGGTCACGGTGGAGCCTGTGGTATAAGTTTGAAGCATATTAGTACTTTAATTGTACCTTCTTATTTACCAATATAGTCCTTCATGAGGTAGAACTAAGTTGTGGTTCAGAAATGCAATGAATATTGGCAAAGGGTTTAAGCATGGAGGAGAGTTTGAAGTTCTGCCGGAAATTTACAAAACTTCTTTAGCCCGCTCATCTTTAACGATTCACGACCTATCTTCGCTGTTGATGAATTGATCCCCTCTTGGCGTTGCACTATAAGTTGTAAGAGACATGTCCGTTTCAGTACTTTAGCTATCTTCCAAGACCGCGGCGCAGTCGATGAAAAGAAGTGACGTTGTGGGACGATCAGGAAGGATCGGCTTGCGCGCGTTGACGTCCCGCGGAGGCAGTCGAGGCAAACTCTACTTAAGCCTCGTTCGAGTCGCGGTAGGAGGCACATGTTGTTTCTAACCGGCAACGCAGTGCTTGCGTTTCGAAATCGATCGGTTGAATCTGCACGCACACAAACATTCGGAGCGAAAGAGCATTGCCTTGAAACGACTTGAAAGCGCGCTTGTTCGTCGGTCCATCTTTCCGTTTCCGGCGCACGCTTGCAAAAGTTGTTATAGATAGAGCCTTTGCATCTGAAACCACTCTTCAGCCTCTTTAATCTACAGGCATGTCGCGCAAGCCTCATCACGCATCAGACGCTGTTGAAATGACGTACAACAACAACCCAAGCAGCATGAAGCCTTCCAAGCAAGCAAACGGCCGCGGCACTGGACCCGTTGACCTTGACGCTCTCTTTGAAGACGACGATGAGGCCATTTACGATGACGATGATTCGCTCTTTTCGCATATTGGCCACACGAGAGACGAGGATGACATTCCCACGGGTCCCCGATACTTTAACAATCCGCACAAGCGACTGCTGGACCAAGACGCTTCGCTGATTCCGGGTAGTCCATTCTCCAAGCCTATGAATATTCCGAGTAATCGTCCGGCGGAGCCTTTGGCAATTGCCAAGTACGCGAGTACCATGGCGTGCTTTTTGACGCTTGGTTGGATTGTGTACTTGGTGTTTTCGGCCATTTGGTACTACAACTCGGCTGGCCGCATTGTCGTGGAAGTCATTCTCGCCTTGCTTTCATTCTTTGGTCTCTTTTGGAACTCCTATTTCATTATCGGCTCTATCATGAAGTGCTTTATTCCAGCCAAGGCCTTTAAGACGAACACCAAGTACTGTAGTATCATTCCGGAAACGAAACTTCCGAATGCGCAATGGCTTGACGTTACCATTCAGATTCCAGTTTACAAGGAGTCGCTCAAGGAAGTTTTGATGCCGACGCTCAACTCGTGCATGGCGGCGAGGGATCACTATGTCAGGGAGACTGGTTCGAGAGTTAATATTGTTATTTGCGACGATGGAATGATGGCCATGCTGCGCGATAATTTTCCAGCGGCGGAAATGCTATGGAAGGTATGTTTTGGAAATATAGAATTGACAGTTTGTGCACTTTCTTTCGAATTATCAAACTCAACTTATAATTTCATGTTCACAGAATATTTGCGAGACACAGGGCCGACAGATGAAGCTGTCGCAGCTGCTCAAGCGAGTTCCTCGAGCAAGTCGTCGCCATTTGAAGGGATTGCGCAGCAAGAATGTCTACGAAGTTTTTCATCGCATGGTTTTTTACTACCATTTTCGCATTGGATTTGTTGCACGCTCAACGGTCGATCGTCGCGGCAAGTTCAAGAAGGCATCCAACTTGAACAGTCACTTGCGGCTGGCACTTGGTGCGTGGCAGTTGGCCAAAGACCCCGACGCGGGCATGTCCTTCGACCAGGCACTCATGCAGGAGAGTCACAATGAGGATGGATCGCGTTACGTCATGTTTGGAAACGATATTCAGTTGGGACACCTTATCTGCGTTAATGACGCAGATGCTCGAATGGCGGAGACTATTATTCTCAAGACTGTTCCTGAGTTTTTAAACGACAAGAACCTTGGATTTACCCAGCATGCTACGAAAACCATGTCCGATCAGCGCAATGAGCAGTACTTTACGAAAATGCTAGCAGTATACACGGACGCTCTGTATCAAGGTCATTTTTTGCTGAGTAGTATTCTCGGATGTCACCCACCGCTCGTGGGTCACTCGATCTTTTTGCGTACAGAGGCGGTGAAGCAGTGCGGGCGCATGCGCACTTTGCGCAAGGCGCAGCGCTGGTTACAGAATATCGGATTGCCGTTTCTGCCGGTTGATCAAGTTGGCTTTAGCAATTTGCAGGCGGAAAATCGCACAGAGTATTGGAGCGAGTCGCATGTTTCTGAAGATTTTGAACTCATGATACACTTGTACAACCTTGGGTTCAATGGACGGTACTGCGCGTATCCGGATACTGAGTTTGAGGAAGGAATTACGCGAACGTTTGACGAGGAAGCTGGTCGCCATCGAAAGTTTGCTCTCGGTGCCCATGAGCTTGTCTTTAACCAATTCTCGGATATGTTGGGTCATGGCATATTCACTCCGCTGTTCCGCACATTTCTCTCGTGCGATATTCCGTCATACTACAAGATTTTTCTGACGGCTTACCTTTGCTCGTACACGAGTGGTGGAGCCTACCTAATTGTCTTTACGGCTGCCGCGGTGACTCGTCTGATCGATTTTGAAGAGGTGAAAAGTCTATATGCATTTTCGCCTGCCAGCGTTATCATTCTCAACTGGGTGATCTACTACGTTTTGGGGTACTTCACGTTTATCGTCTCAATCCTCCGAATGCATTACATCAATAATAAGCTCTTGTTTCCTGAGTATCGCAAGAAGTACTTTGGTCCGGGATACCTCATCTTTGTCATGATTCGTTACTGCATGTTCTTTCAGTTCATGTTTTATTCGGTGGCAACATTGACATTTTACTTTTTGGGATCCATGGACCATTTGTTGTCGCGCCCGGGAATTGTTGGTGCAACGAACAAGGACTCCATTACGATTACTCGATGTGTCGCACTGTGGGAGACGATCAAGTTCAACACTGGCAGCTGGATGCTTGCTTTAATCATTGCCGGCCTCGCCTACGCAACTGTCTTGCAGGAGGCACAATGGGACCCCGCCGTGTTGCCGACGCCGCTCCTCGGACCCGGTCTCTTTGCTGGGCCGGCAATGTTGCTGGCGCTCATGTGTTTTGTCGTCCCCATTATCTTCAATCCCTACATTCTTGGATGGCCATTTTTGTGGAGACAGGCGCCGGTGAAAAAGCCAAAGTCGAAGGGAAAGAAGCGAATCAAGGATCCGCTGGGTCGCGAGATTGTCGACATTCATACCTTTATGGAGACGGCTGCAGAGTTGCAGGACGAAATTGAGCGCGTCGAAGGCAAGCCGGATGTTGAACTTGGCAGTTTGGCGACGAAAGATCTTCGCAATGCTGTCAGTCCGTCAATGGTCAAGGCAAGGAAGCAGCTTGAAGCGGATCGAGGCGACTATCAGCCTCGTGCAGGCAACAAGATGAGAAGTATTCCAGAGTCCAATGATGCAACGGGCAGACCTTATGTCAAGCCAAAGTCGAAACCAGCCAGCGGCTTTTATCCGCGTTTTGACGTTTAGTGATGATCGGATGTCGTGTTTGTATTGTAAAATGTCAGTATGTACTGTTAAGGGAAGTGTCATTTGCTTAATATAGAGCAGATTATTAGAACAACAAAAGCATTTATGACTTTATTGCGTAGTTAGTACTGGTACTCGTACACAGTATTGTAGTAGCTGTTGCTGAGTTACGAGGTACTGAGAGATGAAACAACCAGAATGTGGAGATCTAGTCATGCCATCTCCACGTGAGGCATCGCAATAAGTTTCATGGCTGCATCCAAATAAGGCAGCGTCAACCCAAGCTATTGTCCGGTGTCTCCTGTCACGTGGTCTCAAGCATTCCACTATCGATTTCGAAAACTGTTGAAGCCACCGCACCAAATGCCCGTGCACGTATCCGAAGTGACATCGGGCTGGAACTGAACACTCCACGCCCCAACTTCTGCCGCGCTCTTCCAAAGAACCTTTCCCTGACTATTGAGCATGTAGTAAGTTTGTTTGTACCAGTAGTCGGCCTTGTCGTTGACTGGAGCGAGCAAAATGCCGTCGTCCGTCAGATGTTGCTGCGCCACCTTCTCCGCCTTTCGAAAATTGATGGCAAAGTTGTAGCAAATGATTGAGTACTTGATTGAGCTCGCTGTTTGTGCTACTGGTGCTGCATCAGCTGCATCTTGATGTTGCAGAATCATCTGCGCCTGCTTTTGAAAAAAGTAATCATCCGCCAACGCATAAAACTTGACCGAGTCTGGACAAGCCACAACGTTTTCGTCCCATGCGTCTGCGCTCCAGTCAATGGCATCAATAAAGTGATACCCAAGCTCGTTATACAGGACGGCGGTCGATACTCCGGCGCCCGCGCCAACGTCCAGGACACGCTGCTGCGTGCTGCCGCCTGGATTTGCTGGGGGGATGCGGTCGCGAATGACGTCGTAGGCTTCACGCGGCGAAATGTTCGTGTCGCGCGAAGCGGTAATGCTGTTGGTATACTCTTCTTGGCCGTAGCCAAGCGTTTTGAATGACGAGTCGGGTAACGTGCTGATGCTTTGGTCCTTGTCTATTGCCGCACACGGTTGAAGCGGAGCGACAAGTGCTCCAACGCTGGCAGCAGCAACAAAGGCGCGACGAGAGTAGTCAGGCGGGCTTAGTGCCGATAGACATGTCAATATGGACAATACCAATAGCCAATGGAAATGTAATCGCGTCGAGTTCTGCTGGTAAATGTGGCGATTCCGGTTCATGTCGAGCTTGCTGCCAAGTTCCAAGTTGAAGCAACTGAAGCAAGCGCAAGACGGTCGCTTGTATAATTGGCGATTAGCAATCCGTCAATGGAACAATGACACTCTCAATCACTGACCAAGTCACTTTCTAGCCATGGTAACACATTGAAACTCTGGCTACAGGCCGCGCAGACTTTTGGTATTCAATGTTTGTCACGCAGCCTTTGTGGTCGTCGCATGGGATGGATGGGAAGATGAGGTGAGATGAATACCGTTGCGATTTTGACAATCCGATCACTCGTCGCAGTCGCCATGGCACAACGCAACTCTTGTTTTTTGACGCAGTAATATGACTACAGCATCGCATTTGAAATCGTCTACAACCCACATCATCACTGCAGTTCGTGTCGCCGTGCTATTAGTGTGTCTTATTGAAACGGATGTATCGACAGTGATTCAAAATCCTGTGCTTTCGTCAGTGTTGGTGGATCCTGTCTTTACGGTGAAACATGTCAGAGAAGCGTTGGCAATACAAAGTTTAACTGGCCACCCTTATTCAACGATTACCTTTCGAGACGCTTATGCAATTCCGGGTACAATACATCTACCACCGCTACTTTTGGCAGTTTGTGAACTAGTCTTTGTTCAAGTGGATGCCGAGAACAAAATTGGTCAGCTAAAACGGGGTCTACTTTTGATAATCATTGACTTGCTTGTCGCGCGATCACTTGAATTGATTGCAAAGTCCGCCATTTGCCGCCTCGACGCCGCCAACAACTGGGAGGAGTCGCTGCAGCAGAAAATACCTCATATACTGCAGGCACCGTTGCTACATGTCTTTGGACTTCATACCGAAACAAAGAGTGACTCCAGTCAACCCTTGCTGCACCTGTCTGATCTGCCGCGGTTCGTGTCGCAGCTTTATTATGCAAGTCCCATTGTCATGCTTGCCACTGCGAAAGGATCATTCCAGAATCTTGAAACCCTGTTCATCGTTCAGGCGCTGGCGCAGTCAGCTCTTTCCACAGGGTCGGTGGTGTCATCGGCCATGTGGCTAGCTCTGGCCACATACATGAACATTCACTGCGTCATTATGCTGATACCTATCGCAATTTGGATGCACCGACGGAGCAAACAAGATGCAACACTGACCATCATTCTGTCTTTTCTCTTTTCTGCCGCTCTACAATTGCTCACGCTGCTGTTAATCGGGAGCGAGCGTTACTATAATGTCATGGTGGCGACCCAATTTCACAGCTTTTCATTCGTTGGAATGCAACCAAGCTTGTCAACGCTATGGTACCTCTCCATGGAACTATTTGGACGCTTCCGCAACTACTTTACGATCTTGCTTGGCGGTGTGCCGTACATTACGATTATACCTTTGACGGTTCGACTACACAAATACCCCTTTGCGTTGGCTGCCATCTTTTATTCATTTGGAACTCTATTTCGGCCACCGGGAACGCTCTACAGTCTGAATGTGGCCATTTGCCTGGCCTTCTTGTCGCCTCGCTCCATGGCCCATATGCCAAAGGTTCGTTCCATAATATTGGTTTGCGCCATTCCCGTTCCCATTATTTTGTACATGGTATGCTACTGGTTGTGGATGGACACTCAAGTTGGTGAAGCAAACTTTGTTTACTTTCAATGCATTGCATACAATGTATTTGTGGGACTGTTGTTTGTCGAGTTCTGCTCCGCCTCGTTGCAACGGGACAAGGTATTGAGAGTGACGGAGAAGCTGTAAATGTACGAATACAGTAATCAAAAACAATTGTAAAACGATGTATGCTCTATTATCTTAAGTTTCGCGGTGTGGCTGTTTTACAAATTAAGGTTGTCGAAGTTGCTTGTGCGGCAAACTCAACACCCTTCGCGTTGTTGCCGACTGGAGGGTAAACGTAAACGGAACGTCTACTTCCTGACTAGTTGGGGCGTGGAACAAGATGTAGTAAGGCTTTCCTTGCTTTGTTAGCCATTCAAGCGAGTCGCTGCAGCCTAGATTCGTCGCGGTCGTGCATCGAATGGTAGCACAACCTTGTTCGCCAAAACCCCTTGCGCGATAAACCGAGATCGAGAGTGATTGAGTAAAATCTTGACAAAGGACATTAAGAATTACCTGAGCGCCTGTTCCGACAAACTGATACCAAGACCCGCTTGTCTGAACCGTCACCAAGCTGCCAAAATCGTCCGTGCATGTCAGAGGAACCTCCGGTGAGTCAACAGGCAAGGATGCGGTTTGAACGGAGTCTTGCAGCGCGATTCCTAGACGAATGGGACTGGCGTCGGCGCAGGTGCTCTCGTTGCTCGTGCCGTTACTGGTTTCCTGCACGCTCACAAGCACTGCGCCAATGATGCCTTCAAACTCGGCCGCCACGTACACAAGGTGTGATTCGTCCGAGCCAGCGGAAGCAATGGTTGCAAAAGAATTCAGTTGATTGTCGCAATTGCCGCTCCCGCTATCAACGCATTGCAAACTGCTGCAATCGCCCCGATAGACGGCCACGTTGGAAGTCCCCAAGACGCTGTCACACGTCGAAATCGTCATTGCGCTTCCAGTCGATTGAACCTTATACCATGTCCCCTGTCCCGAATATGAACTATTGCCGCAGGCGGGTGGCTCATTGCTGGTTCCATTTGTTCCGTAGCCTCGCTGGGTAATGCTGTTTAGGCTATCCAGAGGACTGGCAAAGTCGCAAAATCGATTGTCCATCAGGTAAAAGTAGAACGACGTGCGCTGGAACTGCGAACGCAACAAGATTTTATATTCAACATTAGACTCTGAACGGAATGAAATATCAGTGCAGCGGTCATCAAAGGCTGAGACAGTGACCGGCTGCAACAATCTGATATCCTGGAGCAATTCTTGACAGTCCCCTGTTAAGATCCAAGGCGTATCCAGCAAACCGTCTTCATTACAGTAACGCAATGTCGTATACAGATTCGTACCCTGAAGCCTGTACCATACATCGAAACCTACTCGTTCGGTTGCGCCATCGCTTACACTGAAATCAATAGTAATATTGCTGCTGTCCGACGGTCTTGCAGTCGAAAAGTCACCTTCATAAATTGTTCCCCCGACCTCGGCAAAGGTTGCTCTTGGACAAGTACTGTATATTTGAGTCGGCATGATTGACGGTGACATAACATATGTTGGTATGACAGATGGTGAAAACGCCGGAGGCGACGACGGCCAAAAAGTTGGTAAATTTGTTGCGTTTAGTGCGCCAGTTTCAGACCTCTCCGCAGAGTTTTTGACTCGGAGCCCGAAGTACGGACCCAAAGCAAGCGCCATGAGAATAAGAGTAAGAATCAAAAAGCAAAAACAGACGTAAAAGCCTCTGCGACTGCGTTCTTCCCTCTCATTTTTGTCAGCTGGAGCTGCCAATTCGATGTTTGTCTCACCGAAGGCATCATCATCATCGAGTGAGCCGCTTGATTTTTCCAATTCCGAGTAATGTGTCGGCGGTGCGTCAGACTGGTTCATCGAATCATGGTTGTAATCAGCTTCAACCGCTCGAGGTCTCGCTGATTCTGGTGAAAGATCAGTTTCCCGAGTTAAAGCAAGCTTGTCAATCTTACGAGTCGGTGACCCGTTTATATGAAAAACAGCCGATGGCGCGGGTGAATAACTTGGCCGAAAGTCTCCAGAGGGTATGTCATGAGCAATGGCGTCAGATAGCTTTTGCATCGGCTTACATGGCATTGTAGGCGGAGGCGACTCGGGACATTGGAAAAGGCTAGCCGAAGGCTCTGCGTCAGCAAATAATAGCATGCGCTGGCTTTCAGAAGGTCTAGCGCCACCATCAAGCATAGGACGCTTTGAATCTAACAGCGACGGTCTGCCACCCATGCACAAGTTGTTTCGATCGTCAAAGTCGCTGGTTTCAGAGTTGTCGTCGTGCTCATCGCTTTTGAAAGTCTGCGTCATGCTCGCTGAAACTTTTTCGATGATTGGTACATGATAAATTTCTTTGAACGAGTCTTGGACGATTACTTTGCTAAAATGATGGTCCGCATGTGCTTGAGTTACTGGGGCTGACAATTTCGATTGCACAGGAACATATACTTCGTCATCGTCGTCTTCAGTCGCCTCGGTGGAGGTACATCCCTCGCCTTCGGAGCTGGCGGTGCTTGATTGCCCATCGTCCAGCCGTTTGTCGTCTATCGTCATGACTTCATGAAGCGGCTCAACTGGTGAAAACGGTCGGCCCGGGGGCGGTGGAATGGTCGGTCGAAAATCTAACGCAGGAATGGATTGCGCCACGGCATCGTGCAGCTTTTGCATGGGTTTAGACGGTGTCATGGGAGGTGGTGATTGCGGCGTAGAAGGCGTAAAGTTTTGGTCTGCTAGCTCTTCTATTCTTTGACTTTCTGACTGCCTTGGTTTGTCGGCAGATCCTGCACTGCTTCGTGCGCTGTCAGGCGTTCTTCGTCCGTGACCGTCACGAGACTCTCGTCTATTCTGGTTCCGCGATTTTTGATGACTTCCCACTGAATCAGGAGCGTCGTCATTGTCTAGTACGCTGCTACTGGCTGCCGATGCTACTTCGTGTGCAGACGACTTTGATCCTCGCGATGCTGACGAGCCATTGCCACCTGCTTTGGACGCTTCGTCGGTGGCGTGCAGCTGCCAGCTGGGAAGAGATATATTGTCCAGTTGAAAACCATCTTCCGGAGGCGCGGGTTGGGCACTAAAGTGACTACTCAACGACAGTCGCTTTTCAACGGGTTTATTTCCGACTGGTAGATTTTGTAGTGACCTTTGCTGTTCTCTGGCATATTGACCAGGCATGAAATCTGGTCTTTCAGACTCGTCTCCCTCTTCATCATACTCGGAGCTTTCTGTGTAACCTTCCGGCACATGGGGTGCATCTGCAAGATACTCCCTTTGTTGACGACCATGTGATTCCTCCTCGGTATGTACCTCATCGTCAAAGTGTCCGTCGTGATAATTGCTGTCGTCCCGCATACGCCTTGAATCTCCAGCTTCCTCCTCATAGTCACCACTGCCCTCTGTCCCCTCAATATCGTTCGAATCCCTATCAGTAGATTGCTCATCGTCGACCTCGCCCTCATCCTCCTCGTCATCGCTGTAATTTGACTGACCACTTTCACTTTCACCCTCACCGTCATCATCAACCGCTGCTCCGGTTTCATCGGAGAAGTCTTCACCATCACTATCGTCGCCAGGTCTCGCACTACCATTACTATTTTCTATATATGCATCACTTTCACCATGACCTCTTCCAGACGACGATGTTCCGGAAAATTGTGACGAAGAGTGCGAAGGAGAGCTTTGGAACTCATCGTCGCCAGTTGACCGCCGTTTCGCGACAGACTGCTTGTTTTCGCTCAATATTCGTACAGGTACTGGTCTGGGCGTCTCAAAGGTGTCAGACGCTAATGTACTTGATTCGCTCCTGGTGCCGTTGTTATGATCGTTGAGTGCGTTTGATCCAAATTGTAATCCTGGTTCATCGCCAGGAGAAATGGTTTTACCAAGCAAGTACTCGTAAATTCTCCGCCTCAAAAGCTCATTCTGCGGACGAGACTCCTCCGTTTCCTCACACTGAAGAGCAGGCGCTGCACTGTCCATTGAAAGATCGAGCCGTTCCTCCTGATCGCTCGGAGCTTCATCCGAAGGTGCATCGCTCTGATCGTCAGACATGGCCGCGTCAACCTACGATGCGTTGCGATCGGGATCAAGCAGATTACTCGTCAATATTCGTTACTGCTACACCGAAAGACAATCTAATGCTTCAATCGGCTTATTTCTTGGGGATAGCTTCACTTGCAAGGTCATTCCGTCGGTCTTCATGGCCGACACGGATATCGATCGGGTCTTGCGAAAGGCGTTCCGCCGTCTAAAGTGTCACACCAACACTAACTTGCCAGTGTGGTCGATAAAGTGGGCAAAACTCCAACATCCGTTTCCGTGACGTCACGAAGATCGACCAACCGCGTCTCACCACCACTAACGATCAACCGCGCGTTTCTCACCATGGGACGATTCACCCATCACATTCGCTAGCAACTCCCTGTACCCTCGTTCATCGCAGATTACCCTTTATATCAACAACACGTACGAAATGCAGCCATCCGCTCGTGATGACGTTTACTCCCACTTTGTTGCTCGTCGGGCTGTCGCTCGCGCCGGTTTGCACGTTGGATTGGATAGCATGTCGAACGAGACATTGGATGCATTGAGTGGCGTGCTCTTGGCCTATCTTGAGCGAGTGGGAGCTTCCATAGCGGCTAGTGTACAAGCGTCTGGTAGATCAAGTGCACATGTGAATGTTTTGGATGCAATTGCAGCAGCAGAACAATGCACATCAGCTGCCGTCATGAATGTGCATTTGCCTGGCAATTTGGAATCTACATCAACGACTAATGCTAGCAATTATACGGAAGTGCAACAATTCCATTGTAATGCAGCAGCACAAGACAAATCTTGGAAGGGGCTAGCTGCTTTTTGCTTTGGGCCCGACTGGCAGACGGAATCATTTGATGCTGCAGATAATGAAGTTCAGCTATCGTTAGCTCATGCATCGTCATCCGCCACTTTAGGCAGCGCCAGAGGCGGCAAGCTTGGTCCGTCGTCTACGTTACAATGCAATGCTTCACAATCTACGTTTCGAGGATGGAACGCTCCATATCCGGACGAAGTGCCTCGATTTCCAGTCGTCCTGGGCGACGCGCCCGTTGCCAATCCTCACGCGCTTCCGGAGCATGTGGGACAGTCATTAGTGATGGATGCAATGGAAGAAGAGAAAGGAACTGATGAAGCAAATAAGCTGGACACAACTCCTGATGCCTTGTTTACAAGTGAATGGGGCACTCTGAATAGCAAGAAACGATCAACAGATGAGATGGATGTGGACAACGAAGATGGTCCTTCTCCGAAGAAGCTTCGCTTTGACAAGGATAACGCCAGCTCTGCTACTGACGAGGCTGCATCGGAGGATCGTTTGTTCATACCATGCTTCTTCCCCGACTATCCAAAGGCTACATCCACCATGTCGCGAACCGTGCTGGAGCAGGTTGAAGAGCAGTTGCACAAAAAAGAGGCTCTTGCTGGGGCTTCCAGTGGCGACTCTAAGCCAGATCAACAGTTAAAAACTGATCCAACGCTCCAGGTGCGCTCTGCATTGGTGTCATTGGATCGGAACGAGTACTGGGGATCAACTTGGCAGCAACGCTTGCAAGATGGCGTGACTGTCCCAGCAGGCAGATCCGACCAACCTCTTGTCGTGGAACCATTGGTGGTCCCGCTGCTAAAACCGAGTGGAACGCGTATCAGCAAGATATTGGAAGGCAGCATGGAGCCATCAAGTGTGGCGTAACGAAGTGACTATATTATGTCAAGCTTGGCTTGGCTCTCTTGATTGCAGTTCATCACAGTATGATGCTAATGGGAAGGTGAATGTAATTCATAAATTCTTAATTATGCTAGGAGTAGTTGTTTATGTCCATAGTAGGCAGCTTCCTGAAACTAAAATTACCAGCAGTGCCGAAACCAGTCGGCAAGAATCACTATCAACTAAAACTGCGCAACATGCTCACATGCTGAGCCGCAGCGCAACAAAGGCATGAATGCTTGCCGCATCTCATCTTCGCGCAATATCCATGAATGCACGAATAGTAAGAATATGCTGTAAACAAGATTGATCTATCTTGGCTCTATCTACTAGCGTGCACGAAAATTTGTAATGCTCAATCGGCCGCTATTGGAGTAGTTGTAGTTTTCGCACCTTCTTTTGCAAGCTCTCGGGCCATCCAAGCTGCTCGGAGAGAAAGGCCTCATTCTTAAACCTGGGACATGAATATTCCAGTGGTCGAATCGAGTCATCAATGCTATACGCCAGTGCCTTGGGCGCTGCAACATCGTCACTTTTGGCAGGAACACGTCGAGCAGCATCGGCCTGGAGCTGCTCCATGCGAATGCATGCATCACCTAGTATCTGTTCTGCTTTTGCTCGATTGCCATCGTTCCACAATGTGGCTGCCAATGCCATGCGACCTTCGCCTTCCTTGGCAATGACGCGCTGCAACAACGCCGTGTCACGGCCTTCAACACCTTTTGTCTTTTGCACAGCCTTCTCCAACAAAGACTCGGCTTCATCTATTTGCTCAGCAGCAGCGAGGTCAACGCCGGCATCAATGAGACTCATGACTGAGCGAGCTTTATCTCCCACCTCGTCAAACGCCTGTGACGCCAAAAGGTGCGCGGTTGCTGCCTCCTTTAGCTGACCCGATTGACGCAGCATGCTTCCCCATTCCCATGCAGCGTACGGGTTTCTGGTAGCCCCATCTTCAATAAGCTCCTGCTCTGTTTCCCATTCTTCTCGACTAGATAATTGCAGAGCCAGTTTGTAATCATTGGCGCTTTGCTTTGCTTGAAAAGCGCTGATACCACGCTGTGACCGAACGGCACGCGCCCTTCCCAGTAGCGATGCTTGTAGCTCCGATGGATCAGCCTTGTCTCCACCAGGTTCTTGTAGTAACTTGACGGCTTGATCGTAGTCGCTTGCTGCTTTCAATGCATCTGCTTGTAGCATGTAGCAATCACCTCTCACTCGGTAGAGGCCGGCAAGCTCATCCGGAGGTTGGTTCTGCCATCGGCCGATAGCATCACTGAGAAGCTGTTCACTTTTGGCAAGATCGCGATCGACGCCATAGAACTCGGCGAATGCTTGTCGCAGCAAAATGACATCGTCCTTGGAGGGTGGCGAGGCGGGTGTTGATGCGGCGAGCCAAACTGAAGATGCCTGGTGCAGCGAGTGTACATTCGTTGCTGCTTGCATGTCAGACGACGTACGAAAAGTTGTTATTACATGCTGCTCCGGTGGTGGAGGCACTGCTAGAGCCGCGACGATCCAGGGAAGTCTCATGGTGGCGAACGAAAAAGTGAGTGGGAAACGGATCGATGCGTGACCAAGGATCGATGACGTCAGTAGCTTTAGCTATGCTCTTTCTCGCTTAAAAAACAATAATGTGTCATCCATGTTCCAATACTAATCAATTATCAGTTAGTGTGTTTATAGTTGATCATATATCTGAGCTTGCACTTGTAGCAGCCAAGCGATTGACTGGCAAAACTCCCAATCCCAACCTTTGTGTAACCTGGCTGTGCTTTAACCAGCAGTTTTTACTTCTTCGCGCGCCACAAAGTCCTGCTCGGTGCTGTGAGGCTTTGGTAGCTCTTTCCTAGACTTGTAGTTCGCATACGCTACCGAAATAACATGGACCGAATGCTGAATTCTCTTCAGCAGCTGCAAGTGACGCATCTGCTGCTTGACATCAGCTCCACTGACGGGGGATGCAGTTGTAGCAATGCGCATAATGCTGTGCGTGCGATCCATCCGGTATGCCAAGAGACCAAAACTTAT
The DNA here is from genome assembly GCA_027923505.1 of Mayamaea pseudoterrestris. Taxonomy (NCBI): domain Eukaryota; phylum Bacillariophyta; class Bacillariophyceae; order Sellaphorales; family Sellaphoraceae; genus Mayamaea; species Mayamaea pseudoterrestris. Next base: position 61,035 of record BROI01000032.1, on the reverse strand, counting down.
TTTGGCAAAGAATCGCTCAACTCGCTTCCCAATTTGGTGGAACATGACCGTCATGGCCACAAATCGCTGCAGCGAAGCGATTCGAGATTCGTACAATTCCTGCGCAAAGTGCTGATTCCTTGCAGCACGAAAGTCAAGGTCGCCCGCGCCCATGTTGAGTTTTCGGACGATTTCTCCAAAGTATTTTTCTCGACTTGGCTCGATTTTAATAACCCCACGTGCGTCCCTATTGCTCGGCGGAAGCTTCAAATCAGATTCAATTCGAGAGCTCTTGATCAGATCGAGGAACTCATGATAATCCACACCCACGCCATCTGCGTCATATAATCGAAACAAAGCCCTCAATTCCTCCTCGTTCATGTCAGTGTTCAGCTTTCGTGCACCATCAACAAACTCATCTTCCTTCAGTAAACCATCCTTGTCCACTTCAAAAGCTGCGAACAGCTTGCGAGTCTTGTCCCCAAACTTCTTTTCCAAAATGGCCTCTTCGACGACAAGGTCGAGCAATAATTCTTCTTCTCCCTTTTCTTCGGATAAATCTTCAGCTGTCTTTTCTTCATCACCTTCAACAGGACTCGTGTACGCGCCAATGAGGGCCGCAGCAGATCGATACTTGTGCACACGAGGGCGGATGCTTGGATCATGCATGCTCTTTGATAGGGATCTGTTTAAAACGTCAGAAGACTTCTTGCCGCGCAAAAGCCGCCTTACTGCCGCGAAAAATCCTCGTTCAAGTGGCTGAGAGCGAGACTCTCCCGACGTCGACGACTCTGCTGTTTTCTCCGCCTTAGCATCACCTTCAATGAGCATGCGCTCGCACAAGAAGAGGGGACGTTTTCGTTTCAAGAAAATGGCTGCCTCAGTCAATGGAAGCGTGAAAGGATTATGGCCAATAGTGATGCTTTCGCAGGTGCCACCTAAACTCTGAATGCTGCTGGCTTGATTAACAGATAGGCAAACAGCAGCTTCAGCCGTCGACAGAGCCGACAGTCGTCCGTCAGGTCGTCCGCAAACAACCAGCGATCCTCGTACGACACGATGAGTGTGGCGATGAACAAAATGGTCGGTAGGATTTCCGCTGTGGACGTTAAGTCCAGCGATCGAGTACGAGACGGCAAATATCTATCGAGAGAAGGCGATGTGAGTTGAAAGCACTGTCTCATTTTTAATTTGCTTTTTGTACTTGCCTTGCTGAGAAATGCCTCGGCACTCTGCGCAACCCAAGGAATGTCACCTATTACTACGGTACGTCCGACCATTCGGTGTCGCACATTGCGTCCTTCTACCAACCGAATAATCGTGATGTTGATCTGAGGTATCCAAAAGTAGGTCGCCGCATCAAGAACTCGGACTTTGAATTTCCAAAAAGCAAATGCAATTAGTGTCGTATCCTAACAAACGTTTGCGATAGCAGAACAAAACTTACTTAAAAATGCGAACCGACTCGTCCTATCTAAACCAGCAGCCACTGCAATACCAAAAAACAATGGATACCCGCTAATGACGGTAGCGAAAATGTATATGAAAGACATGATGTATGCCTTTGCATTTTCAAGTATGTGATTAGCCCACAGGTCGCCAACGATGCGCAGCGCTAGTTCAGCTCGATCCTCTTCGTAATCCATCGACTGCTGGAAGCGATCCGCCCCAACAATGTCTTCTAGGGCCTGGATATTCATTTGGTTACACTTCTCAAGAATCTGAATGTCATATTCTGTGATTATGGCTTGCGTAAATTTGCGAAATCGCTCTTCGCTGAGAATGACGACGGCTAAATACTGAAGCAAGTTAGTCAGTAATTGATGCGTAGCTGCGACTGAGATGGAGCATGGTTCCGCCGGACGCATCCCCACTTCAGTGGAAAATATTCGACTCGCGCACAGCTGGGCGATCTTCCCGTCCATAGCGTCCATCGCACGAAGCTGTTTCGAAATTTGCGTGTCCCATTCCGAGGTAACTACAAACAGGTTCCTGGTCGCACTTTGCAGTAGATTGGAGCAGGCTAAGGGAGCAAAGGTACCGCCACTAATCTCATAATCATCATGAATATCGAGCAACGACATGAGATACTTAACGCAATGAGTTTCAAGCAACGGCGTCGCGCGTTATTGTTCGTACCTGTGGCTCACAATGATAACAATCGAATCATGTAATGAATATGTTTTCCGCGAGTACGGAAATCCAGTGGCCGGTATAGCGATCTCCTGTCCAAAGGACCCTAAGATTTTGTTGCTGCTGATCGCATGGATTATTAATCCAGGAAAAGAATTTTTAAGGTCACTCGCAAATTGCTCCGCCACCCACAATGAGACTTCACATCCTGTCAACAAAATATCGATAGACTGCGTGGGCAGCGTTCCAGCAATGCGCGCTTCCAATCTCTTGCGAAGGCAGCGCGAAAGGTGAAATGCAGTCAAACGATTAAGACTCGAGGATGCCTTTTCAACCCCAAAGTCATCTTGGATAGTTTGCAAAGCATTTGGAATGTCCATAATGTCATCCAGAATGAGATCTTTGGGCTCTTCCTCCAATGGCCGAATGAAAGGATTATTAGATAGTCGCGTGAGTCGGTGGTACAAAATCTTATTGGTCGTTGAGCCTTTGCTCTCCTGGTATATCACAGCCGAAACTGCGCCATTCATTAGCTCGTACACCTCCAAATTGCGACTTGGAAACGATACAGGATGAGCCGCTTTGGGTTTGCTCCAATCCAGTAGTATAACTTCGCCGCCAAGGTCATCCAAATCTAGTCGCAGTGCTTCATTGTCAATTTCTCCTCGCGATCGACCTAAACTGTCGGCCGTTCGACCAGGAAAGTCAAATGACATGCCAGCTTTGACGGCTGCTTGCTCAGAACCGTAACAGATAAGTCCTTTGGAAGGGTAAAATGCCACTGACATGGTTTGTCCACGAGCGGCTAGGCAGACTTGGTGTTTGGCATCCAGCGACGACGTAAAACAAAGCCCAAAAGATCCCTTGGCGTGATGCAGAAACGTCTTCATGGCGAAAAACAAGTCCCCGTCAAGAAAGGAATTCATTACCTTTAACGCAAAAGTAAGCAGCGAGTCGCTTTGCTCTTCGTCGTCAATAGATGTAACGTACTTGTCGATCCCTTGATTCCCAAAGAGTTCGTCGTAGCGAACTTTTAGTTTGGAAACAACCCGAAGCGCGTACGAGTGTCGCAAACCTTTCTCCTCTTCAAGACGCTGAAACAACGTTGTTTTTAACATTTCTAGTAGTACGTGCTCAAAGACAGAGGCAATCGCATCGAGTTGCTTGTAGGTGGGAAAGCTGGTGATTGTCATAGCACTATTCGGCATGTTCAAGGCCAAGACGCCGCGAATCGACAGCCCAAAGCACCCCTTTGTACGTAAAACGTCCAGCATACCCGCAACGGCGCACGAATCAACCACCGCGGGCGTCTGAACCTCTGTAACATGACTCAGAAACTGCTGCACAATGTGCAAATCGCAGGTTTTCCCTCCAAGAGTATAGAATTCAAAATCGCCATTGTGCGTGACGAAATTCTCGACCAAAGTATCGACAAAGCTACCTCCACTTTCATTCTCAATAAATATCTTGCGCATCGTCTTGGGGGACCATTGCTGCGGGTGCGTTCCATCCATGGTTGCCTTGGAGCTTGTAGCAAATCGCGTGTGTCCGCTCAAGGCCGTTCCAGTGATTGGTAGATTGGCAAAGTTAACGTTTGCCTCCAATTTCTTTCGGAGTTTGCGACTCAGTGCAGTTCGTTTCTGGTTCACAACGCGAGTCCTCGTGAAGCGGCCGTCCTTGTCAAGCGTTACAACTCCGCCCGACTGCGCGCCTCGCATCATGGTGACTTCAATCATCTTTTCCAGCACGTCCAAGGCGGCCTTTCCATTGTGCGCTAACCAGGCTTGGTGCAAGACAATAATGCCGAAATTACCGCAAAGTAAAGTATTGGTACCAATCGGAGCAAATGGAATAGTTGGGAAACCAAGCAAGTCGGTGGAAATGGCCTCGAGAGCCGTCAAGGCAGATGCGATTCGCATCATGCCGGATAATGCCGAGGTCCGACAATGATTCATGAGAAACAAGGCAAGCAACACACTCATCATCCATCCTGCATGTCGAACCAGATAATGTAAATCTTCATCTTGCAAGAGTCGCGTCTGTCGGCCAAGCAAAACGTGACACCAAAAGGAAATATCGTTGGATGGAATGACGAGGCTCCACCCGTGGAAAATGGTTGCTGTCGCTACATGCGTCAGTTCGTGAATGGCGCCACAAAGCACGTAACAGACGAGAAGCTTGATAAACATGCTGCTGCTTGTGCCCAAGTACATGTCACCATGGTCTTGATGGCAACTCGTCGGGCCCTTCATTGCTTCTTTTGAGCGAATGAGCGAATGGACGAAAGGCGAGACGCTCGTAGCGTCGCAATGGATGAGATGCAGTTTCACGAGTCACGAGTCACGCGCCATTCATCAATGACGTCATCAATATTTGTGCTCGTGCATCAGCTGCATTTCATGAAATGACTCATCAGTCACTTTGAAAAGCATCATCGAAGCGCAGAAGTGATTCGGGTCGCAGGACGACCAAAGGTGGTCGCGGTGAATCAATCTCAACTGGCATTGACGACCAGCATTCATTGTCGTTTCTTCGGAACAATACGTCCATATCAAAAGCATTGACACTGCTTGCCACATGTAACCGCGACCTTGGGGCGCAAATAAACTAGTCTTGGTCGCAGGTGGTCGATAAGTCGAAGCAGGAGGTGGAAGCGAATGAGTCATCAACACGGAAAATCTTTTATTCAGCACGCTTGGGGCTGGGTCGCGATGGAAGAAATAGGCTCACCGTGGAACAAGATATTACATATGCCGACTGTCAATCGAATCAACTTCTGAGTGACTGTCGGAACGAACAACGATTCAGCACGTGGCGTAGGCACTTCCTTCGGCTTCGATAGCCCGAGTAAAAACCGCTTTGGAGACTCAGATCTGGTCAGGCCGAAAGCTCGACTGCCCTCGGACGAAGCCACAGAAGAAGCACGCCAGCACCTCGGTTTCCTCATACTCTACGACATCTGTGCAACTGTGATCTCAATATTGTCATACAATCATTAGCTCTACATGCCCACAGCTCAAACTTGCTCAAACGCACTGGCCAACCATGAATCGATCATTCGATGGCAGCACCACTAGCTTGAACACATTGCTCAATTCTTGCGACCGTTGGGAGAAGAGTGATCGAGAAGTTTTGTTGCTCAAGGTACCAAAGCGACGACCTTCCATCTCCATGCCTTGCTTTGGAGGTGACGAGCTGGCCTTGACAATGAGTAGCGACGACGAAAAGGCACTAGAGACTGCATACGATAAGCGTTCTTGTCCCGACGAAGCAAGCCTTTGTTCTGCTTTTGATCCAGAATCTTCCGGCACATGGCTTTACGTTCCGCAGTTTCCAGTGCCAGAGAACAAGCATTTGCGCCAACGGATCCGCTTTGCCGACGCAGTGGAGCAAAGGGAATACGCCGTCACGATTGGCGATAATCCAAGCTGCCATGGTCCATGCGCGCTCACGCTGGATTGGTCCCATACGGAAACTCAAGTCGTTGACTATAATGATGTAAACAACATTAATGAAAGCATCGACGATGGGGATTGCTCCCTGTGGCTGCCATCGAACAAGCTGGCCAAGTACCTTTCAACCGACGAGCGCCGCGAACGCGTTCTTGAGTTCATGCCAGCCCTTGGTCGAGATGAGTTGCAGCAGCTCGAGCTCCGGGTAGCAGCACCTACTTCGGGATTGCTGGACAAGCGCATCAAACCGACAAGACGGCAGGCTGTTTGGCAAAAGGGGGACAAGGGGCATATTCGGCGGCCGTCCTACGATGATTAAAAACTTCTAGTTGTCGATTACGTTCACAGCTCTTGACGAGTTATGATGCTGAAAAGTGTGTTCAAGCTATCAGCTTGGAAGGCAACTTTCCAGAAGAAGTCGATGCTGTCTGTACAGACTCGTAACAGTACGCGCATCGCTATTTTGAGCCCCCTACATGCTTTTCAGTTATACAATTGCAACTCCACAAAATGTATACCACTCGTCTTGCCTTTGTCATTTTGTTTTTACAAATCACAAAGTTCGACGACGTGGTTTGCTTTCACTATATAATATTCTACATCTAGAATTACTTCTTATCGCGTATAACTTACTTACCTGTACGATTACTCTACATCTCCGCTTCGCTCTATATGGTGGCTCATGTCAAGGCCTCAATGATCATACAAGCGGCCTAACATTAGTTTCGCCACCTAGAACCACGATTGAGGTCATTTTTGGTGTCATTATGCGGTGGCTCTTTCCTGGGACATTAGCTTGGCTATTCCAACTTGTGCGCGCGCTGGCGCGGCGCGTCACGAATCCCGTGACGCCAATTCGGGATCTTGGCATTTGCGACGCCGGGTGCATTCAACTGCTGCTCTAACTACATGCTTTCATTACTGCATCACTTGGCTCTCTCCACCACAAAAGGTCATTTAAATTCAGAGTGCATGTGCATTTGCCACAGCCCATCCAGTCCACCCATTGGACCCAGTCGTGATTGTTAGTGGCGTTTGTCTCCCATTTGCGCAAGATACTACAACTTGGTCAGTTTCACCTCAGCATCCATCACCATATATGCCATTGTGAGACTGAGCAGATTAAACAACTAATTGAATCTGCCAGCGGTGCACCTCAAGTGGCAAGTGAGACTTCCAAAATGGCCTCCACACCCCACCATACAACAAACATGGACTTGAACAGTGAATGGGACTCAAAGACTTGTCCATTTGGGTGTGGAAGCCATCACTATGCCCTTAGACTCTGCACATTGAACAACTGGTTGAATGTGCCAGCCCTGCTCCCTTTTTGGCTGCAGAGATCATCAGCATTGCCTGCTGAGCCCTCCAATATCTTTCATATCATGTTTATTGTCATGATGGGCCATAGGTTGGTCAGTTGCACCTCAGTATCTATTGCCACCTGTGCAATGGTGAGACTGAGCAGATCCAACAACTTGTTAAATCTGCCAGCGGTGCACCTCAAGTGGCAAGTGAGACTTTCAAAATGGCCTGCAGACCCAACAATCCAACAATACAACAAACATGGACTGAAACAGTGAATGGGACTCATAGACTTGTTCTTTGGGGTGTGGAAGCCATCACTATGCCCTAAGAATCGGCACATTCAACAACTGGTTGAATGTGCCAACCCTGCTCCCTTTTTGGCTGCAGGGATCACCAGCATTGCCTGATGAGCCCTCCCATATCTTTCATATCATTGTTATTGTCATGATGGGCCATAGGTTGGTCAGTTGCACCATAGTATCCATCACCATGTATGCCATGGTGAGACTGAGCAGATTCAACAACTTGTTGGATCTGCTAGCAATGCACCTCAAGTGGCAAGTGAGACTTCCAAAATGGCCTGCATACCCAAAAATACAACAAACATGGACTGGAACAGTGAATGGGACTCATATACTTGTTCTTTGGGGTGTGGAAGCCATCACTATGCCCTGAGACTCCGCACATTCAACAACTGGTTAAATGTGCCAGCCCTGCTCCCTTTTTGGCTGCAGGGATCACCAGCATTGCCTGCTGAGCCCTCCAATATCTTTCATATCATGTTTGTTGTCATGATGGGCCATAAGTGGGTCAGTTGCACCATAGTATCTATCACCATGTACGCCATGGTGAGACTGAGCAGATTCAACAACTTGTTGGATCTGGTAGCAATGCACCTCAAGTGGCAAGTGAGACTTCCAAAATGGCCTGCAGACCCCACTATACAACCAACATGGACTGGAACAGTGAATGGGACTCATAGACTTGTTCTTTGGGGTGTGGAAGCCATCACTATGCCCTGAGACTCCGCACATTCAACAACTGGTAGAATGTGCCAGCCCTGCTCCCTTTTTGGCTGCAGGGATCACCAGCATTGCCTGCTGAGCCCTCCAATATCTTTCATATCATGTTTGTTGTCATGATGGGCCATAAGTGGGTCAGTTGCACCATAGTATCCATCACCATGTACGCCATGGTGAGACTGAGCAGATTCAACAACTTGTTGGATCTGCCAGCGGTGCACCTCAAGTGGCAAGTGAGACTTCCAAATGGCCTGCAACCCCATAATACAACAAACATGGACTGGAACAGTGAATGGGACTCATAGACTTGTTCTTTGGGGTGTGGAAGCCATCACTATGCCCTGAGACTCCGCACATTCAACAACTAGTTGAATGTGCCAGCCCTGCTCCCTTTTTGGCTGCAGGGATCACCAGCATTGCCTGGTGAGCCCTCCAATATCTTTCATATCATGTTTGTTGTCATGATGGGCCATAGGTGGGTGAGTTTCACAATAGTATCCATCACCATGTACGCCATGGTGAGACTGAGCAGATTCAACAACTTGTTGTATCTGCCAGCGGTGCACCTCAATTGGCAAGTGAGACTTCCAAATTGGCCTGCAGACCCCATAATACAACAAACATGGACTTGAACAGTGAATGGGACTCATAGACTTGTTCTTTGGGGTGTGGAAGCCATCACTATGCCCTGAAACTCGGCACATTTAACAACTGGTTGAATGTGTGCCAGCCCTGCTCCCTTTTTGGCTGCAGGAATCATCAGCATTGCCTGCTAAGCCCTCCCAATATCTTTCATAACCTGTTTTTTGTCATGATGGGCCACAAGTGGGTCAGTTGCACCATAGTATCCATCACCATGTACGCCATGGTGAGACTGAGCAGATTCAACAACTTGTTGTATCTGCCAGCAATGCACCTCAAGTGGCAAGTGAGACTTTAAAAATGGCCTGCAGACCCCATAATACAACAAACATGGACTGGAACAGTGAATGGGACTCATGGACTTGTTCTTTGGGGTGTAGAACCATCACTATGCCCTGAAACTCCGCACATTCATTAACTGGTTGAATGTGCCAGCACAGCTCCCTTTTTGGCTGCAGGGATCACCAGCCTTGCCTGGTGAGCCCTCCCATATCTTTCATATCATGTTTGTTGTCATGATGGGCCATAAGTGGGTCAGTTGCACCTCAGTATCCATTGCCACCTGTGCAATGGTGAGACTGAGCAGATCCAACAACTTGTTGGATCTGCCAGCGGTGCACCTCAAGTGGCAAGTGAGACTTCCAAAATGGCCTGCAGACCCCATAATACAACAAACATGGACTTTAACAGTGAATGGGACTCAAAGACTTGTCCATTTGGGTGTGGAAGCCATCACTGTGCCCTGAAACCCCGCACTTTCAACAACTGGTTGAATGTGCCAGCCCTGCTCTTTTTGGCTGCAGAGATCATCAGCATTGCCTGCTGAGCCCTCCAATATCTTTCATATCATGTCTATTGTCATGATGGGCCATAAGTGGGTCAGTTGCACCATAGTATCCATCACCATGTACACCATGGTGAGACTGAGCAGATTCAACAACTTGTTGGATCTGCCAGTGGTGCACCTCAAGTGGCAAGTGAGACTTCTAAAATGGCCTGCAAACCCCATAATACAACAAACATGGACTTGAACAGAGAATGGGACTCATAGACTTGTTCTTTTGGGTGTGGAGGCCATCACTATGCCCTGAGACTCCGCACATTCAACAACTGGTTGAATGTGCCAGCCCTGCTCCCTTTTTGGCTGCAGGGATCACCAGCATTGCCTGCTGAGCCCTCCAATATCTTTCATATCATGTTTGTTGTCATGATGGGCCATAAGTGGGTCAGTTGCACCTCAGTATCCATCACCATGTACGCCAAGGTGAAACTGAGCAGATCCAACAACTTGTTGGATCTGCCAGCGGTGCACCTCAAGTGGCAAGTGAGACTTCCAAAATGGCCTCCAGACCCCATAATACAATAAACATGGACTTTAACAGTGCATGGGACTCATAGACTTGTTTTTTTTGGTGTGGAAGCCATCACTATGCCCTGAGACTCAGCACATTCAACAACTGGTTGAATGTGCCAGCCCTGCTCCCTTTGTGGCTGCAGGGATCATCAGCATTGCCTGCTGAGCCCTCCCAATATCTTTCATATCATGTTTGTTGTCATGATGGGCCATAAGTGGGTCAGTTTCACCATAGTATCCATCACCATGTACGCCATGGTGAGACTGAGCAGATTCAACAACTTGTTGGATCTGCCAGTGGTGCACCTCAAATGGCAAGTGAGACTTCCAAAATGGGCTGCAGACCCCATAATACAACAAACATGGACTTGAATAGTGAATGGGACTCATAGACTTGTTCTTTGGGGTGTGGAAGCCATCACTATGCCCTGAGACTCCGCACATTCAACAACTGGTTGAATGTGCCAGCCCTGCTCCCTTTTTGGCTGCAGGGATCACCAGCATTGCCTGGTGAGCCCTCCAATATCTTTCATATCATGTTTGTTGTCATGATGGGCCATAGGTGGGTGAGTTTCACAATAGTATCCATCACCATGTACGCCATGGTGAGACTGAGCAGATTCAACAACTTGTTGGATCTGCCAGCGGTGCACCTCAAGTGGCAAGTGAGACTTCCAAAATGGCCTGCAGACCCCATAATACAACAAACATGGACTTGAACAGTGAATGGGACTCATAGACTTGTTCTTTGGGGTGTGGAAGCCATCACTATGCCCTGAAACTCGGCACATTTAACAACTGGTTGAATGTGTGCCAGCCCTGCTCCCTTTTTGGCTGCAGGAATCATCAGCATTGCCTGCTAAGCCCTCCCAATATCTTTCATAACCTGTTTTTTGTCATGATGGGCCACAAGTGGGTCAGTTGCACCATAGTATCCATCACCATGTACGCCATGGTGAGACTGAGCAGATTCAACAACTTGTTGTATCTGCCAGCAATGCACCTCAAGTGGCAAGTGAGACTTTAAAAATGGCCTGCAGACCCCATAATACAACAAACATGGACTGGAACAGTGAATGGGACTCATGGACTTGTTCTTTGGGGTGTAGAACCATCACTATGCCCTGAAACTCCGCACATTCATTAACTGGTTGAATGTGCCAGCACAGCCCTCCTTGGGCCTTGGACAGCCCTCCCATATCTTTCATATCATGTTTGTTGTCATGATGGGCCATAAGTGGGTCAGTTGCACCTCAGTATCCATTGCCACCTGTGCAATGGTGAGACTGAGCAGATCCAACAACTTGTTGGATCTGCCAGCGGTGCACCTCAAGTGGCAAGTGAGACTTCCAAAATGGCCTGCAGACCCCATAATACAACAAACATGGACTTTAACAGTGAATGGGACTCAAAGACTTGTCCATTTGGGTGTGGAAGCCATCACTATGCCCTGAAACCCCGCACATTCAACAACTGGTTGAATGTGCCAGCCCTGCTCTTTTTGGCTGCAGAGATCATCAGCATTGCCTGCTGAGCCCTCCCATATCTTTCATATCATGTTTGTTGTCATGATGGGCCATAAGTGGGTCAGTTGCACCATAGTATCCATCACCATGTACACCATGGTGAGACTGAGCAGATTCAACAACTTTGTTGGATCTGCTAGCAATGCACCTCAAGTGGCAAGTGAGACTTCCAAAATGGCCTGCAGACCCCACAATACAACAAACATGGACTTGAACAGTGAATGGGACTCAAAGACTTGTCCATTTGGGTGTGGAAGCCATCACTATGCCCTGAGACTCGGCACATTCAACAACTGGTTGAATGTGCCAGCACAGCTCCCTTTTTGGCTGCAGAGATCATCAGCATTGCCTGCTGAGCCCTCCCAATATCTTTCATATCATGTTTGTTGTCATGATGGGCCATAAGTGGGTCAGTTGCACCATAGTATCCATCACCATGTACACCATGGTGAGACTGAGCAGATTCAACAACTTTGTTGGATCTGCTAGCAATGCACCTCAAGTGGCAAGTGAGACCTCCAAAATGGCCTGCAGACCCCACAATACAACAAACATGGACTGGAACAGTGCATGGGACTCATAGACTTGTCCATTTAGGTGAGGAAGCCATCACTATGCCCTGAAACTCTGCACATTCAACAACTGGTTGAATGTGCCAGCCCTGCTCCCATTTTGGCTGCAGGGATCACCAGCCTTGCCTGGTGAGCCCTCCTATATCTTTCATATCATGTTTGTTGTCATGATGGGCCATAAGTGGGTCAGTTGCACCATAGTATCCATCACCATGTACGCCAAGGTGAGACTGAGCAGATAGCACCTCAAGTGGCAAGTGAGACTTTCAAAATGGCCTGCAGACCCACAATACAACAAACATGTACTAGAACAGTGAATGGGACGCATAGACTTGTTCTTAGGGGTATGGAAGCCATCACTACGCCCCTGAAACTCCGCACATTCAACAACTGGTTGAATGTGCCAGCACAGCTCCCTTTTTGGATCACCAGCCTTGCCTGGTGAGCCCTCCCATATCTTTCATATCATGTTTGTTGTCATGATGGGCCATAAGTGGGTCAGTTGCACCATAGTATCCATCACCATGTACGCCTAGGTGAGACTGAGCAGATTCAACAACTTGTTGGATCTGCTAGCAATGCACCTCAAGTGGCAAGTGAGACCTCCAAAATGGCCTGCAGACCCCACAATACAACAAACATGGACTGGAACAGTGCATGGGACTCATAGACTTGTCCATTTAGGTGAGGAAGCCATCACTATGCCCTGAAACTCCGCACATTCAACAACTGGTTGAATGTGCCAGCCCTGCTCCCATTTTGGCTGCAGGGATCACCAGCCTTGCCTGGTGAGCCCTCCTATATCTTTCATATCATGTTTGTTGTCATGATGGGCCATAAGTTGGTCAGTTGCACCTCAGTATCCATCACCATGTATGCCACAGGACTGAGCAGATCCAACAACTTGTTGGATCTGCTAGTGGTGCACCTCAAGTAGCAAGTGATACTTTTAAATTAACCTGAAGTTTCCAATTATAGGTTGCAATATTCACAGAATCGACAAGATTTTGTCCCCGAAATTTGTTCCAATGTTCTCTTGCATTCTACCTAGCAATGCTAGGCACAAAGAAGAGTCACTGACAATTTAGATCTAGCTTTACATATTGTAGATTTGAGATATGGCTTGAGTTAGCGTACTCGCATAGAGCTAAAGTGGTACAGTGAAGCAGCAATGCATTGCTTTTTGTGACAGTACCGGCAAGTATGACAGCGAATGTGCGAATCGAGTCATGAGGCTTAATCCGGCTGCAGCTGGCATTCACATTTTAATTATGGCCAATCCGATTTGGCACGACCGCGAAAGCATTTTTTGCATGCCGCCATTCGTTGAACGACTTTCGCCATGCAGACAACAAACTTCCGTTGAAGCTCGGATACATTCGTCGGGCGTAGATTGATTCAGGTCATTCTGCGAAGTGAAGCTTGTTGACAGGGCAAAACGGTCGCATCTTGTCGCTCCAATCCTTCACGACATCTTCACGCTGCTATAACGCAGCTACAACCTGAGTCGTTGGTTGATTTGCGATTAAAGAGCAAGAGACAGATTTATCAAAGTCAGAGAGCAAGAGACGCAAGAGACAAGAGACTCGTCCGACATGATGCTTTCGCCGCTCAAGCCGTCGATCGGTTGGATGCTGATTCTACTGACAGCGTCTCGCTCAGTTGTTGTCAACGCGGACTTTGGAGATGCCGTCGATCCAACCTTTAACTGTCCAGCGTTCACCACCTGCAAGCAAGTTTGCGTCGCCAAGGCTCAAGATTGCCCAGACGAAATGCTTTGCCCTGCGAATCAAACGCTCTGCAAGGATGGAAGCTGCAGCAGCGTTGGCACTTGCGATGCTTCGCTCGAGAGTCCTTGCCAGTACGATTGTGCGCCCGTGGCGTGCCACAAGGTGGATGCTTACTATGATTCATGCCTCAGTACGTACGGGCCTTGGTACAATAACGAAACCACATGCGGCGAGACGGAGGAGGAGCTGCTGCACAAGTGGAGCATGCGCGAACCAGTCTTTGTCATTCTCTACGTTTGGATCAGCCTTTTGACGCTTTGTATCGTTGCGTGGTGCGCCTACAATCAAAGAATTGCTCCTGTATCGGGATCGGTGCAGCCGCTCAATGTGCAAGTCGACAAGGAGGAAGCGACGAGCTGGCAAACTGGATATCGGCGTCATCCAATCGGATCCCTGTTGTATGGGTGGACCTGCTTGACTCTCTTGGGCATGCACGCATTGCTCGGATGGCTCTCGGTGCAGTACTACATTCAGCAGGAGCTGCTGACTGAAGTCGTTGGCGGAAAGTTTGAGGACGAAGAAAACCTGCTTAAAGTCTTTGAAATTCTGTGGATGGTTTCCTTTGTCTTTTCGTTTGCTCTCAAATGGCCTTACTCAATCAAGAGCTTGTTCCTTCGACGATGTGAGCTGCATCGAGCAACGCATGTGGCCGTTTGCATTCACAAGGCGGCCACCGAGTCGGAGGAAACTTTCAACTCTGGTTACATGTCGTTTCTGCGATTACTCTTTGCTAACGTCCGTCTCACCATGGGGCGCATCATGTCGATGATCTTTTCTGACGTCGACGACTTTGGTCAAAAGAAGGGAAAGAATGGCACCTATCGTTTTTGCGTAATCCAGACGAACTTGGAGGGCTCGCGCTACTTTGTCTTTGGGTTTCGGCACTACAACTTTGACGCGGATGATGGTCGCTTTAAACCAGGAGTATACTCGATTGGAGCGACTATTTCCGAGATTGTGACAGCTGGTACAGTCCCAGGCGGTTTGACGAATGTAGAAGCCGACGCGCGGCGTCAAATTGTCGGCCCGAATGCGATCGAGATGGACAAACCAAACCTCATCAAAATCATCACCAAGGAATTTTTGAAGCCCTTTTACACTTATCAGCTGTTCATGGTTTGGACTTGGGTCCCATTGTACTACTATTACATGGCGTTCACTTGGACAGTTGTCATCACAACGGGGGGACTTACAGTTTGCTACTTTCAATATCGCAACGAACGCAAACTGTACGAAATAACCAACATTACCGGCGAAGTCTGCATCCGCCGCGATGGCCAGGTCATCCAGGTGTCACCGAGAGAACTCGTACCAGGTGATGTAGTTGAAGTCTCTCCAGGATTGACGTATTGCGATATGGTTGTCGTGGCCTCTTCAACGATACTAATGGACGAGAGTGCTCTGACTGGCGAAGCAACGCCAATGCTCAAGACTCCTGTCGATCAAGCAGATGGTAAAAATGTTTACAATGCCAACCGATTTAAGCGCCACACTATTTTGGCGGGCACCAATGTGCTCGAGACAGAGAAAACTGTTGCTGTCGTCACCCAAACTGCTTCTTACACGGCTCGCGGTGAGCTCATTCGCGACATTTACTCCTACAAGCGGCACCAATTCAAGTTTGACGTCGAAGTGCCAATTGTCATTTCAATTTTATGTTTCTATGCCATTTTCGGCTTTGCTATGGTTGTTTTCTTCATCAAGGACACGATCATCTACAGCTGGTTCTACGGCATGTTTGTCGTCGCGTCCGCGTTGCCGCCCTTGCTTCCCACAGTGTTTACCGTATCGGTTGGCATCTCAAGCGACAGACTGGCTGGCAAGCGCATTAGCTGCACCAATGCTGAAGCTATTCTTGTTTGCGGCAAGTGCGACACTGCCTGTTTTGACAAGACGGGCACTTTGACCAAACAAGGGTTGGAATTTGTTGCTGCAAGTGCTCGGAGCGGGGTCGAGTCTGAATTTTTCTTGGCGATGGGAAGCTGCCATACGTTGAGCATGACAAAAGACGGGAAACTTGCGGGCAACCCCGTCGATCAAGAAATGTTTGAAAAGAGTGGTTCAGTTGTTAACTCAAGTAGCGGACAAGTTGAGAAAGTGACTGATCGCAATGGACAGTCAGCTAAAATTGTCCGCCATTTTGATTTCGACCATCATCGCATGACACAATCTGTTCTTGTGCGAAAGGATTCGGATAATTCACTCATTGCGTTTGTAAAGGGTAGCGGAGAAAGTATCAAAAAGCTGTGTATGCAGGACGACCTTCCAATCGATTTTGACGAAGCTCTACAACACGCTGCCATGGCTGGCCTCTACCAAATTTCCGTGGCGATGAAGAAACTACCTGCAACCATTGACGCGCTTACTGTTACTCGAGACGAGATTGAAAATTCCCTTTCCTTCATTGGGACTGTCGATTTCAAAAACATTATACGCCCTGAAACAGCCGGCGTGATTAGTCACTTGCACAGCGGTAGGGTGAAGACAGTTATGCTCACAGGCGACAGTGTCTTGACAGGCATTTGCATTGGCAGAGAAGCTGGGATTGTGGGGTCCGATTGTGACATTATTATCGGGAGCTGCGACGAGTCCGGATCATTATATTGGTCGAACTCGCTAGGAGAGCAATGCACCCGTCCCTCAATTGAAGAACTCCTACGTTCCGGGACGGAGCTTGCTATCTCTGGGCAGGCATTTGACGTACTCAGGACAGCAGATCCGAAGGAGGCAGCTCGCTTAATGGATGTCATACGAGTGTATGGACGCTGCACCCCCTACGACAAAGTGTCCGTCGTGAGCGCGTACAACGAGCTGGGTCGCGTTACGCTCATGTGCGGCGATGGCGGTAAGTTGCGACTTCTTTGGTTGCCTTTGCCGCGATGTTGTAGCATCTATTTGTATTCACAAAGTACTTTACAGGTAACGATTGTGGAGCGCTAAAGACCGCACATGTTGGGGTTGCCTTAAGCGACGCGGAAGCCAGCACGGTAGCTCCGTTCACATCGCTCGACAAGGCCATCACATCAGTGGTCGACGTCCTTCTTGAAGGCCGCTGCAGCTTGACGAACAGCTTGGCGGCTTATAGATACATGATGATATACGGGAACATTGAAACTATCAACCAGCTGATCAATGCAAGTCTGCTTATCACCTTCACTGAATATTGCTGGGTTTTCTATGTAAGGTCATTCGTTGAACGCACCATGCTCAATCACCTAACCCTTTACAACTAAGATTTTCTTTCTCATGCTTCCAGGATGGGGTGTGGGTCATTACCATGGCGTTCTCCCTCCCATTAGCTCGATGCGCGTCGAAGCTATCAAAAACACGGCCAACGGCGTCGTTGTTTGGATCTGCCACCATGACTAGTGTGCTGGGAGTGCTAGGTTTGAACTTTCTCTTTCTCGTCGGTGCGCTCGCATACCTGTTTTCTCAGGATTGGTTTCAAGTACGTACATCGTCATTCAGACTTTCTTTCGCACGAGATATTTCTCACACATACTTTCATTCCTTCCCCGAACGCAGTGCCGCAAGTGGGATGGGCAGGATGTGTCGAACGTTCAGGTTATCGGGGACAACTACGAGTCTGAAGTTATCTTTCTGGTCACTGGGTACCAGTACATTAGCTCCGCTTTTGCTTTTAACTTTGGCTACGAATGGCGCCAACATTGGTTTCGCAACTATGTGTTTATGGCTTTTGTGACGGCTTTTACTGTCATGCAATTCTATATCACGCTCGTGCCGGGACATTTCAGCTGCATTTGGCGCGTCAATTGCATGAATGATTGGGCAGTTGCTGCAGTCACATCAACAGAGCCTGTTCCAATTCAAAACTCGTTTAATACGACATTTATGCCCGCGGACTTTCGTCGAGGTTTGCTGGGCATTATGATTGCCAACGCGATTGCAGTATCTGCCTGGGAATACTTCATCGTCAACGGTGCTCGTCGCTGGTTCGCCGCTCGACGGCGGTGGAATACTGACAATGCGGCTAATGATGTATCTGATGGATTTTGCGACGAAGAACTAGTTAGTGAAGTTGCTGCGGTGAATGGGAAGGACGAGGAAGCATCAACAAAGCTTGGCATGGGACCAGTTCTTGACGGAGAAGTAATGGAAGGCCCTTGCGATCCATTGCCATTTTCGGATAACTCACAGTTAGAGCAGTAAAGACTTCAATGCAGCAACCACGTGCTAGTAACATTTGGACGCATTTGTAGGAGGATCATGTAGACTCGTAGGTTAGCCAATGACGGAGAACTATGCATGTGCTATGCGGAGTAGTTTAGTTTTGGAAAGGATCCTCCTGAACGGCCGGTTGTTCCAATGCCATTTGAAAGAATGCCTCTGGCATCGCAATAGCCTGGGGGCATAGCTTGACGATCCCGCCAAGTTGCTTTTGGATTAGATTTGGCTTCCAATGGTTCCTCCAATCGACACAATAATCCGGCTCAGGGCGGAGACTGCCTTGGGGACACTCATAAGATACCTTATGAGTACACTCTGAGTGATACACATCATCGATGGTTCGGGACACGTCAGATGCGGCATCAATGGAGGACCGACAACCACAGACCGAGTTGCCGATCCCCATCCGATGCCTCTCATTCCTCTTGCTTGCTTGCTTGCCAACCCTGTTGTCTAGCCAGCTTGTTTGTTTGTTTGTTCTTGCCTTTGTTGCTCGAACCGCGTTTTCTGCCACTTATTCTCTCACTTCCATTCGATCATGACGCTCGTCCGTTTTCCAGGTGCTCTCAAAGAGTTTGGAGGCGCTTCGCCAGCTTTCCGTTTGCCGATCCAAACCTCAGCCTCGACTACTTGGTTGGGCGAGGAGATGACAAAGCAGGAAGAGCGTGCTGAAGCCATGGCGTTTCAGATTGACGGTTGGACAGAAGGACAAGAAGTCCTCACCAAGGAGGAAGTGTTCGCATTGAACAAGAGGATGATCTTGGCCAGCGACCCGATGGCCAGCGACAAGCAGCTCTGGCTCGGTACACCCGATCGCCTCCATCAGCTGAACGTGCAGGATATTGGAGGCATCATGACGCTCTCTGTTTTCCAAAGCAAGTATCTTGGGGACCAGCCCAAACCTGAAGACCCATTGGCGACGCACGAGCAGACGGTCATCATCTGCTCCGCTCGACCGGCTGGCACAAAGGATGGAAGCAAGTTCCTCCTGCGTTCTGACGAACACTTAGCCGACAGTGATAGCAACAACTCGGACACGCAGCGCTTTAAACCAAGCGGCTTTCCGATACCCAAAGCAGTAAACCCGATTTTGGCCGCAGCCTCGTGTCAGACGAGGGCCCCAAGAAACGCCAAGATTGACGAGTGGTACAAGGCGATTAGCAGCGACCATATCCTCTTTCCAAGGGGAGACGAAGTTATGCAGCCAGTAGTCCTTGTCTTTCATCAGGACGAGGCGCCGCCAGACGATGCGATGGAAGCCTGCATCCTTGGAGGCAAGGGCACGCTGACGGCGACCATGCAGGAACCATTGCTCTATCCTCATGGTGAAACAGCCCTACTTGCCTACGCAACGGATAGCGACTTGACACCCGAGAGTACTTGGCTAGCCCCCATGGGACGGTGCTTCTTTCTTCCCAAAAATCACGGCGTTCCACTCGCTGTCGGTTTCAACCCAGGTACTTGTCGCTCGGGCGCCGAGTTGCGCAGCCATTGCGTGGCGTTCACCGGCCTCGACGAAGAGGTATACACGTGGATGATTGATAATCCACTCTTGGATATGTGGTTAACAGGCTGCCGCGTTAGTCCAGCGTTACTCCGAGTGGACACAGTCTTCATGTCGCAAGCGACGGAAACTTGGAGCGACTTCAAATCGCTACACACAAGGGCTTCCTTCGACACATTTAACCATCCTGATTTGGTTCTGCGCAGTCGCCTGCTATGGGACCATCTCTTGCATACCTTGGAAGGAACCTGGCCAGAAAAACTGAAGCAGCTGGGAGCACATGCACTGACCATTTTCGACCGCTCGCCAGACATTGCACGTTTCCACACGTCGCGCATCGACGATATGTGGTATCTCCCAGCACTCATCAACGTTAAAACAAACAGTTGGGTGAAACACTTCGAAATACAGTTCCAGAAAACAGAGCTCCCTACGTTGTTAGAGGAGTACGCGCGGGTGGACATCACAGCCTCTCTCTCAGCAGAGGACTTGTCGCAGTTGTGCTGGGATCCCCGTTTTGGCCGACGAACAAAGCAACATTGAAAAGGACATCGACACGGTCTCAGCGGCACCAAGACACGGAACATCCCGTTCACGACCACACTCCTACGATGGCGAGAGTAGAAAGTCAGCCACTGGCCCAAACCCTACACACTTCACCGTACCCGAAGAATTCACGACTGACAACCGTAGAAAGACTACCACAGGTACATCGAATACCGGAACCGGCGTACACAGCGAATGTTGGGCCTCTACAGAGCGAAGCCGTGCAAACACTACCAGCAGTGAAGACTATACTGCCAATTCTGTAGACGGACGAGAGCCATCCCGCCTACGGGATGGCCAGTACAAAATGACACGACCGGTAGACAATATACATACGTATGAATGAGAAGCCACTCTTGGATGCGAAATCGACCGCTTCACTTTCGTCTCATTCTAGAGGATCTACTAACAATAGATTCAAAGTTTCCCCAGTCTTTTAGCGTTTAAACCGTCTTTTCTCCCTACTTCCGTACGGACCTTCATCTTGGATCTCAAGCAAAGTAATTACTTGCCGATTGAACCAAGATCTTTTTACCAAGTTTCCAAAGCATTGAACAAAACCGGACGCGGATTTCTTCAAGCCCTTTCTGTCAACCTCGAATTTCCAAAGCTCTGCAGCAACAAGCGGAGTATTGAGTGAGCAAGAGCAAGCCTACAAGCGACCCTTTTGCCTTTATCTTTCAGTTTACCTCGAGTCGGATCAAGCGTTTGATCAAGGCCAACGTCGTCGAGCAGATTTCAAGTCTCCATCAGTTGAGCAGAACTACTTTACCTAGTCTGCCGAGCACTCTTTTCAAGTCGCCTCTCACTCCACAAGTCACGCGCCTTCTTTACAGTTTCCTTCGCCGCTTCAACACAAGCCGCCAAGTCTTTAATTCTTCACGACGCCTTCTACAAGTCGTCGTCCTCTTCACCAACATTACTTTACACGAGTTCAACCCTTCAAGTCCTCAATTGGTCGCTCCAGAAGGCCGCCCAGTAATCCGACTTACCGCCGCCGATCAAATTGCAAGCAATCAAGAACGAGAGCGACTTCCAACCGAGTACAACCCACGCGACAGCCTTCGTCGTCTTTCACCAAACAACCCCGAAGACTGGCATCTAACTGGACGACCCGCCAC
Source organism: Mayamaea pseudoterrestris (assembly GCA_027923505.1). Taxonomy (NCBI): domain Eukaryota; phylum Bacillariophyta; class Bacillariophyceae; order Sellaphorales; family Sellaphoraceae; genus Mayamaea; species Mayamaea pseudoterrestris. The sequence goes on along the minus strand of BROI01000032.1, from coordinate 39,898 downwards.
TGACGAAGAGAAAGCAGTTTACAACCACCCGAACGTTCGATACGGCTGGTATCGTTACGACCCGCGCGTCTCTCCTCCAACCCCTTGGACTTGGGACGAAGAAGACAAGCGTTTCGCCTGGATCTTTCGAGGCATTCTACCGCCGCCTTCATCAAAGCCAATCGACCCGGAACAAGCTTGTGAGCAGCGCTTCAATCAGTTTAAAGACCTTGCCAACAACGAAGTGTTTTACAGTCACATTGCGGAAGAATTCAAAGAAGAAGGATTAGCAAAAGTTGCCGAGTCAACCGCACAATCAGGCGTCGAAACAAGTTACATCGACAGCAACGTACCCTTTCTCAAAGCCTTCATCTTTTCTCCAAAGTCATTAATCTTCCTTGACGAAAAGCGAGCAGACTTTTACAAGAGCCTTGATCTTTGCCGACCGAACAATCCTTTCACGCCCGAAGAGAAGGAGATTCTTCTACTAGAAGACACTTTGCGCAACGAGCGAGACGAATTCGAAGCAAAAGACCTATCGCATCCAGTAACTCTTTACTTCCTCAAGAAGACTCGTTTCCTGCTTCAAAAGGACGAAGAAAACAGACGTCAAGACTTGCAAAGACTTTCTGAAGTACCAGATATAAACACAGAGACGACGTGCGCTTGTTCTGTGTGCATCGCCAATACGCAAACACACGTACCCTCGCCAAGCAGCAACTCATCGCCAGTCAACGAGCAATTAGAGACATCGCCAACAAGCACGACGCATACTTGCCGATCAATCAATTCAATTCGCCAACAAGAAGCAAATCAAGCGCCAGTTAGACAAGCGCATCGCCAAGACACGAGACCATCGCAACAAACTCTTCGCTCACAGAACGTTTCAAGCACTTACCAAGAAGCACCTCGCATCGCAGCAGTTCAAAGCGTCGAAGACCGTCGTCAAGCACTCTTTCAACAACGAAACGGACAGCGACAAGCAAGTCAAGAGCGCGCATCAACAACGCAACAAGCTTCGATCAATCTTCAACGCAATCGAATCACTGTTAGTCAAAGACGCAATCAACGACGCAACGAAACGAACAGCAATCGTCCTTACCAGCAGCGTTTAAGACAGCAACAAGCGAATCGAATCGTCACGCCAACCCGACAGCAAAACCGAACCTCCAATCCAACCCTTCGAGTCCAGCCTCGCATCAACGACACGCGCAACACTACAACTCATCATACACGCGATATAAACAGTCTTCAAGCTCAAGTAACTCGTTTAAATCATCTTCTTAATCAACAACAACGACAGCTGCACTTACAAGCTCAACGAAATCGACAAGTGACAAATCAACAACGTGTCCATCGTCGCGATCAACACGCTCAGCAGTTCCACGCTCGTTCACGTTTTCAAACTCCGTCACATCAGCAACTCAATTGGCCACGTCAGCAACGTTTAGCTACCCCAAACCGTCAATCTCCATTCGCCGACAACAACGTTAGCTATCAACGTCCGACCAATAGCCAAAACTTTTACTACACATTCTAATCGCAACCATGACCGACCAACAAGAAGACATCACTATGAATGCGCTCTACAAAACGCCAAAGATAACCAACACCATCGAAGCCTTTCCATCATGGTTCAACCAGTTCAAGAATCATGCAAGAATTGCAGGCTGCCGCCGTCCTATAAGAGGCAGTCGACCCGAGCACTTACCAGCTACTCAAAATGAAGTCATTACTGATCCCGCAGCTAACGCAACAGCAGACGAAATCCAAATCATTCGAAACAAACAAGCGGAACGCAAGCAGAATGAAACGCTCATGCAAATGCTTTCCATCGCATTGTCGCCATTCCCCGAGTTGAACGACCATCTTGTCGGAGCAGAATCAACAGAGTATCCAGGAGGCGAAGCTTGGAAGGTTATCAACGCATTGGAAATCAAGTTTTCTCCAGACAAGTTCATGGCGCCAACACTTTACCGACGAAGCATTCAAAATCTCAAGCTCGAACGACCAACAGCAAACCCTCAAGACCTCATCGACCTCATGCAATCGCAAGCCATCAAGTTCAACCAAACGCTTCTTGCAGAAGACCTGATGGCTACGCTCATGAACAAGCTGCCGCCTCAATACTGCCTCGCTTTAGCGCAAGAGCAAAAGACCAAGCAACGCGCCCTGACCAAGACCGAAATGGAGGGCGTCGTGTCGACTATCTACCAAACGATTTACGCAGCAGAAGATGAAGAAGCTTTAATACAAGGAGTCAACGAGATTGTTCTATATGCAGCACAACCAGAACCGCCGCAACAAGAAACTTCACGCCAACAAAACACTCGTCAGCATCAAGCGCCGCCAACTCGCAATGAACGCCCGCAAACCAACTATAACAACACGCGAAATCCACCATCATTCAAATGCTACCTTTGCCATCAACCGTATCATCGAAGCGCCGACTGCTTTGAACGAGTCGAAAACGCCCACCGTCGTCCTCGAGGATGGAACACTCGCTTGTCAATCGAAGCTCGTCGTCAATTGGAAGATGAAGAAGCACGAGAGCAACAAGAGCGTGGTTTAGAACGACCAAGAGAGCGTCCTCGCAATTCAAATCGACAGCAAGATCGTCGTCTTCCACAAGATGATCAGCAAGAAGACCGTCGTTATCGACAGAATCGCAACAACGAGCGCGCAAGAGACCAACCAAGAGACAATGATTATCGTCGCCGAGATCAACAAGAGCAACCGCGCCAACTTGATCATCAAAACCATCGTCAAGAGCCTCACCCGCGAACCATCATGCGCGAACAAGTGCCTCGTCAAGCGCCATTACTACTCGAACAAGGACTTGCAGCAGTACACGAAGCCCTTCAGTTGACTCAGCGATCGCATCGTTCCTCTTCGCAACGTTCCTCTTCAAGCCGCCGTTATCCTTCTACAAACTCAAGGAGCGAATTTGCCTTCATACATGCCGACTTAGTTGATGAAACTTATCCAGCACTCCCTACCCGCACTCCTGCAGCTCCAACACCGTCGCCTTTATACCCACAAACCAACTGGCGCGGTCTACAGCCACATCAGATTAAAGACTATTCATCGGAAGACGATTCATCAATCGAGCAGCCTCCAGCACCACCAACAACTCGAACGAAACGCGCAAGACCAACGTCAAGCTCCACCAACAAGAAGCAAGCCGTCGAATTGGTGCCTTTAACAAAGTTGTCCACAACGAGTGAGTCACCAAAGCCAAAGCCAAATCTTCCATCGTCAAATCTCAAAGGACGCAGTTGGGCATCCATATGCGGCGACCCAAGCACAAGTGATGAAGAAGAAAGCGACTTTGAAGACGAGTTTGTCAACAACAAGACTCCAACCGAGCAAGAACGGAGACACTTCAGCACTTTAATTCAAAACATTGAAACACTTGAGCAAACGAAGCAAGAAGACGGGAAGGGTCTGCCATTCCACAAACAAGACGAGCCAAGTAAATCAGAGCAACAAGTGCACTCATCAATTGAAGAGCAAGCAAACAACCTCAACGACTCCTACCACGTCTACGACGCTACGCAAAGCACCAATAACGTCACAACGAGCAGCGACACAACTGAAGCCACTAATCTTGAGCCAACAACCACAAACGCCAACGAATGCGACACACATGAGCGCACCGACAACGTCACAACTTGCAGCGCCGACAAAGATTCAACTCCAACAACAAGTCCTCCAATTGAATTGAAAGAAGAAGAAAGTGTAGAAGAACTCGTAGCGACAAGCTTTGCGCAATGGCGAGGAGACTGGCTACCCAAAGACTTCCTCACAGCAGACGAGCTAAAAGAAGTCGAGCACTTGTATCCAACCTTTGCTCCAAGGATTCCAAACAACATTCCGCCACAAGCCAACTCGAGTGATCTACCGCCATTCCACGTCTTGCAAAGCGTCCTGTTCATCAACCCTCCACTATACGAGCTGTCAGACGCCGTAAAAGTGATGTTTGCAGATCTACAAGAGTTCTTTCTCGAGCACATAGCCATGCCACACGCCTTTACGCATCAAGAAGCAATTGACTCAACGCGAGACCGCTACTACCAATACACCGGTCTTCGAGTCTGGGATACAGAGCGAGTCGAAATCATCATGAGCAATCCTGGCGACGAAGAAACCAATTCAGACGACGCAACTTACGATTCAGATGCATACCCAAGCAGTCAAAGTTACGGATCAGACTCCTTCACCTATGAAGGCTATCAAGCTTTTCTTCAATCCTGGGAACACCGCAATCAAGCGCCTGAGCATGTCGTTTCTCGAGCGCGCTACGAAACCACCATCCAACAAATAAAGAAGGATGAGCAAGACATCGAGACAAACCCTGCAAGCGCCGCACGACTGTGCATGCTTGAACGTTTCAGCCAAAGGCGTTTCCTCAAGGATCTCATCTTCTGGTTCGAAGAAATCAATGAAGAAGACGAGGAAGCACTGTTTGACGAACGTTTAAAAGTCGTCATCGATCATGCAATTGCCAAGGAAGTCAAAAGACGAGCACTCGAAGGAACATTGCGAACGCGCAGCACACTAGAAGAAGACCTCCGCAACGTCGGCTTGGAATTCAGCAAAGACTTAACGACTTTCAACTACCTCGATCAATTTCCAGAAAGCGAGAGAGAAGCAGAACGACAGGAACTACTAGACCTCCTTGCAGAACGCGAGGCAAGAGACGCACGCGAAGCAGCAGAGCAACGCGCACGCAGATACCAGCCTCCAGCTCGCAATTCAAATCAACTGCAACACGAAAGCCCAAATCCATTCAATGCATTGAGATACAACGTAAGCGCCAATGCCTACGCGGTTCGAAGAAACAACAACAACAACGAATTCGCCCTCGCAACTATCCACGAATCCATTACGTGTCCAACCAACTTGGATATCCTGAAGCATCCTGAAATCTTCATCGGCGATACCGCAGCAACCGTCGACTGTACACCTCATCCAGAAGGCCTGTTCGATGCCCGTCAGATACGAAATGAAGGCATCACAATGGGAAATCAAACAGTCGCCGACATTCAAACCATGGCGAAGCTTCGCGTCGACGCCTGCGATCGATTTGGCAATCCTCTCTACCAAGGAGTCCTCAACAACGTTGCTTACGCGCCCGACTGCGCCTTCAATCTGTTCAGCATCACTCAACGTTTAGCGACAGGATGGAACCTCCGCAGCGGCAACAAGAAGATTTGGCTAGAGAAAGAAAACCAACACTCCATCGTCTTCGACTTGCTGATTCCTACCAAGCGAGGTCATCTTTACTGCATGTACTTGAGACGAGTCATTCCAATGCCATTAGTTCAAGCGCCTCGTAACGAGTTCGCCATGATTGCAGCCAACTTGCTTCCGACACGCCGTCTCTCCTACAAACAAATGCACGAACTGTGTGGACACCAAAGCCCCCAAATGACACTCGCAATTGCCAAGCACTTTAGATGGGAAATACACGGATCGTCCAAGAACAAGTGTGTTGCCTGCGCAATAGGCAAGGCCAAGAAGCAACCGGTCCCTCAAATATCGCCGCGCATCCGAGCCACAGAGCCAGGCGAGCGACTTTACATGGACCTCTCTTCATTTAGAGTCATGAAGAGCAAATCAGAACTTGGATTCTCCTCCATACAACCGCAATGGCAACTCATTGTCGACGAAGCGACAGGCTACAAGCACAGCGCCATGTACCGCACCAAAGGGGAAATCGTTGAGCCGACATGCCAGATGCTCTACTATCTCATCCAACGCGGCATTACAGTCAAATACCTTCGAATGGACAACGCCGGAGAGAACCAAGCATTAGCCAAGTCAATGAAGAGCTCCGCTTGGAAATTGCCGATCGAGATCGAATGGACTGCGAGAGACACCCCGCAACAAAACAGTCTTGTCGAAATTGGATTCCCGACGCTCACTAATCGCACGCGAGCCATATTTACAGCTCAAAACATTCCACCTTCAATTCGGTTTCATTTGGCACCATCTGCCTTCGAATACTCAACTGACATGGACAATCTTGCTATCGTCGAGCACAAGAGCACTCTAGCAACTCGATTCAAACACTTCTACGGCACCGAGTCGCCCATCATCAAGAATCTACATCCATACGGCGAAGCAGTCACTGTCGTGATATCCGGATTAAAGTCTCATCTAGCACCAAAAGGATTCCAAGGCATCTTTGTCGGCTACAGCAAAAATCACCCGAGCAGATGCTATCGCGTCTTCAATCCCGAGACCAATCGCGTACATGACGTCAAGGACGTCACATTTCTTCACCGACCGTACTTTCAACCTAAGCCCCCGCGTCACGAAATCGTCACTACACCACTCATTGACGTCATTTCCTGCAGCAGCAACTACAGCAGTCTTTTCTCACCGCATCACCATGGGAATTTGCCGCCGCCACCCGCGAAATCTCCAGACGACAAGAACAAGAAGAAACCAACGTTCCATACAAAGCGCATCCTGACACGATCTACCTCGCTGATTGATCTGACTGACCATGACACTCCAGAAGCATCGGAAGCCTCACCAACAAACTCAATCCAATCAGCGCCCGACACCTTCAATCCAACTGCACTTACAATATACCACCCAAATGCGAATGCACCAACAAGCGCGCAAGAAGAAGGAACAGACATACTCAATACGCCTCAATCTCCAAGAGCGCATACTACAATCGCCGATCGCCAAGCAAACGCAATTCAAAGACACATCGCTCGATTCTCATCAAATCACTCACGAGGATCGCAAAGCTCAAGATCATCTACACGCTCCACACGATCAAATCCTGGTGGCCTGCGTCGCACCACGCGAGAAACAAGAACACCAACTCGATTCGATCCGACCAATCCTGCAACATTCGCCGCCATACTTGCCGCACTCGACGAACGATTCGGCAATCGCACAACACTATACAACGCATGCGACAACGGCTATGACAGTGACCGATCAGCTGAATCAGAATATAACAAGTACTGCGAGTCTGACGAGCAAGAATTCCACCACCGACCATATGACGACCAGCAAGACGAAGAATCAGTCTCATCGAACGGGTCCATACCTCCTCTGGTACCTCGAAATGACGACTACAGCAGCGCAGGTGACAGCGAAGCTCCTGAACTATGGGGCAACGAAGATAGTTTCTGTTTGCCTACACAAGATCAACGTTACGAAGCTGCCTACGAGCCATCACACGAGCGCGACGACGACTCCGTATCATTAAATGATTCCATACCCGACTTAGTCCCAAGAGCCGACGACCATAGCAGTGCAGGAGACAGTCAAGCAATCGAGCTGTGGGACATTAATGCAGACGACGATGAATATGAAGAAGAGCTCACCCAAGCAAATGGACGTCCCGCACCTCAACCAGCCGCACCTCAAGCGTCTATCGAAACAGTGATCACGACTCGAGTCTCCAACGTTTGCAGCCCGACTCTTCAACTCGGGAAGGGTTTCAACCCAGATGACCATGAAGATAAAACATCTATACTAGTCACCGAGACACAAGACGAAAGCGACGAGTCGACAAACCAGCAAATCGATCTACCGCCAGAACAACTTGCCATCATGGCCGATCTCCTACACGTTCCCTCTTCAACGATTCTCGACGACACACATACATCCGTCCATGATTCGCCATACCAACAAGAAAATGACCATGAAGATCAACAAAGCTTCCATAGCGCCGACTTGATCCCTGCAGAAATCCATTTAAACCTCGACGAGACAAGCGAACCACCGAACGAGCCCACGAATTCCACCTTTGAATACTTCTTCCGCGACATGCCCAGCACGCCGTCTAGTGCAAGCATCTTCTACGACGCGTCTCCCATTCCCACACTCGGAGAGTTTGCGTGCGTTGGAGCAGGCATTGGAGGCGGATTCATCAACACAGAAGAGTTGCATACGATCAAGTTCAAGCAAGCCATGGGCAGTCCAGAGCGTCCCGAATGGATCAAGGCAATTCGCAAAGAGAAGGACAACCTCATCAAGCACGGCACATTCCAAGTCGTTTCACGCAGCATGATACCACCTCGAACAAAGTGCATGACAAGCAAGTGGGTGCTCAAGAAGAAGTCAAACGGCACATACAAAGCACGAATCACAGCAAGAGGCTACGAACAAGAAGACGGAATCCATTACGACAGCAACAAGATCTCATCTCCAGTAGCATCGCCAACGTCCATCAAGATTGTCACAACTCTTGCCATCATGATGGGATACGAGCCACACATCTTCGATATAAGCGGAGCATTCCTCTACGGCACGTTTGACGAAGGCCACGAGTGTTACATGCACATACCTGAAGGTTTCCAAGACGACTATCCACCCAATCACGTTTGGCTACTCAAGCGCACGCTATACGGAACTAAACAAGCTGCGCGAGCGTTCTGGGACCAACTGGTCAAAGCACTTCGACAAATAGGATTTGAACGGAGCGTTGCCGACCCTTGCCTGTTTTACAAACAAGATGGCGACCGCCACATGCACATCGTCTCGCACATCGACGATCTCCTGTTAAGCGGCCCTCCAGACATGATTGAAGACACCAAGAAACAACTTCTACAGCACTTTGACGGCGAAGACGGTGGACCAATGGACGAGTACATCGGTTGCAAGATTGAACGAGGCGAAAACTACATGCGATGGACGCAACCAGTCCTCCTACAAAGCTTACAAGACGAGTTTACAATCCCTCCGCCGAAACGCCAAGAGGCATGCGTTCCTGCTCAACCCGGGACGGTGCTACCATGCGTCAAAGAAGGCGATCCTTCCGCCCTAAGCAACAACAAGCAGACGACCCTTCGACAAGGCCTAGGCAAACTACTTTACCTCGCCCGATGGTCTCGACCAGAGACACTCTACGCCATAAATGACTTATGCCGAGCCATGAAGACGGGAGAAGAAGCCCACGAGAAAGCCATGTACCGAGCCATCCGCTACATGTGTGCAACACCAAAGAGAGGCAGACTGTTCCTCCCAAACCGCGAGTATACCGGCCCAAACCACGTCTTTATCATCAGCGCCAGAAGCGATTCAGATTACGCCAAGGATCCCGACAAGCACAAGAGTCATTCCGGTGGCATCACCTACCTTGAAGGCGTTCCCGTCGCCGAAGTTTGCCGCCTACAGAAACATGTCTCCCTTTCAGTAACTGAGTCCGAAATGTCCGCAGGTACCGACGTCATACAAGACATGCTTCACACACATGCCATTCTTCAGTCAATAGGCCTCAAAGTCCAACTGCCAATGGTCCTGGAAATGGACAACAGCGGCGCAATCGACATCATCAACAGCTGGAAGACAGGAGGGCGCACACGCCATGTTGACGTACGCCACAACTTCGCTCGAGAGCTCAAAGAACACGGCATCCTCCTTGTCAAGTACATTGAAACCAAGAAGAACACTGCCGACATCTTCACCAAGAACTTGGACCTTTCTACCTTCAATCGCCATGCACGGATCCTAGTTGGAGAGGATGAGTACTACAAGATGGATTCAATGCCTGAAGCCATCGCTCTCCAAGGGAAGGGTGCTGGGATCCCCGTTTTGGCCGACGAACAAAGCAACATTGAAAAGGACATCGACACGGTCTCAGCGGCACCAAGACACGGAACATCCCGTTCACGACCACACTCCTACGACGGCGAGAGTAGAAAGTCAGCCACTGGCCCAAACCCTACACACTTCACCGTACCCGAAGAATTCACGACTGACAACCGTAGAAAGACTACCACAGGTACATCGAATACCGGAACCGGCGTACACAGCGAATGTTGGGCCTCTACAGAGCGAAGCCGTGCAAACACTACCAGCAGTGAAGACTATACTGCCAATTCTGTAGACGGACGAGAGCCATCCCGCCTACGGGATGGCCAGTACAAAATGACACGACCGGTAGACAATATACATACGTATGAATGAGAAGCCACTCTTGGATGCGAAATCGACCGCTTCACTTTCGTCTCATTCTAGAGGATCTACTAACAATAGATTCAAAGTTTCCCCAGTCTTTTAGCGTTTAAACCGTCTTTTCTCCCTACTTCCGTACGGACCTTCATCTTGGATCTCAAGCATGCTGGGATCCCCGTTTTGGCCGACGAACAAAGCAACATTGAAAAGGACATCGACACGGTCTCAGCGGCACCAAGACACGGAACATCCCGTTCACGACCACACTCCTACGATGGCGAGAGTAGAAAGTCAGCCACTGGCCCAAACCCTACACACTTCACCGTACCCGAAGAATTCACGACTGACAACCGTAGAAAGACTACCACAGGTACATCGAATACCGGAACCGGCGTACACAGCGAATGTTGGGCCTCTACAGAGCGAAGCCGTGCAAACACTACCAGCAGTGAAGACTATACTGCCAATTCTGTAGACGGACGAGAGCCATCCCGCCTACGGGATGGCCAGTACAAAATGACACGACCGGTAGACAATATACATACGTATGAATGAGAAGCCACTCTTGGATGCGAAATCGACCGCTTCACTTTCGTCTCATTCTAGAGGATCTACTAACAATAGATTCAAAGTTTCCCCAGTCTTTTAGCGTTTAAACCGTCTTTTCTCCCTACTTCCGTACGGACCTTCATCTTGGATCTCAAGCAAAGTAATTACTTGCCGATTGAACCAAGATCTTTTTACCAAGTTTCCAAAGCATTGAACAAAACCGGACGCGGATTTCTTCAAGCCCTTTCTGTCAACCTCGAATTTCCAAAGCTCTGCAGCAACAAGCGGAGTATTGAGTGAGCAAGAGCAAGCCTACAAGCGACCCTTTTGCCTTTATCTTTCAGTTTACCTCGAGTCGGATCAAGCGTTTGATCAAGGCCAACGTCGTCGAGCAGATTTCAAGTCTCCATCAGTTGAGCAGAACTACTTTACCTAGTCTGCCGAGCACTCTTTTCAAGTCGCCTCTCACTCCACAAGTCACGCGCCTTCTTTACAGTTTCCTTCGCCGCTTCAACACAAGCCGCCAAGTCTTTAATTCTTCACGACGCCTTCTACAAGTCGTCGTCCTCTTCACCAACATTACTTTACACGAGTTCAACCCTTCAAGTCCTCAATCGGTCGCTCCAGAAGGCCGCCCAGTAATCCGACTTACCGCCGCCGATCAAATTGCAAGCAATCAAGAACGAGAGCGACTTCCAACCGAGTACAACCCACGCGACAGCCTTCGTCGTCTTTCACCAAACAACCCCGAAGACTGGCATCTAACTGGACGACCCGCCACTGACGAAGAGAAAGCAGTTTACAACCACCCGAACGTTCGATACGGCTGGTATCGTTACGACCCGCGCGTCTCTCCTCCAACCCCTTGGACTTGGGACGAAGAAGACAAGCGTTTCGCCTGGATCTTTCGAGGCATTCTACCGCCGCCTTCATCAAAGCCAATCGACCCGGAACAAGCTTGTGAGCAGCGCTTCAATCAGTTTAAAGACCTTGCCAACAACGAAGTGTTTTACAGTCACATTGCGGAAGAATTCAAAGAAGAAGGATTAGCAAAAGTTGCCGAGTCAACCGCACAATCAGGCGTCGAAACAAGTTACATCGACAGCAACGTACCCTTTCTCAAAGCCTTCATCTTTTCTCCAAAGTCATTAATCTTCCTTGACGAAAAGCGAGCAGACTTTTACAAGAGCCTTGATCTTTGCCGACCGAACAATCCTTTCACGCCCGAAGAGAAGGAGATTCTTCTACTAGAAGACACTTTGCGCAACGAGCGAGACGAATTCGAAGCAAAAGACCTATCGCATCCAGTAACTCTTTACTTCCTCAAGAAGACTCGTTTCCTGCTTCAAAAGGACGAAGAAAACAGACGTCAAGACTTGCAAAGACTTTCTGAAGTACCAGATATAAACACAGAGACGACGTGCGCTTGTTCTGTGTGCATCGCCAATACGCAAACACACGTACCCTCGCCAAGCAGCAACTCATCGCCAGTCAACGAGCAATTAGAGACATCGCCAACAAGCACGACGCATACTTGCCGATCAATCAATTCAATTCGCCAACAAGAAGCAAATCAAGCGCCAGTTAGACAAGCGCATCGCCAAGACACGAGACCATCGCAACAAACTCTTCGCTCACAGAACGTTTCAAGCACTTACCAAGAAGCACCTCGCATCGCAGCAGTTCAAAGCGTCGAAGACCGTCGTCAAGCACTCTTTCAACAACGAAACGGACAGCGACAAGCAAGTCAAGAGCGCGCATCAACAACGCAACAAGCTTCGATCAATCTTCAACGCAATCGAATCACTGTTAGTCAAAGACGCAATCAACGACGCAACGAAACGAACAGCAATCGTCCTTACCAGCAGCGTTTAAGACAGCAACAAGCGAATCGAATCGTCACGCCAACCCGACAGCAAAACCGAACCTCCAATCCAACCCTTCGAGTCCAGCCTCGCATCAACGACACGCGCAACACTACAACTCATCATACACGCGATATAAACAGTCTTCAAGCTCAAGTAACTCGTTTAAATCATCTTCTTAATCAACAACAACGACAGCTGCACTTACAAGCTCAACGAAATCGACAAGTGACAAATCAACAACGTGTCCATCGTCGCGATCAACACGCTCAGCAGTTCCACGCTCGTTCACGTTTTCAAACTCCGTCACATCAGCAACTCAATTGGCCACGTCAGCAACGTTTAGCTACCCCAAACCGTCAATCTCCATTCGCCGACAACAACGTTAGCTATCAACGTCCGACCAATAGCCAAAACTTTTACTACACATTCTAATCGCAACCATGACCGACCAACAAGAAGACATCACTATGAATGCGCTCTACAAAACGCCAAAGATAACCAACACCATCGAAGCCTTTCCATCATGGTTCAACCAGTTCAAGAATCATGCAAGAATTGCAGGCTGCCGCCGTCCTATAAGAGGCAGTCGACCCGAGCACTTACCAGCTACTCAAAATGAAGTCATTACTGATCCCGCAGCTAACGCAACAGCAGACGAAATCCAAATCATTCGAAACAAACAAGCGGAACGCAAGCAGAATGAAACGCTCATGCAAATGCTTTCCATCGCATTGTCGCCATTCCCCGAGTTGAACGACCATCTTGTCGGAGCAGAATCAACAGAGTATCCAGGAGGCGAAGCTTGGAAGGTTATCAACGCATTGGAAATCAAGTTTTCTCCAGACAAGTTCATGGCGCCAACACTTTACCGACGAAGCATTCAAAATCTCAAGCTCGAACGACCAACAGCAAACCCTCAAGACCTCATCGACCTCATGCAATCGCAAGCCATCAAGTTCAACCAAACGCTTCTTGCAGAAGACCTGATGGCTACGCTCATGAACAAGCTGCCGCCTCAATACTGCCTCGCTTTAGCGCAAGAGCAAAAGACCAAGCAACGCGCCCTGACCAAGACCGAAATGGAGGGCGTCGTGTCGACTATCTACCAAACGATTTACGCAGCAGAAGATGAAGAAGCTTTAATACAAGGAGTCAACGAGATTGTTCTATATGCAGCACAACCAGAACCGCCGCAACAAGAAACTTCACGCCAACAAAACACTCGTCAGCATCAAGCGCCGCCAACTCGCAATGAACGCCCGCAAACCAACTATAACAACACGCGAAATCCACCATCATTCAAATGCTACCTTTGCCATCAACCGTATCATCGAAGCGCCGACTGCTTTGAACGAGTCGAAAACGCCCACCGTCGTCCTCGAGGATGGAACACTCGCTTGTCAATCGAAGCTCGTCGTCAATTGGAAGATGAAGAAGCACGAGAGCAACAAGAGCGTGGTTTAGAACGACCAAGAGAGCGTCCTCGCAATTCAAATCGACAGCAAGATCGTCGTCTTCCACAAGATGATCAGCAAGAAGACCGTCGTTATCGACAGAATCGCAACAACGAGCGCGCAAGAGACCAACCAAGAGACAATGATTATCGTCGCCGAGATCAACAAGAGCAACCGCGCCAACTTGATCATCAAAACCATCGTCAAGAGCCTCACCCGCGAACCATCATGCGCGAACAAGTGCCTCGTCAAGCGCCATTACTACTCGAACAAGGACTTGCAGCAGTACACGAAGCCCTTCAGTTGACTCAGCGATCGCATCGTTCCTCTTCGCAACGTTCCTCTTCAAGCCGCCGTTATCCTTCTACAAACTCAAGGAGCGAATTTGCCTTCATACATGCCGACTTAGTTGATGAAACTTATCCAGCACTCCCTACCCGCACTCCTGCAGCTCCAACACCGTCGCCTTTATACCCACAAACCAACTGGCGCGGTCTACAGCCACATCAGATTAAAGACTATTCATCGGAAGACGATTCATCAATCGAGCAGCCTCCAGCACCACCAACAACTCGAACGAAACGCGCAAGACCAACGTCAAGCTCCACCAACAAGAAGCAAGCCGTCGAATTGGTGCCTTTAACAAAGTTGTCCACAACGAGTGAGTCACCAAAGCCAAAGCCAAATCTTCCATCGTCAAATCTCAAAGGACGCAGTTGGGCATCCATATGCGGCGACCCAAGCACAAGTGATGAAGAAGAAAGCGACTTTGAAGACGAGTTTGTCAACAACAAGACTCCAACCGAGCAAGAACGGAGACACTTCAGCACTTTAATTCAAAACATTGAAACACTTGAGCAAACGAAGCAAGAAGACGGGAAGGGTCTGCCATTCCACAAACAAGACGAGCCAAGTAAATCAGAGCAACAAGTGCACTCATCAATTGAAGAGCAAGCAAACAACCTCAACGACTCCTACCACGTCTACGACGCTACGCAAAGCACCAATAACGTCACAACGAGCAGCGACACAACTGAAGCCACTAATCTTGAGCCAACAACCACAAACGCCAACGAATGCGACACACATGAGCGCACCGACAACGTCACAACTTGCAGCGCCGACAAAGATTCAACTCCAACAACAAGTCCTCCAATTGAATTGAAAGAAGAAGAAAGTGTAGAAGAACTCGTAGCGACAAGCTTTGCGCAATGGCGAGGAGACTGGCTACCCAAAGACTTCCTCACAGCAGACGAGCTAAAAGAAGTCGAGCACTTGTATCCAACCTTTGCTCCAAGGATTCCAAACAACATTCCGCCACAAGCCAACTCGAGTGATCTACCGCCATTCCACGTCTTGCAAAGCGTCCTGTTCATCAACCCTCCACTATACGAGCTGTCAGACGCCGTAAAAGTGATGTTTGCAGATCTACAAGAGTTCTTTCTCGAGCACATAGCCATGCCACACGCCTTTACGCATCAAGAAGCAATTGACTCAACGCGAGACCGCTACTACCAATACACCGGTCTTCGAGTCTGGGATACAGAGCGAGTCGAAATCATCATGAGCAATCCTGGCGACGAAGAAACCAATTCAGACGACGCAACTTACGATTCAGATGCATACCCAAGCAGTCAAAGTTACGGATCAGACTCCTTCACCTATGAAGGCTATCAAGCTTTTCTTCAATCCTGGGAACACCGCAATCAAGCGCCTGAGCATGTCGTTTCTCGAGCGCGCTACGAAACCACCATCCAACAAATAAAGAAGGATGAGCAAGACATCGAGACAAACCCTGCAAGCGCCGCACGACTGTGCATGCTTGAACGTTTCAGCCAAAGGCGTTTCCTCAAGGATCTCATCTTCTGGTTCGAAGAAATCAATGAAGAAGACGAGGAAGCACTGTTTGACGAACGTTTAAAAGTCGTCATCGATCATGCAATTGCCAAGGAAGTCAAAAGACGAGCACTCGAAGGAACATTGCGAACGCGCAGCACACTAGAAGAAGACCTCCGCAACGTCGGCTTGGAATTCAGCAAAGACTTAACGACTTTCAACTACCTCGATCAATTTCCAGAAAGCGAGAGAGAAGCAGAACGACAGGAACTACTAGACCTCCTTGCAGAACGCGAGGCAAGAGACGCACGCGAAGCAGCAGAGCAACGCGCACGCAGATACCAGCCTCCAGCTCGCAATTCAAATCAACTGCAACACGAAAGCCCAAATCCATTCAATGCATTGAGATACAACGTAAGCGCCAATGCCTACGCGGTTCGAAGAAACAACAACAACAACGAATTCGCCCTCGCAACTATCCACGAATCCATTACGTGTCCAACCAACTTGGATATCCTGAAGCATCCTGAAATCTTCATCGGCGATACCGCAGCAACCGTCGACTGTACACCTCATCCAGAAGGCCTGTTCGATGCCCGTCAGATACGAAATGAAGGCATCACAATGGGAAATCAAACAGTCGCCGACATTCAAACCATGGCGAAGCTTCGCGTCGACGCCTGCGATCGATTTGGCAATCCTCTCTACCAAGGAGTCCTCAACAACGTTGCTTACGCGCCCGACTGCGCCTTCAATCTGTTCAGCATCACTCAACGTTTAGCGACAGGATGGAACCTCCGCAGCGGCAACAAGAAGATTTGGCTAGAGAAAGAAAACCAACACTCCATCGTCTTCGACTTGCTGATTCCTACCAAGCGAGGTCATCTTTACTGCATGTACTTGAGACGAGTCATTCCAATGCCATTAGTTCAAGCGCCTCGTAACGAGTTCGCCATGATTGCAGCCAACTTGCTTCCGACACGCCGTCTCTCCTACAAACAAATGCACGAACTGTGTGGACACCAAAGCCCCCAAATGACACTCGCAATTGCCAAGCACTTTAGATGGGAAATACACGGATCGTCCAAGAACAAGTGTGTTGCCTGCGCAATAGGCAAGGCCAAGAAGCAACCGGTCCCTCAAATATCGCCGCGCATCCGAGCCACAGAGCCAGGCGAGCGACTTTACATGGACCTCTCTTCATTTAGAGTCATGAAGAGCAAATCAGAACTTGGATTCTCCTCCATACAACCGCAATGGCAACTCATTGTCGACGAAGCGACAGGCTACAAGCACAGCGCCATGTACCGCACCAAAGGGGAAATCGTTGAGCCGACATGCCAGATGCTCTACTATCTCATCCAACGCGGCATTACAGTCAAATACCTTCGAATGGACAACGCCGGAGAGAACCAAGCATTAGCCAAGTCAATGAAGAGCTCCGCTTGGAAATTGCCGATCGAGATCGAATGGACTGCGAGAGACACCCCGCAACAAAACAGTCTTGTCGAAATTGGATTCCCGACGCTCACTAATCGCACGCGAGCCATATTTACAGCTCAAAACATTCCACCTTCAATTCGGTTTCATTTGGCACCATCTGCCTTCGAATACTCAACTGACATGGACAATCTTGCTATCGTCGAGCACAAGAGCACTCTAGCAACTCGATTCAAACACTTCTACGGCACCGAGTCGCCCATCATCAAGAATCTACATCCATACGGCGAAGCAGTCACTGTCGTGATATCCGGATTAAAGTCTCATCTAGCACCAAAAGGATTCCAAGGCATCTTTGTCGGCTACAGCAAAAATCACCCGAGCAGATGCTATCGCGTCTTCAATCCCGAGACCAATCGCGTACATGACGTCAAGGACGTCACATTTCTTCACCGACCGTACTTTCAACCTAAGCCCCCGCGTCACGAAATCGTCACTACACCACTCATTGACGTCATTTCCTGCAGCAGCAACTACAGCAGTCTTTTCTCACCGCATCACCATGGGAATTTGCCGCCGCCACCCGCGAAATCTCCAGACGACAAGAACAAGAAGAAACCAACGTTCCATACAAAGCGCATCCTGACACGATCTACCTCGCTGATTGATCTGACTGACCATGACACTCCAGAAGCATCGGAAGCCTCACCAACAAACTCAATCCAATCAGCGCCCGACACCTTCAATCCAACTGCACTTACAATATACCACCCAAATGCGAATGCACCAACAAGCGCGCAAGAAGAAGGAACAGACATACTCAATACGCCTCAATCTCCAAGAGCGCATACTACAATCGCCGATCGCCAAGCAAACGCAATTCAAAGACACATCGCTCGATTCTCATCAAATCACTCACGAGGATCGCAAAGCTCAAGATCATCTACACGCTCCACACGATCAAATCCTGGTGGCCTGCGTCGCACCACGCGAGAAACAAGAACACCAACTCGATTCGATCCGACCAATCCTGCAACATTCGCCGCCATACTTGCCGCACTCGACGAACGATTCGGCAATCGCACAACACTATACAACGCATGCGACAACGGCTATGACAGTGACCGATCAGCTGAATCAGAATATAACAAGTACTGCGAGTCTGACGAGCAAGAATTCCACCACCGACCATATGACGACCAGCAAGACGAAGAATCAGTCTCATCGAACGGGTCCATACCTCCTCTGGTACCTCGAAATGACGACTACAGCAGCGCAGGTGACAGCGAAGCTCCTGAACTATGGGGCAACGAAGATAGTTTCTGTTTGCCTACACAAGATCAACGTTACGAAGCTGCCTACGAGCCATCACACGAGCGCGACGACGACTCCGTATCATTAAATGATTCCATACCCGACTTAGTCCCAAGAGCCGACGACCATAGCAGTGCAGGAGACAGTCAAGCAATCGAGCTGTGGGACATTAATGCAGACGACGATGAATATGAAGAAGAGCTCACCCAAGCAAATGGACGTCCCGCACCTCAACCAGCCGCACCTCAAGCGTCTATCGAAACAGTGATCACGACTCGAGTCTCCAACGTTTGCAGCCCGACTCTTCAACTCGGGAAGGGTTTCAACCCAGATGACCATGAAGATAAAACATCTATACTAGTCACCGAGACACAAGACGAAAGCGACGAGTCGACAAACCAGCAAATCGATCTACCGCCAGAACAACTTGCCATCATGGCCGATCTCCTACACGTTCCCTCTTCAACGATTCTCGACGACACACATACATCCGTCCATGATTCGCCATACCAACAAGAAAATGACCATGAAGATCAACAAAGCTTCCATAGCGCCGACTTGATCCCTGCAGAAATCCATTTAAACCTCGACGAGACAAGCGAACCACCGAACGAGCCCACGAATTCCACCTTTGAATACTTCTTCCGCGACATGCCCAGCACGCCGTCTAGTGCAAGCATCTTCTACGACGCGTCTCCCATTCCCACACTCGGAGAGTTTGCGTGCGTTGGAGCAGGCATTGGAGGCGGATTCATCAACACAGAAGAGTTGCATACGATCAAGTTCAAGCAAGCCATGGGCAGTCCAGAGCGTCCCGAATGGATCAAGGCAATTCGCAAAGAGAAGGACAACCTCATCAAGCACGGCACATTCCAAGTCGTTTCACGCAGCATGATACCACCTCGAACAAAGTGCATGACAAGCAAGTGGGTGCTCAAGAAGAAGTCAAACGGCACATACAAAGCACGAATCACAGCAAGAGGCTACGAACAAGAAGACGGAATCCATTACGACAGCAACAAGATCTCATCTCCAGTAGCATCGCCAACGTCCATCAAGATTGTCACAACTCTTGCCATCATGATGGGATACGAGCCACACATCTTCGATATAAGCGGAGCATTCCTCTACGGCACGTTTGACGAAGGCCACGAGTGTTACATGCACATACCTGAAGGTTTCCAAGACGACTATCCACCCAATCACGTTTGGCTACTCAAGCGCACGCTATACGGAACTAAACAAGCTGCGCGAGCGTTCTGGGACCAACTGGTCAAAGCACTTCGACAAATAGGATTTGAACGGAGCGTTGCCGACCCTTGCCTGTTTTACAAACAAGATGGCGACCGCCACATGCACATCGTCTCGCACATCGACGATCTCCTGTTAAGCGGCCCTCCAGACATGATTGAAGACACCAAGAAACAACTTCTACAGCACTTTGACGGCGAAGACGGTGGACCAATGGACGAGTACATCGGTTGCAAGATTGAACGAGGCGAAAACTACATGCGATGGACGCAACCAGTCCTCCTACAAAGCTTACAAGACGAGTTTACAATCCCTCCGCCGAAACGCCAAGAGGCATGCGTTCCTGCTCAACCCGGGACGGTGCTACCATGCGTCAAAGAAGGCGATCCTTCCGCCCTAAGCAACAACAAGCAGACGACCCTTCGACAAGGCCTAGGCAAACTACTTTACCTCGCCCGATGGTCTCGACCAGAGACACTCTACGCCATAAATGACTTATGCCGAGCCATGAAGACGGGAGAAGAAGCCCACGAGAAAGCCATGTACCGAGCCATCCGCTACATGTGTGCAACACCAAAGAGAGGCAGACTGTTCCTCCCAAACCGCGAGTATACCGGCCCAAACCACGTCTTTATCATCAGCGCCAGAAGCGATTCAGATTACGCCAAGGATCCCGACAAGCACAAGAGTCATTCCGGTGGCATCACCTACCTTGAAGGCGTTCCCGTCGCCGAAGTTTGCCGCCTACAGAAACATGTCTCCCTTTCAGTAACTGAGTCCGAAATGTCCGCAGGTACCGACGTCATACAAGACATGCTTCACACACATGCCATTCTTCAGTCAATAGGCCTCAAAGTCCAACTGCCAATGGTCCTGGAAATGGACAACAGCGGCGCAATCGACATCATCAACAGCTGGAAGACAGGAGGGCGCACACGCCATGTTGACGTACGCCACAACTTCGCTCGAGAGCTCAAAGAACACGGCATCCTCCTTGTCAAGTACATTGAAACCAAGAAGAACACTGCCGACATCTTCACCAAGAACTTGGACCTTTCTACCTTCAATCGCCATGCACGGATCCTAGTTGGAGAGGATGAGTACTACAAGATGGATTCAATGCCTGAAGCCATCGCTCTCCAAGGGAAGGGTGCTGGGATCCCCGTTTTGGCCGACGAACAAAGCAACATTGAAAAGGACATCGACACGGTCTCAGCGGCACCAAGACACGGAACATCCCGTTCACGACCACACTCCTACGACGGCGAGAGTAGAAAGTCAGCCACTGGCCCAAACCCTACACACTTCACCGTACCCGAAGAATTCACGACTGACAACCGTAGAAAGACTACCACAGGTACATCGAATACCGGAACCGGCGTACACAGCGAATGTTGGGCCTCTACAGAGCGAAGCCGTGCAAACACTACCAGCAGTGAAGACTATACTGCCAATTCTGTAGACGGACGAGAGCCATCCCGCCTACGGGATGGCCAGTACAAAATGACACGACCGGTAGACAATATACATACGTATGAATGAGAAGCCACTCTTGGATGCGAAATCGACCGCTTCACTTTCGTCTCATTCTAGAGGATCTACTAACAATAGATTCAAAGTTTCCCCAGTCTTTTAGCGTTTAAACCGTCTTTTCTCCCTACTTCCGTACGGACCTTCATCTTGGATCTCAAGCAAGTTGGAAATTGTTTCCAAGACCAGCCAAACACAACGACAGACTCCGGCAACTGCCGACAAGGAGCGCCGTCGTCCCCCACCTACAGACCTATTATCGGATATGATTCGGGAGCGTTTCCAGTCGCAAGCAAGTAGCCCTTCACTGGTCAAGCGCCATGCCGAGCAACAGGCCGCGCACCCGTCCGGACAAACCGGCCACGACAGCCGCCCCAGAGAGGAACCAGATTGGATAGCCCAGGAACGCAAACGGAAAGCGGAGGGTTCCAGCCTCGCCAAAAAGCTGCACTATCACCAACATGAACGCTGGAGTGATAGCGATGGCTCGGTGGAAGTTACAGACGTCAGAAAGCCGCCCACACACCCGGCGACACCACCGCGCGTCCAGCTGCGCCAGCACAAGGATCACACTAATAATAAGCCATTCAGTACATCTGGCATATATCTGCCATACGAGCAAGAACGAACGGGCCTAGGCCCCTATTTCCCCGGTAACAAGCCTACAAAGGGCCATCCAGTCGGACATTGCCTCATCCCCACGGTCGACCAGATTGATGATCCAAACATGTTCTCTCGCGAAAAATATATCGGCGGATCACTCACCGCGGCTATGAGCCAGTTGGCCCACTTTGGCGCATACGCCGTCCCTCCAACAATCCGGATGGGCCCACCGTCTGAGGACACCAGTCAGGGCGTTTACGAAAATTACGCCCTCCTCTTGCCGGGAATCATCAGCAAGGCTTATTGTGTTAACGTCCTCTCTGGAAAGCAAGGGCAACAAGAAACACAGCAGGCGGGCCTGTACATTGCAAACGAGCTCGAAGCGGCATCCCATTCCACCTTTCCAACTTGCTTCCGCCCATCTTTCGAGAGCGATGCGTTCTTCCGCGGCAATGATCACTTGCGGGCGCTGCAAACTGGAGCCATTGGCACTGGCGAAACACTAAGCGCCTCAAACCTTACCAGTTGCATCACGCCATTCCACTTCATCACTACTATCACCAGCAATGGCACCTTCCGACTCCCGGCGGACGGTTTCGCGCCCGCCCAGCTCGCTCAGCTAATCAGAAACATGGGTTGGTGGATCCACTTAATATTCCACTTCCCTTCCCGCTTCCGCAAGCTCAGAGAGATCAGCTCCGAGCTGTCACCATTCCTACTTGCCTCACCAATGGCGGGACATCTGTTTTGGCTAATTGATTTACTCACGCATCATCCGACCCAACAGGCGTGGACACGCCTTCCCGCCGGAAACAAACTCCGCGCTACAGAGGCTACACTAGTCGCACTACAACGGCTCTTTAAAATCTTCATTGACTGGTCACAGAATTACTTCCCCGAGGAACACTGCGTCCCTGTGCTCCTATGGGCGTACCCTGAGCGATCCGACGTGTCAGCCTTCGACAGTTCTATCCGGATGCGCGATTGGAAGCCTTTAAAGGAAGAGTTGGCGACTTGGCGCCAGGACTGCACAGCAGCGTTCAACGTCACTGTCTTTACCTCGACAGCGCCGCCATCCTCCGTTCTGTACAGTCGGCCATTGCCACCATACGTGCTGCCGGCTCGACAGCAACCATTCCAGCCGCCTCACCAACAGCCAGGACGCCAGCTGCCAGGACACAGTGGACAACAGCCAGCCCAGCAACCGGCGCGTCAACATCCCCAGCAACATCCACAGCCCGATAACGGTACGTACCGAAAATTGCCAGTTGCCTTGATAACTTGTGTTGGCAACGCCGAACCTACCATGGCCAGCATTCGCCAAATCCTCAATGACTTGACAAGACAAGACATCCGCGTCCCAGTTGTTAATAACGCACAGATATGCTTTCCGTTCATTGTCGCCGGCATGAGGGGCTGCAACGCTACAGCATGCCGCCGTTGCGAGATCAATATTCGCGCAAATCCAACCATGTGGACAAGAGCTTCACTCGCTCCAGTGACAACCTTCCTTAATCGAGACAGAGTCAAAGAAAAACTGCTCCCAACTGAGGCATACACGAGACTCATAAGCTCTTGACTCGCCTCGACTCCTGTTTCGCCAACTACGGCGCGCCCGCCAGCGGCGCCGTTCGCCGCGCCGACCGACGCAACCACCAGGACAGATACATCTGGCGATTCAGCGACTGGCGCAGCAGTCGTTCCATCTCCCGCCACACCGCCTCGACCGCCTCCAGTGGTCGGCCCACAAGCGACGGTCCTCGCCGCGACCCACACATCCGAGACAATCGCTCGCGCACGCACATTACGCGAACAATTACCGCCATTTCCCGTCACCGCCACCTCCTGCCGACGTCGCAAACCACCAAAGAGAGCGCCAAAGCCAGCCGTTCGACACGATACTACATACTGGCCTACGTTACTCGCAAACGTCTGGAAATTCCTAGACCCGCTCGATGTCATGCATTTGCGACAAGTAAACCCCTTTCACAATCACCCCATTTACGGCTCGACAGTCATACTGCCACTGGACAATCGCATACACTGGCGACGGATGTTTGGCTGGGGAAAGGCATCGATTGACATCAGCTCCTCGCATGACGCTCCGTCCCCGCACCTCCTCACGCACCTCGCCTGGGGCTATTTAACCGCACGGGAACGACATAACATTGCGACAGCTTTGAACGACGACACAACACATCGATACGCGACCTTGCGCCACCACGCTGTTACTACACCATTGTGGCATCTCCGCGAGCCGCGCTACTACCCAAAGACAGACATGTCGGCTATTAACGAGTCCAGAGTTTACGACATGGGCGCGGCACTTTTACGCTGCGATTTCAACTACGGCGACTTGCTCCGTTGGCTAGGCGGCATCTATACGCACCAGAACGAGGATCGCTCCCTACTGCGCGACGCTATCGCTACACTCCACAAGAAATCGATTTCGCCAAGATACCCACCAGTCGATTTTGCCGGCGTAGAACACATCATAGCCGAGGGAGTTCCCATTCGCAGCGTCTTCACCTGCCCATTCCAGGATGTGGCTCGACGTGAGAAGGAAAACAACCGCGGCCTCGAGGCCGACTGGATAAACATCATGGAAAAATATCGCAAGGAGGAAAAACTATCTTATCATATCATGTTTCTGCGATTCCTTTGGGCCTACGTACCAGGGCTCTTTCTCGCTCTACTATCCTACATTCCACCCAAGGAAGGCCGGCTGGGTGATGAAGGCCGCCTTATCAACGACCCTTCCACACCCCTCCATCCGGATGATCGCGGCAACGTCAATCGCCAGATGCCAAAGCTCTATAAAGAGGGCCACGACGAACGACAAAACCCAAAGGTCCATTATGGCACTGTCATCCCGCGCATGCTCAAACTCTTGTGGAACTTACGCCTCGACCACCCTCACGAAGAAATCTACATGGCCGCGGACGACATTTCAGCTGCATTCCGCTGGCTGCATTACCATCCGGACATTGCTGTAGCGTTTGGTACAGTTCTTGACAAATGGCTCGTGATACCCGTCGGCCAAATCTTTGGTGGCGTACCTTGCCCTGGCTGGTACATGAAAATGGGAGAGTTGCGCAGCCTCATTGCGGCAACCCTTGACATCGGCCAAGCTACTACGGATTTGTCAGACAATATTATTCTCTCCGACCCGCCGTCCGCCGCAGAGTCCGCTGGGTTTGGTCAATCCCTACGCGACCGCTACAACCAAGGCACACGAAAATTACTCGGTCCCGATTACAAGTTTGGTTTCTCCAGTTTCGTCGACGACCAAGGCGTGGCCGCCATAGGGCCAGACATCAGAGAGGCCGTCCACCGCAGTGTCATTGCGGCAAGTATTGTGTTTGGCGACGTCAATGACAAATGGAGAGGCGCTTGCATCAACGCCGCAAAATGGCAGCCTCGCATCTCGCATCAATTACACTACCTCGGTCTCGACTGGGACTCTCGCCGCATGGAAGTCGGCCTCCCGCTTTTGAAACAACAAAAACTGAAGCACATGCTGCATCGCTGGCGCGACGATTGGTCACTTGCCTTTCATCCAAAAACGGTTCTGGTTCCAGTTGCCGACAAAGCTACCATCTTAGGGCTCATGCGCCATGGGGGCTCGGTGGCTGATTTAGCCGACTACTTGTCCATTCGATTGCAGCAATCACTCACTGATCAAGCTCGAAAAGCAGATGCAAAATTGAAACATTCCATTCGCACATCCAGGCTTACGCCTAGCCAAGAACGAGTGCTGCGGCGGTGGTGGCGCACAGCTCGAGTTGCAATTTCGGAGGGCGCCCTGGCTGATTTGCAAGTGCTGCACGATACACTCGACAACCCCGCTTGGGCACACATCTGGCGCAAACCCATTGGCCTCATGGTCGAGCGTGAACCCACCAATACCTTGAAAAGTGATGCCAGCACAAAAGGCGTGGGTGCGTTCAATGTGGAACTCGAATTCATGTGGCGTCTCCACGACGGTGACCTATCAGTCCATGGCTTTCGCACGCGCAACGTCCAAGACCGCCCAATAATTGGGCCTCTCACCGATGATGATTACCATATAAACGTCTTGGAGTTTGCAGCCATCATTATCAACGTTGTCCTCACCATTGGAGTGTACAAAAACTGCCCCATCCGACGGCACCACCATCACATCCTGAACGTTCTGGCAGACAACACCTCAGCACTATCATGGATGCGCCACGCGGCTCGCTGCAACAAGCCTCATGTACGCCGCCTGGCTAGGTTCTTCCATGCACTCATCACTTACAGCACTCTGTTCATTCGCATTCAGGCAAACCACATTCCCGGCAAGACGAATGTCGAGGCGGATCGGCTTTCTCGCTTCACACCCTCGACAGCCTCGTGGGCATCCGTTATCACGCTGGAAACGCAGGCATTGGCGACCTGCAAAGTCTTCCTTGTGGAATCCAGACTGCTTACAACAATCTCATCAGTAATCAACGGCACCGCCCCAGAGGCGATGTACGGTCCGGAAACGATCGCACGTTTGACCAGAGAGCCTCGCATTTTGGAAAATGGAGCCTCAAGGCAGGATTCAACGACGAGTCTTTCCGTAAAATCGCACCGGGGCAGGAAATCCCGGTAATTGCCAGCTACTTGTACGCAGTGGCAGCAGGCGAAACCTCACTCGAGATTGACAAGCGCAAGGCCAAGGGCGAAACAAACCAGCCTGACCAGACGCTCATGGTGAAAACTCTAGTAGGTTACCTGAATGCCGCTCACGCTCTCCTTGAAACATTTCTTCATCGCCGCTTCTCCATCGACGACCCTCGCGGCTCAGGCCTTCATCCTGTCTTGGCAGATATCCTTGCCAGCCGCCGCAAATGGCAACAAGCGAGGGAAAAACGAGAGCCTTACACACACGAAATGTTCAGTTACTTGTTCAGCAAGCTCAAACAACAGACTTCCAAGGACGTGCGCCACGCCCTCGACATAGACGCTGCAGTGTTTGATTGGACTTGCCTGGGGGCTTTCACAGGTTCGCGAGCCAACGAATACGCTCAGACTACGGCAAAGCGGGGATGCTTCAGCAAAGTGCCAGCTAACGCTGATGCTGGCGAGTGGGCCGGCCAACCCCTGGCGTTCGTCGCCATTGATTTCACCTTTTACACAAAGGATAATATACTCTTGTCACATGCGGCTCTCTTGGTAAATAGCACTCAGACTTTTGAGCTGCGCCTGCGCTTTCGCTATGACAAGAGCCAGAACAATTTCACCATCCGCCGGTTCCGCCGTTCTGGTCACGCCTTCATCTGCCCTATCGCGGCCAGCCTCTCTATCTTGAAGCGTGCCAAACAACTACATAAACAGCCTGTACTCGAGCCACTGGGTGTCTTTCGCAAAGACGCCACAGGAGCGTATGAGTACCTCCAGTCACGCGATATTATTAAAGTCATGCGCCAGGCCGTCGTCGGGGCCTATCCTGACAAACGACATTACTTGCGCAGCAACATCACCAGGATTGTGGCACACTCTAATAGGGTCACAGCAGCCGTGGCTCTACAAAACGCAGGGCTCTCCATTGAGGAGATTGCCTTCCGTCTCCGGTGGTCGCCTCCCTCCGTACAACATTATCTACGGGAGAGCACTCACGAGGTGGGACGCCTCACTATGAAAGCCATTGAAGGCGCAGTTTTATTATAATCCTTAGCTATTATCATTGATTGTGCAAATCATAGCTATTGCATATCGTTGGCTACGAGTCGCTCGCTCAGGATTCGCATCCGAGTCTCACAATTCTCAAATTGTGCAGCACTTGTGCGCTCCTCGTCCTGGGCTTCCATCCCTCCTACCGAGGGAGACAGGGAGCAGATCTTCAGCCTCTTCCTCTTCTCGTTCCTTCTTTCTTTGTTTCTTTCGCGGTTCTCGCCACACGGCCTTTGTTGTGTGGCGGGACGTCCATCCAGCTAGCTGTTGTCGTGTGGGTTGAGGCGACTCCTGTCAAGACAGGACTCGCTGCCAGTCATCATCGATGACGTGGTTGCTCAGGGACCCGGATTTCCGGGTCACATAGCATACGCAACCTACATGGACATCGCTGCCGCCTGTTGGGCAGCTAGACCGGCCTTGGCCGTGCACCGCGGAAAGAAGCAGCCGAGCGACGGAGGGCAATCTGCACAAGTGCAGATTGTCCGGCTCAGGGCGGATGCTTCGAGGAGACTGCCTTGGGGACACTCATAAGATACCTTATGAGTACACTCTGAGTGATACACATCATCGATGGTTCGGGACACGTCACATGCGACATCAATGGAGGACCGACAACCACAGACCAAGTTGCCGATCCCCATCCGATGCCTCTCATTCCTCTTGCTTGCTTGCTTGCCAACCCTGTTGTCTAGCCAGCTTGTTTGTTTGTTTGTCCCACCCACCCACCCGGGTTGAGGCGACTCCTGTCAAGACAGGACTCGCTGCCAGTCATCATCGATGACGTGGTTGCTCAGGGACCCGGATTTCCGGGTCACATAGCATACGCAACCTACATGGACATCGCTGCCGCCTGTTGGGCAGCTAGACCGGCCTTGGCCGTGCACCGCGGAAAGAAGCAGCCGAGCGACGGAGGGCAATCTGCACACGTGCTGATTGCAGATGGTTGTCATCAGCATCCTGTTTCAGTTGACGCCTACTTCAAGTTGAAGACTATCTTCGACTCGGCGGGGTTCGGTTTGGACGTCATGTTAAACTCCAAAGGTGCATTTTGTCAATTTTTCTTCGAGCCTTCCTGTTCGAGTTCCTTGCGTCTCATTTTGGTCAATTGCCGATCCATAGCGCCTCACAAATCCTCCGGAGCCTTCATACATTTTCCATTGCACTGAACAAATTGATTATGAAGAAGACTTCGTCCATGAGCAAGCTCCTGTCTTGCACGAAGCGACAGAGTGCCAGCAAGCTCAGTCCTTTCGATCACTCGTCTATGATCCGCAAGTCCAATGCGGCGCTCGGATTCACAACAAGAGCGGCAAGCAAGCGCAAGCTCGATGATCTCCGAATAGCCCTCGAGCGACACCATAATGAAGTGGACGACACAAAGAACGCAACATTCAGTCCTCGATTCGTCGACCAATCCTGCAACAATCGCGAGCAGGACGAAACCCAATACCGCTTCTTTCGTCCGTCCAACCTCTCTCCTGCATCACCGATTCGAGGTCAATCAAAGTCGCCAACTATTCCCAGCACAGACCTTCCACCTTCCCTCCCACGACGCTCAGGTTCAGTAGAAAACACTGGCATTCCGCCTTTGTCGACCTCCTTAAGCCAACAGCATCACCAGAATGCTCGATTCAGTGCTTTCACTTCCGAGGTTGCGTCCCGAAACGCACCTCTGCCTACTCGCAACTTGCGCGGCGACAGCAATCCCTTTTGGGATTCGACAAGTCACATTGACACGCCTCCTAGCTACCATCGCCAAGTGAGTGTCAACACGCAACTGAACAATATGAGCTTGAGTGTGCCGCGCAGAAACAAGCTTGGACCTGATTCCAAGGCACCAACCCTTTCGCTACCCTTTCAGCGCACTGTCGAGATTCGTCCCGGCGTCATGGCCAAGGTGCGAGGTGCGCAGGAAACGTGGAGCTGCCTGCAGCGAGACTTTTACCAGGCGTCGCCCTGCCAGGCCTGCAAGGTTGAGCTGACTAGCATTCAGAATCTGGATTATGTTCTCTGTCCAACGTGCGGACAACTAACTGCTCTTGGAGGAGGTGGCGGAGTCGGTCTTGGATTTACATTTAGCGACTTGCGCAGGTGGGAACTTGGAAACCAACGAGTTGGGGCGAGAATCGATCGTTTAACACTGTACTCTTAGTAAATATTACACTGCCTACAACATATAAACATAAACACGTAAAGAGATCATACTGGTACTATACTATCCGCACTAAAAGCTTCCGTCGCTCCATAACGCCATCGGAGGCGATCAGTACATAATTACATAATCGCACGACCAAGCAAGGCAAGACACTTAAAAGAGACGAACGCATTTCGAGATACAGTAATGTCAATTGTCCCTCCCAATATCCTATTGCCCCTGGAAAAACAACCAAAGAAAAGCAATCAATGAGGCAGTTGATCGTGCGTCACTACCTTTTGCGAACGTCGAGGAAGATTGAGGATGAGTTCTTGGGCGTCAGAAGCTATAGCCACAGGCCCAAGAAGAATGTCCCGGACTATCCTTCAAGTCACAATGACTGGAGTTTCACGAGCAAGCAAGAAGTCGATTCAAATCGATTGCAGTTGATGATTCATGTTCGATAGTGCAATAGATTTATATGATCATTCAACCTGCCTAGCTACGAATTTCATAATTCACGCGGTGCACAAATAGATATCAAATTATTATCGAGACATGCCTTCTTTCGTCAATGAGCTCCTGATTAGCAAAGGGATTGACGCGCGCCGGATAAGCGTTGTGTTTGACAATGCTTACATGCATTCGCACGCCTTTTCAAGACCAACGATGCCGCGCTACAAAAACAAGAGGCGCCTTGTTGCAGTGAAGGAAAACCGGTGGTCGCCTGATGCGATTCATTCCAAGGATTGCTTACGTTTGCCCTCGAGGCGTCGGTCCGTTGAAGTGAAATGTCTACTCCCTTTTCAAGCATTGCGCGCCAAAGGCAGCAGCGGCAGCATCGACAATCCAGAATCAAGCCAAACTCTGCCGCAAATACCCAGACGTCGATCAAGTGTCGAGGACTTTAATTCAACCTGCGAAGCATCAGAGGTCACTGCATTGTTGCTCGACAAGCTTTCCATCTTTGAAGAAGATGACGAGTCATCGAATTCTTTTCGACAGCTACCGACGCAGCGGCGCAGTCTTGCAGCTGATGCCGCGTGACATACGCGCTCTTTTTTGGGAGTCCGACGCACAGCTCTCAAAGTCCCTGACGTATTAGATGAAGAAACACGTCGCTAATGAGCTGATTTATGCCGACACAGGCTTGCTGAGGATTTTTATCCATATCCTTCCAGCAACTTTCAGTGCTCATCGATCTACTCAGGGAATGGCAATGTTGCTTGTGCATTCAAGCACCTGCAATTTATGCACAATAGCTTCATTTATCTCTGAACGATTGCATACATTACCGCGTATGTAGTATGTAGCCGTAGATGATCGGAGCGAATGACTTCCTCCGGGGCAGGCTTGTCTCATACTCTGCGTCTCTTCGAGCGTGCCACATCCTGCCTCATACTCTGCGTCTCTTCGAGCATACCACATCCTCACTCGAATGTAAATCTGGCGGACTGACCATTGGCTTCATATAGCGTTGGGGATCCGTCTCATGTATAGCGAACGCACTGCTCGTATTCTTAACTGCAAAATCACTGTTGAGAACAAACCATGAATATGCCATGAGATACCAAAACATTCACATAGTAGTTTGTATCAAATATACTATTCTGTCCAATGCTCGCAAAATAAAGTACATAGACAAACTAGATGGGTCGAAACGAAAAGAAGGGTCCGCTCGGGGAATCGAACCGGTGATTTCTCACCAGTACCGCTTCGAAACCTAAACCTTAACAAACATTGTTTGCCCTCACAGCTTCGTCCATCGAGAATTCGACCATGACGACGGACGATCAAATGCGACCCCTCACATAACGACGCATCCATATCGCTCGTAGCAGTATCGTTCTGCATTGCCTTGACACTCATAAACGTTACTATTCTCACGCGCGCTTACATTTGTTCATTATTGTTCATTTGATAGCCAAGGCATTTTGTCGTGTCCAACATCGGCACTGCTAATATCCGCTCCTCTGCTCTGCATGTCGCGAACCATTGTGCCCACCATGAGGGCGAATGGGAATGCCATCGACTCTACTTTGCAATTTTTCCAATAACGCCTATTGAAAAGTTTGCAATGGAGTCAGGACTTGACGAGGCTGGAGTTCCGAAACTCCCAAGTTTTCGGAAGAGAATGTACGGCTTGCGGACAACGACGATTTTAAACGAGTCAGTCTCACACCTCTTGATCAAGTTTACCTCAAGAGCACGGCCAAGAAAGATGCTGAGCAAGGGTAAAAATGAATTCGCAGCCTCCATTGGTTGCATCCAAGTCGCCCGAGGAGCCTGCTAAAGCGCTCGCAGCAGATGATGCCAGCAAGTCGCAGAAGCCAGTAAATGACAAAACTGTCAAGCTTAGTCAAATGCTTGCGGGGTTTAAATAGTTGGTAGCGCAAGCTGGCGCATCTCTCAAGCAAGATACGTCTGGCATGGCGTCACGGTCAGCATCAGCGTCAAGCGGCGATAATGGCATGGAGGAAGAAGTGAATGGAATGTTCACTGAATTGAATGAGTATAAGATCTTCGGACTGCAAAAGAAAAAATGATGGGCAATACGGTTGCGACACTTAACAATTTCGTCAAGGCTCGGCGCTGTTACGACGCTATGATTGGTGGGGACTACATGAACGCCAGCGGTACAAAATCACCTTGAATTGCTGCCGCTACTACATAAACAACACGAACAAGGCATTGTCTCGTCGCAGTACCATGCGTGCTATCTGCTCTATTGTCCAGCGAGACCCTACCAACAAGGGCCATGTTGTTGCTGCCGAGAGGCGCGACTCCTGAACATGTTAGGGCGCGTGCGTCACGTTCCAGGTTCTGCCTGAGTCGCATCCCGTACGTGTTTTTTTGACGTGTAGGATGGAGTCCCCTGGCTGCTCGCCTGTTACCTCGATGCCTTGGGATTCTCCACGTGTATAGTGTTGGACTTGGCCTCCGTAGGCCTGCACGAAGTCAATCTGCCTTGTATGCTATTTGAGTTGGAGTGCCTTGGCTATGATGAGATGGATAGTGGCCCAGTATGCGGCCGGTGCATAGGTCTGGTTTGAGTGGACTCCCTTGACCTGCTTGGACCCATCCAGATTGAGTTGGGCTTTTCACTTGCAGATTCCATCGGTAGTGATGCGCCGCTTGCGCTTCATGGCCCACACTGCACATCTGACATGCTTCTGCTGGTTTGAAATTGTCAAAGGTTACGGCACCTGGCTTGCCAAAACTCGTTGATACAACCAAGCAGAGAGTTGCAAAGCGGCACGCTGCTGCTGGTCAAAAACGGTAAGGTTAAGCAACACTGATTGGTGAAAGGTACCCAAATCTTTTCTAACTTCTACCGGTAGGGCCAAGCATGG
Organism: Mayamaea pseudoterrestris; assembly: GCA_027923505.1. Lineage (NCBI taxonomy): Eukaryota > Bacillariophyta > Bacillariophyceae > Sellaphorales > Sellaphoraceae > Mayamaea > Mayamaea pseudoterrestris. The sequence continues at coordinate 6,972 of BROI01000032.1, read as the reverse complement.
TGCAACAACATGCATTAGACAGCCAGCAAAATGTTTCTTGGGACCTCCCGTTCTTTTTTACACATAGAAAAAAGATTTTACCCTTGTTAGTATCGTTTTAGGGGGCAAAAGGTCCGCTCGGGGAATCGAACCCCGGACCACCTGCACCCAAAGCAGGTATCATGCCTCTAGACCAAGCGGACGCTACGCAATTAGTCGCAATTGACCTACTAGACCAGGACATACATAGCAATCTCTAACTTCCGTATTCCGGTAGTTTTCTTCAGCGTCTTGGGTCTTGTACGAATACGTTTAGCACAACAATACCAATTTTACCACAAAAATGGTACTATGTCTTGAGTCGCAATGTGGCATATGAGTTTATAATTAGCGTGAACATTTTTAGCTTGGAACAAGACTCACGGAGCAACAGAATTTCGTGTCTATGATATCGGTCTCTCTTAGTTACGGTAGTCGCGTGGGCGCAGCGTCTCCGTAGCGTGTATGGTCCACAATAGTGTGACAGTTAATATGGTACAGCAGTGCCATGCCACCGTGAGAAAGCTGTCCGCGCTGCCACTTGCAATTAATGACATGATCCCAAAGGTCAAGTCACACCACACCTCGTTGATAGGGCTTCAGTGCGAGGACACAATACATGCGTACCCATTAAAGAACGTTGCAAAAGAAGGCGACCGTGCATTAATCAAATTGGCTCGCAAGCTTGAAAAAATGCTTCAAAGGCACGGTGACATCGACATTATCAATGGAACAAAGTGCCCTTTGCTCGACGGAAATCATGACGGCTTCAGCCGCAAAGATGATTCAAGCTTTGCAGTGTATAGTCCAAGACGTGATGCAACCACCAAAGTCGACGACTGTTTACGCAAACAGATACAGACTCCGACAAAGAATGTCAAGGTCGTTTCATCTCGGAAATTCCGGAGCTAATTGTCGACAATCGACCCAAGCGTCTACTTGGTCAGAAATCAGCCAATCTTAAAAGAACGAGCAAGCGGGATAGCTGGCCGCCTGTCGCGGACAAAGTACCACCAACCCCAACCCCAGTCCCATCAAATGCGCTGATCTGACTGTAAAAGCCAAGACCGAAGCACCTGCAAGAGAATCTCCAATGCTTGTACGAAATCGAACAGTTGACTCGTTCGAGGGCTCACCTGAAAGTAATGATTCACTTGCTGGGTCTTACTCTGCTTTCACAAGCAGGCTCACCGAGCGATGGTCAGACGTCAAGGCAATTCTTCAGCGAGCACGTGAATTTTCTCAAGGTGCAGACTCAGCAACGACAGGTCGAGATGGTCTGCACAAAGAAATAATAGTGTACGATAGATCTTGTAGAATGCTGACTATGAGGGACTACATCGTCACACCCACGTTTTTGTTCAACCCAATTGAGAAAGCAAAATTCTTGTCATCGTCCCCGGCACGGTCCACATCATCTAGTCGTAGCAAGATATCGGGATAGGCCTGTACGAAGTTGGCTAGGGACCCATAGTATGCCTTGAGCTCTTGCAAGGCTGACACTAAATGCTTTCGTTTCGTCTCCGGCGATGACCGATTAGCGGCAAGATATCGCCCGACGTCTCGCGAGCTTGCTTTACCGCCACTAGCCTGAATATACTCTCTGAGTAGACTAATCAGATGGCGGGTGGTTGTATCAGGTATATGTTGTGTTGATGATTGTTCTGCGCCAGTCGCTAATCGCCGCTGCGTCGCTAGTCGCATTTCGCATTCTTTAGTTTGCCCAACCGTTTCCTTCCTGGTTGCATTTAAGCGTTCAATTACCGCTGCTTTCAACCCAGAAACTGGCAGTCCCATCATCCGACATAAATCTCGAAGTTGCTGCAAGGTGTACCCCGAGTAATCTGGGGCCGCGTCTTTGTGCAATTCAGGCGTTTGGAGCTTGCTCAAATGATGCCTCACGGTTGCTCGCTGTTGTAGTCCGAGGGCGCTGGTATAAGTCGGCCGCTCCTCCTCAGTCGCAAATGTATAGCTTTCAAAAAAGCTCTTTTCGGCAGCCGACAAGTCGGCGCTTTCTGCCATCTCCAACAAAATTGTGTCAGTCTTTGGCTTCAAGCCAATCCTGTAGCTACGAACGGAAGAGTCTCCCGATGCGTCGTCATCGAACGACACCGAAAATACATCTTTGCCTTGGAGATTTAAAAACAAGTAAATGCCACCACAAGAGTTCTTCAGCTCGTCGAGCATGACTGTCGAACCAATTATAACCGTCTTTAGGTACCGACCAACTTCGCGCGAAGAAACTGTTTTCTCGCCCGATTGCTCAATGTAGTCTCTCAACACTTTCATAAACGTAAAAACTGACAGTGACCTTTGACCATGAGGAAGTTCTTCCATTGACTTTGGAACGATTAGCTCTTCAATATGGTCGTCCAACCATATGACGTCAAAATCCTTGAGCATGTCCGTCTTGACCAACGCCTGATTGCACCCTCGCTTCATAGAGACAAGCGCCACTTGCCGTCCTTTTTGTCGGGTCCGGATCATGGCCGGCATAAAATCCTTGTCGCCCGTTAATACGACGGCGACATCGTACGCGTGCGGTACCGTGGCAAAGTGCAACATTTCCACGGCCAGTTGAATGTCAACGCACTTTTCCGACTTGCCGACCGTTTCCATCATGTGTACGTCGAAATTAGTTTGTCGGAGTTCCTCAAACATTTTGTATCGGAGCGATGTGGTTGGTGTGTCGGCCTTGTAGCTTGTAAAGACGCTGGATCTAACGATCTCGACGGCGCGGCCTTGGTGCTGAGATGGTGCCGACGACGAAGACGGCGTTGACAAGAACTGTACACCGGATGACTGATGCTGCTCCATGAGACATCTTGATACAATGCGCGTCAATGCCTGCCAGTCTACCCGATGCGTGAGCGGCCAAAGCGGTCCAAACCGCGAGGATATTGCGCAAGTATTGTCACTTTGCCTTTGAAAAATGGAGTAGTAAAGCCAAGTGCCGTCTATAAAGAGCATGGCCTTGATGGGCGTAAGTTGTAATTGCTGATGCTGAGAAGAAGAGACTGAAGAGCGTGGAGATTGTTCAATTGTAGAGTGTACGGAGGCTGCTGTAGATTGCTGTTGGGAAATGACAACATTCAAAAGCTGTTCGATTTGACGCTGCTGCTGATCCAGTTTTCGTTGTATATCTTCCAAAATGCTCGTCGTTTCGTCTTGATCAGACCTTTGACTGCTAAGCTGTAATCTAATTAACGTCCGAGCTCGACATTGATGATGTTGTGGAGCATTCCATGCGCATGCGTGGTCGGCTAGCATCATTGTTGACACGAGCATGCTCATCAGTCGAAACAATGCAATCGTCGTGTGATTTGACTGCCTTCGTCGCTGACATCGAATCGAAGCTCCACCATGAGACATTCCAACTACTACTGTAATGCTTGATCTCCCTGGTATCGCATCCTCCATGGCAGATTAGACTGCAGAGTTTAGGTTGACGGACGGTGCTTGGATGTGCAGCTTGGTCCTTGAACGTGTCTTTGTGCGACAAAACATCACTGTGCTTCATAGTGTGGTACCAAAAATCAAAGTTTTTGGCACTATAAGTCAGAGTGTAGTCCAATAACTTTGAAAATCAAAGTTTTTGGCACTGTGAATCAAAGTGTACATTTGAAAATCAAAGTTTTTGGCACTGTGAATTAAAGTGTACATCTATTCATTATCATGCTCGTAGCGGGAATGAATAGCCAGCAGATGGTGCGCCGCGCCGACGCACACATCCACCGAATCCTTTTCGAATGCTCGATCTCTCCTGCCCGGTCCTTCATCATTACAGATAAGAGACTGCATTAATCCAATAGAAACGTTACGACGAAATGAGGATGTTGCTCTTTTTCATTCTCTGCACTGCGACAAGCGCCTTTGTTGTCCAGCCGCGACAAGGATTCCACTCATCCTCCTCCGCTCTACTTGCCGTCGACGCTTCTCGCATCAAAAAGGCCGGAGGCGGCATTCCAGTCGTTGATAGCGGATCCCTCTTTTTCGATCCATCCGTAGAAGGCAAGATTGGCGATACCTTTGTCAGAATACAGCAGGGACGCAACTACTTACCCGCGCAAGCAACGGTATCCATTCCCGATGGAGTCGAACTGCAGGATGCCCAGCACTGGCTCGAAGACATTGGACTGCCAACCAACTTTGCCAAGCCGACGCAGCCAGTCACAGCGACTGTCTTGGGGCGCGTCAAGCTCATTGAAAACGAAGCGCCCGGTGATATACAGCATGTCGTACTGCAGCTACCCGAAGGCATGCACTACGTCGAAGGCCAATCATTGAGTGTCATTCCACCCGGAAAGACAGTGGATGGCAAGCCGCACAAGCCGCGCCTCTACTCGATTGCGTCCACTCGCTACGGTGACTTGCTGGATGGAACAACGGTGAGCTTGTGCGTACGCCGGGCCGAGTACTTTGATCCAGTCACTGGCTTGGCGGATCCGGACCGAGCCGGTGTCTGCAGCAACTTTTTGTGCGACCTTCATCCTGGTGATCAAGTCAAAGTGGCTGGTCCTGTTGGCAAGACTATGCTACTTCCGGAAGACCCGACCAAGGATATTATCATGGTGGCGACTGGAACTGGCATTGCTCCGTTTCGAGCGTTTTTGCATCGGCTATTCATGGAGAATACTGTGGCTCGCCACATGTTTTCCGCCAAGGCCTGGTTGGTCTTGGGAGTACCCGTCACGGCTGGGCTCTTGTATTCGGATGAGTTGAAAGTCATGCAGGAGAATGCGCATGGCAGACTTGAAGTAACGTATGCGATTAGTCGAGAAATGCACAACGCCAATGGCGGCAAACTATACGTGCAGGATGTGCTGGCGCAGCGAGTAGATGAGTTGCTGCATCGCCTTGATGCTGGAGCAATCATTTACTTTTGTGGCTTAAAGGGAATGATGCCGGGTATTCTGGAGGCATTGGAGCAAGTAGCGGTGGAGCGAGGGATTGATTGGTCGGCCAGGATGAAGGAGCTCAAGGCGAACCATCAATGGCATGTTGAGGTATATTAGATGGATAATATGGGCGAGTTATTTTATGTTCTACGAATATTCATGCGCGAATTTTGGTAATGATCATGGCGGCATGTCGAACTGTAATTAGATATCACACCGCTGTCGCGTCGTGTTATTATCGCAAGTGTTTTACGCTAATACAACACAGCATCCTCGTATAAATTGTCCGCAAATGTATGAGAACGATTCCCAGCTTTGTAGCGCTCTTTAAGATTATCTATAAAGAGCCAACAAAAATCAAGAACAACGAACAATAGAATATTAAAAGATATAAATTCGCGAGGAAAGACGAGTTCGCTCGCATATCTACAGCTCCAAACCACTTCAGCAGCAACTCATGCCTCTGATGAATCATCTTGTTCAACCATGAAAGTGTCCTCGCTTTGCTCGCTTAGCATGAGCCCATGTGAATCAAATTTCGGCAATCCTCGGCTTCCATCGTTCAAGGCGTTTGGGATGTTGTTTAGCGACAATCGACGTCGGCGATTCTCTTTGATTGGTGACACAAATGTTGGCTCCCATCCAGTCGCACATTTTGCAGGTGCTGCTGAGGGACGACGAACCCTTCGTGGTGGAGGTTGGTGATCCGCGAGCGAGTCGACAATAGAATCATCAAGTTCCGACGAAAAACTCGTTGCTGTTCCTATGGATGATCGTCGAGCCGTTACTCGCCTAGCCTGAACTCCAGTGCTCTGGTGTCTGCCGACGACTGAATCAATCAAAGAATCATCAACTTCGGATGATACATCAGAACAGAACGAGTTGTTAAAGTGTAGCGGTGGTCGACTCGTTCTACGCTGTCGCCTGGAATTCCTTGTCGGGGTTCCATTATAAAGCGACGAGACTGACTGTGAGTGCTGATTGTTGATTGCCTCTAAATCATCAAACTCGATAATATAATAGGGAGTGTCGGATGCTTCTGAAACGGTTGAAATGGTGTCGTTATCATAGTCAGACTCGTCATCAACCTCGAGCTCATTTCGAGGAGTCGGTAAACTTGAGACGCTTCGAGTACGACCGACCGGAGAGCCTGGCCTTGGTAGAACGTTCATCAAAGATAAGCGTTCATATGCTGCTGCTAACTTCGGTTTAAGCTTTTGTCTTGGTGATGTAGCTTGCCTTCGCGTGTTATAAACGTCATCGTCACTGTTGTAATGACCCTCATCCGACTGCGCCTCCGAATGGCTTTCAGAGTCGTGACTACTGCTAAGCAAATCATCGCTATCACTCGCTTGTTTGTTCTGATCGGCTAACAAGATTGATTGGTCCGTAGTTGGTGAATGATCAAGTGATTGAGACTGATGAGGAAAAGGATAGGACGAGTCATCATGCTCCGGCTGAAAGAGTGAACTCTCATTGAGCGTGGTTTCACCTTGCATCATTATCTCCTCCGTGTCATGTTCAGCCAGCAGATTGACATCTGTTTCCACGTTTTGATTGTCTTTACTGCCAGCTTGCGTTGTGGGTGGCTTGCGACCAACTGAGTGTCGGCGCATCGCACGAAACGACTTTTGTCGCATCGACCTGTATAAATTATGTGCCGGCGAGGTCCTACTCTTTATGATAGGGGCAGCAGCAGTATAGCAAGTTTCTTTGTCTGCCGCATTTTCGCTTTGCTTTTGAGGCTTGCTTTTCGAAACACTTCCGCTACCAGACATTCGTCGAAGCATACGTCCGCCACCGGACATGCGTCGCGTCATGCGTTGCATTCTTGATGCAACAATATTTGGTTCCTCATCAAAAATCAACTTTTCGCCACTACTTTTCGCTCGTCTCGCCAATTCTGTATTGAAGGTTACATCGTCCTTATTCCTCCTCGCGTCGTCTGCTTGCTTTTTATCATCATATTGGCGCGACTTTTGGCTCGACTTGCTCAACATCTTGCAATGGACTCGATTAGCGACAGTTCGCTCTTTGGCTTCATAGCCTTCAGCTC
>BROI01000031.1:165000-285051 GCA_027923505.1 Mayamaea pseudoterrestris | reverse complement strand
GTTTTGGCACCATTTCAGCCCCATCTCTCATGTCAATGGCACACCCCGTGTGTTTGCCTGACTACGGGCTGTTGGGTGGCAGGGCATGTGGGGGGGCGGTGGGTGTTGGCCACACCTAACTTGACACCCCAGCTGTAGGGCCTCCAGGCAGTCCGTGTTGTACCATGTCAGACCATCCTCATGTCAATGGCACACCCTGACATGTTTTGTATGACTCACTGGGCTGTTGGGATCAGGGACGGGCATTGTAGTGGTAAGATTCCATAATTTGGGTGTTGGCCACACCCATTTGCAGATGGTGAAGCCTCCAGGCAGTCCGTTTTGCACCATTTCAGCCCATCCCCATGGCAATGGCACACCCTGGACATGTTTTGCCGACTCATTGGGTTGTTGGGGTGGCCAGGGCATGGGGCACTGTAGTGGTATGATCCCACAACTTGGGGGTGTTGGCCACAACCCATCTTGTAGACCATTCCATGCTGTAGGCCTCCGGCAGCCGTTTTGTACCATGTCAGACCACAAATCAATGGCACACCCTGACATGTTTTTGCATGACTCATTGGGTTGTTGGGTGATCAGGGGACGGGGCATGTAGTGGTATGATCCCATAATTTGGGGTGTTGGCCACACCCACTTTGCAGATGGTGTAGGCCTCCAGGCAGTCCGTTTTGCACCATTTCAGCCCACCGCATGTCAATGGCACACCCTGGACATGTTTTGCCTGACTCACTGGGTGGTGGGTGGGCCAGGCATGGGGCATTGTAGTGGCATGATTCCATAATTTGGGGTGTTGGCCTACACCCATCTTGTAGACCATTCCATGCTGTAGGCCTCCAGGCAGTCCGCTTTGTACCATGTCAGGACCATCCTCTTGTCAATGGCACACCCTGGACATGTTTTGCATGACCTCATTGCGCTGGGACAGGGACGGGCTACTGCAGTGGTATGATTCCATACTTCTGCGGTGTTGGCCACACACAATTCTTGCAGATGGTGTAGGCCTCAGGCAGACCGCTTTGCACCATTTCAGCCCATCCATGTCACGGCACACCCTGACATGTCTGCCTGACTCATTGGGTTGTTGGGTGGCCAGGGCATGGGGGCATTGTAGTGGTATATCTCCATAATTTGGGGGGGGTGGCCACACCATTAGACCATTCCATGCTGTAGGCCTCCAGGCAGTCCGCTTTGTACCATGTCAGACCATCCTCATGTCAATGGCACACCCTGGACATACTTTGTATGACTCATTGTGTTGTTGGGGTGATCAGGGACGGGGCATTGTAGTGGTATGATTCCATAATTTATGTGTGTTGGCCACACCCACGTCCAGATGGTGTAGGCTCTCCAGGCAGTCCGTTTTTTGCACCATTTCTCTAGCTCATCCTCATGTCAATGGCACACCCTGGACATGTTTTGCCTGGGCATTGCTGTTGGGTGGCCAGGGCATGGGGCATTGTAGTGGTATGATTCCATGATTTGGGGTGTTGGCCACCCATCTTGTAGACCATTCCACTGTGTTTCCAGGCAGTCCGGCTTTTGTACCATGTCAGACCATCCTCATGTCAATCGCACACCCTGGACATGTTTCATGACTCATTGGGTTGTTGGGTGATCAGGGACGGCATTGTAGTGGTATGATTCCATAATTTCAGGTGCTGGCTACACCCATTGCAGATGGAGGCCTCCAGGCAGTCCTCATTTGCACCATTTCAGCCCATCCTCATGTCAATGGCACACCCTGGACATGTTTTGCCTGACTCATTGGGTTGTTGGGTGGCCAGGCATGGGGCATTGTAGTGGTATGATTCCATAATTTAGATGGTGTAGGCCTCCAGGCAGTCCGTTTTGCACCATTTCAGCCCATCTCTCATGTCAATGGCACACCTTGGACATGTTTTGCCTGACATTGGGGTGGTGGGGGCCAGGGCATGGGGCATTGTAGCGGCATGATTCCATAATTTGGGGTAAGGCCACACCCATCTCAGATCATTCCATGCTGTAGGCCTCCAGGGTCCGCTTTGTACCATGTCAGACCATCCTCATGTCAATGGCACACACTACATAGCGTTTTGCATGACCTACTGGGTTGTTGCACAGGGACGGGGCATTGTAGTGGCATCTCCATAATTTTTGCAGATTGTGTAGGCCTCCAGGCAGTCCGCTTTTGCACCATTTCGCCCATCCTCATGCCAATGACATAACTATATATTTGTTCTGACCTTTGGGGCCAGGCATGGGGCATTAGAAAAATTCCATGTGTCGCCACACCCATCTTGTAGACCATTCCACATGCTGTAGGCCTCCAGGCAGTCCTGTTTTGAGCTCATGTCAGACCATCCTCATGTCAATGGCACACCCTGGACATAATGTCTGACTCATTGGGCTGTTGGGTGACAGGGACGCATTGTAGTGGCATGATTCCATAATTTGTGGTGTTGGCCACACCCATTTTGCGGATGGTGTAGGCCTCCAGGCAGTCCGTTTTGCACTATTTCAGCCCATCCCCTGCGTCAATGGCAACCGGAGCATGTTCTTTGGCTCCCTGGGTTGTTGGGTGGCCAGGGCATGGGGCATTGTAGTGGTATGATTCCATAATTTGGGGTGTTGGCCACACTCATCTTGTAGACCATTCCATGCTGTAGGCCTCCAGGCAGTCCGTTTTGTACTACAAGTCAGACCATCCTCATCAATGGTACACCCTGGACATGTTTTCATGATATTAAGAGCAAAGATCAGGGACGGGGCATTGTAGTGGTATGATTCCATAATTTATTGCTGGCCACCCATTTTGCAGATGGTGGAAAATTCCAAAAGTCCATTTTTGCACCACAGCCCATCCCCATGTCAATGGCACACCCTGACATGTTTTGCCTGACCTATTGGGTTGTTGGGTGGCCAGGGTACAAAGGCCAAGTGGCATGATTCCATAATTTGGGCAATACACCATCTTGTATCATTCCATGCTGTAGGCCTCCAGGCAGTCCGTTTTTGTACCATGTCAGACCATCCTCATGTCAATGGCACACCATGGATATGGTTTGCATGACTCATTGGGTTGTTGTTGGGTAATCAGGGATGGGGCATTGTAGTGGTATGATTCCATAATTTAAAAACCACACCCATTTTGCAGATGGTGTAGGCCTCCAGGCAGTCCGCTTTTGCACCATTTCAGCCTAACCACACAATGGTGGTACAATCTCTGGACATGTTTTGCCTGACGGCTGAGTTGTTGGGTGGCCAGGGTGGGGCATTGTAGTGGTATGATTCCAAAATTTGTGGTGTTGGCCAATCTATTCATCATTCCATGCTGTAGGCCTCCAGGTCCGTTTTGTACCATGTCAGACTCCATCATGTTACCTACACCCTACATACTGCATGACTCATTGGGTTGTTGGGTGATCAGGGACGCATTGTAGTATGGATTCCATAATTGGGGTGTTGTCACACCCATTTTGCAGATGAGGCCTCCCCAGCACCATTTCAGCCCATCTCTCATGTCAATGGCACACCCTACAAGATCTTGCCTGACTCATTGGGTTGTTGGGTGGCCAGGCATGGGATTGTAGTGGTATGATTCTGATAATTTGGGGTGTTGGCCACACCCATCTTGTAGAACATTCCATGTTGTAGGCCTCCAGGCAGTCCGCTTTGAACATGTCAGACCATCCATGTCAATGGCACACCCTGGACAGGTTTTGCATTGGCTTTATGATCAGACGGCATTGTAGTGGTATGGACTCCATAATTTGGGGTGTTGGCCACACCCATTTTGCAGATGATGGGGCCTCCAGGCAGTCCGTTTTGCACCATTACCCATTCTCATGTCAGTGGTACACCCTGGACATGTTTCTGCCTGACTCATTGGGTTGTTGGGTGGCCAGGGCATGGAGGCATTGTAGTGGTATGGGATCTCCAGCCACTGTGGGGTGTTGGCCACACCCATCTTTGTGGAGACCATTCCATGCTGTAGCCTCCGGCAGTCCGTTTTGTACCATGTCAGACCATCCCATGCTCACTGGCACCCCCACATGTTTTGCCTGACTCATTGGGGGCCAAAAGGAAGGGGGATGATGATTCCATACTTGGGGTGTTGGCCACACCCATCTTGCGACTCCGCTGTAGGGCCTCCAGGCAGCCCGTTTGCACCATGTCAGCCCATCTCATGTCAATGGCACACCCTGGACATGTTTTGCATGACTCAGGTTGTTGGGGGGCCAGGAGACGGGACTGTAGGGTATAGATTCCAATTTAAAGGGGTGTTGGCCCCCCACTTGCATGGTGTAGGCCCCCAGGCAGTCCGTTTTGCACCATTTAGCCCATCCTCATGTCAATGGCACACCCTGGACATGTTTTGCCTGACTCATTGGGTTGTTGGGTACAGGGCATGGGGCATTGTAGTGGTATGATTCCATAATTTTGGGGTGTTGGCTGCACACCATCTTGCTTGACACCCATGCTGTAGGCCTCCCAGGCAGTCTGTGTTGTACCACCATGTCAGACCATCCTCATGTCAATGGCACACCCTACATGTTTCTGCAATGAATTGGGTTGTTGGGTGATCAGGGACGGGCCATTGTAGTGGTATGACTAAACAAAGTGTTGGCTACACCCATTTTGCAGATGTGTAGGCCTCCCAGGCAGTCCGCTTTGTCTTACTGTGTTCTATCTCCACACAAACATTGTTTTGCCTGACTCATTGGGTTGTTGTGGCCAGGGCTTGGGGCATTGTAGTGGTATGACCATGTAAAAGTTGGCTACACTCCATCTTGTGTAACTGATTCCATGCTGTAGGCCTCCAGGCAGTCCGTGGTACCATGTCAGGAACACATCCTCATAAGTCAATGGACACTTCCACATGTTTCCATGACTCTTGGGGGGGGGGGGAGCTTTGGGCACTACTTTGATGGCAGGCCTCAGTCCGTTTCACCATTGCACATCCTCATGCCAATAGCAAACCCTGGACATGTTTTTTGGCCTGACCCATTGGGCTGTTGGGTGGCCAGGGCAGGGGGCGGTAGGGTAGATCCAAGGGGGTGTTGGCCACACCCACTGTAGACCCCCAGCTGAGGCCCCAGGCAGCCGTTTTGAACAGTCAGACCATCCATGTCAATGGACACCCGGACAAGATTTGCATGACCTTGTTTGGGTGACCAGGGAGGGATGAGTGGTATGATTCTTGGGAGTGTTGGCCACACCCTTTGCAGATGGAGGCAGGCAGACCGACTGCACCATTTCAGCCCATCCCATGTCAATGGCACACCGACATGTTTTGCCTGACCCGTGGGTTGTTGGGTGGCCAGGGCATGGGGGCACAGCGTGTGATTCCATAATTCGGGGGCTGGCCACACCCATCTTGTAGACCATTCCATGCTGTAGGGGCCCCAGGGGCAGTCCGCGTTGTACCACGCAGACCATCCCATGTCAATGGCACACCCGGGACATGCTGTGCAAGCCGCATGATGGAGGCGGGGGCATGAGGGTATGATCATACTGGGGTGTTGGCCAACACCCGTGGTGTAGGCCTCCAGGCAGCGTTCACCATGACAGCCCATCCTCATGCCAATGGCAACCCTGGACATTTTGCGACGACCTGGGGGAGGGGGGCATTGTAGTGGTATGACCCCACAATTTGGGGTGTTGGCCACACCCATCTTGTAGACCACTCCAGCTGTAGGCCTCCAGGCAGTCCGTTTTTGTACCGCGCAGACCACTCTGTCAAGGCACACCCGGACAGTTTTGCAGACGATTGGGTTGTTGGGTGAGCAGGGACGGGGCATTGTAGTGGTATGATTCCATAATTTGAGTGTGCTGGCCACACCCGATTTTGCAGGGTAGGCCTCCAGGCAGTCCGTTTTGCACCATTTCAGCCCATCCATGTCAATGGCACACCCTGACATGTTTTGCCTGACTCATTGGGTTGTTGGGTGGCCAGGGATGGGGCATTGTGTATGATTCCATAATTTGGGGTTGGCCACACCCATCTCGTAGACCATTCCATGCTGTAGGCCTCCAGGCAGTCCGTTTTGTACCATGTCAGACCATCTCACGTCAATGGCACACCACATGTTTTGCATGACCGGGCGGGACAGGGACGGGCACTGAGCGGTATGATTCCAAATTGTGTGTTGGGTACACCATTTTGAGATGGTGTAGGCCAGGCAGTCCACAGTGCACCACCTCAGCCCATCCTCTGTCAATGGCACACCCCATGTGTTCCGGGCAGGGGCACGGCAGTTCAGTAGGGGTCGGGGCCACAATTCGTGTTGGCCACATTGGGAACCATCCCATGCTGTAGGCCCAGGCAGTCCGTTTTGTACCATGCCAGGACCATCCTCTCATGTCAATGGCACACCTCTGGACAGGTTTTTGGGCATGACTCATTGGGTTGTTGGGTGATCAGGGCCCATGTAGGGCATTGTCCTTTTTGTTACCATTTTGCAGATGGTGTGGGCCTCCAGGCAGTCCGTTTTGCACCATTTCAGCCCATCTGCATGTCAATGGCACACCCTGGACATGTTTTGCCTGACTCATTGGGTTGTTGGGTGGCCAGGGCATGGGGCATTGTAGTGGTATGATTCCATAATTTGGGGTGTTGGCCACACCCATCTTGTAGACCATTCCATGCTGTAGGCCTCCAGGCAGTCCGTTTTGTACCATGTCAGACCATCCTCATGTCAATGGCACACCCTGGACATGTTTTGCATGACTCATTGGGTTGTTGGGTGATCAGGGGATGGGGCATTGTAGTGGTATGATTCCATAATTTGGGGTGTTGGCCACACCCACTTGGATGGTGTAGGCCTCCAGGCAGTCCGTTTTGCACCATTTCAGCCCATCCTCATGTCAATGGCACACCCTGGACATGTTTTTGCCTGACTCATTGGGTTGTTGGGTGGCCAGGGCATGGGGCATTGTAGTGGTATGATTCCATAATTTGGTGTGTTGGCCACACCCATCTTGTAGACCATTCCATGCTGTAGGCCTCCAGGCAGTCCGTTTTGTACCATGTCAGACCATCCTCATGTCAATGGCACACCCTGGACATGTTTTGCATGACTCATTGGGTTGTTGGGTGATCAGGGGACGGGGCATTGTAGTGGTATGATTCCATAATTTGGGGTGTTGGCCACACCCATTTTGCAGATGGTGTAGGCCTCCAGGCATTCCGTTTTGCACCATTTCAGCCCAGTGTTTCCTCAAGTGAGCGGGATGATCAGTCCTTTACCTTGGTTTATCCTACAGGGGTCTTATCCTACAAAACGCTAGTTGATTAAGCAGTTCTCTAGAAAGTGAGTTGATTTATGATCGGTCGAGAAAGAGCGATTGATCAGATGGCTCTTTCAAGACCATTCACGATAGTGAATACTAATCTTGTTTAATCGTGCCTGCGGCTGGCACACATGCAATATTTCAATGACGTAGTTGTGAGTAGATGTCTTTTCTGGTACCGCAACGGAGGTTCGAGTACTATGCTCGTGCGCCCCAGGCGACGTCTAGGTTCGCGTCAAGCGACTGGACTAGATCGTCATTGTGACAAGTGGCAAACATCAGATCCCCACAATCTCTTTGTAAACTGGCTTGGGGCATGATCCAGGGTCACAAATGGATATTGTTTAGCGCATTCTCATTGTGCATTTGCCTCCTGCTTGTTGCCTGCCTCCAGATCCGCAGAAGTTGCTGGTATCTACTACGCAACTGCCAAACACCAACCTAGCAGTGGCAAACATGAAGTGCCCACACACTCTATGCGTACAGCCACTGTGCATGATCCAAGGGCACAAGACATACCTCCTTGGTGAATTTGTTTTGCGCATCAGCCTCCTGCTTGCCTTTTGCCTTCAGGTCAGGAGCTTCAGTTAGCAGCTACTATGTGACTGCCTACCCTAGCAGTGGCAAACATCAGATCCCCACAACCTCTTTGTAAACTGGCTTGGGGCATGATCCAAGGTCACAAATGGATATTGTATAGTGCATTCACATTGTGCATTTGCCTCCTGCATGTTGCCTGCTTCCAGATCCGCAGAAGTTGCTGGTATGTACTACCCAACTGCCAAACACCAACCTAGCAGTGGCAAACATGAAGTGCCCACACACTCTATGCGTACAGCCACTGTGCATGATCTGAGGGCACAAGACATATCTCCTTGGTGAATTTGGTTTGCGCATCAGCCTCCTGCTTGCCTTGGCCTGCAGGTTAGCAGTTCTGTTGGCAGGTACTATGTGACTGCCTATCCTAGCAGTGGCAAACATCAGATCCCCACAACCTCTTTGCAAACTGGCTTGGGGCATGATCCAGGGTCACAAATGGATATTGTTTAGCGCATTCACATTGTGCATTTGCCTCCTGCTTGTTGCCTGCCTCCAGATCCGCAGAAGTTGCTGGTATCTACTACGCAACTGCCAAACACCAACCTAGCAGTGGCAAACATGAAGTGCCCACACACTCTATGCGTACAGCCACTGTGCATGATCCAAGGGCACAAGACATACCTCCTTGGTGAATTTGTTTTGCGCATCAGCCTCCTGCTTGCCTTTTGCCTTCAGGTCAGGAGCTTCAGTTAGCAGGTACTATGTGACTGCCTACCCTAGCAGTGGCAAACATCAGATCCCCACAATCTCTTTGTAAACTGGCGTGGGGCATGATCCAAGGTCACAAATGGATATTGTATAGTGCATTCACTTTGTGCATTTGCCTCCTGCATGTTGCCTGCTTCCAGATCCGCAGAAGTTGCTGGTATCTACTACGCAACTGCCAAACACCAACCTAGCAGTGGCAAACATGAAGTGCCCACACACTCTATGCGTACAGCCACTGTGCATGATCCCAGGGCACAAGACATGCCTCCTTGGTGAATTTGTTTTGCGCATCAGCCTCCTGCTTGCCTTCTGCCTTCAGGTCAGCAGCTTCAGTTAGCAGGTACTATGTGACTGCCTACCCTAGCAGTGGCAAACATCAGATCCCCACAATCTCTTTGTAAACTGGCTTGGGGCATGATCCAAGGTCACAAATGGATATTGTATAGTGCATTCACTTTGTGCATTTGCCTCCTGCATGTTGCCTGCTTCCAGATCCGCAGAAGTTGCTAGTATGTATACCCAACTGCCAAACACCAACCTAGCAATGGCAAACTTGACGTGCCCACACACTCTATGCGTACAGCCACTGTGCATGATCCAAGGGCACAAGACATATCTCCTTGGTGAATTTGTTTTGCGCATCAGCCTCCTGCTTGCCTTCTGCCTTCAGGTCAGCAGCTTCAGTTAGCAGGTACTATGTGACTGCCTACCCTAGCAGTGGCAAACATCAGATCCCCACAATCTCTTTGTAAACTGGCTTGGGGCATGATCCAAGGTCACAAATGGATATTGTATAGTGCATTCACTTTGTGCATTTGCCTCCTGCATGTTGCCTGCTTCCAGATCCGCAGAAGTTGCTAGTATGTATACCCAACTGCCAAACACCAACCTAGCAATGGCAAACTTGACGTGCCCACACACTCTATACGTACAGCCACTGTGCATGATCCAAGGGCACAAGACATATCTCCTTGGTGAATTTGGTTTGCGCATCAGCCTCCTGCTTGCCTTGGCCTTCAGGTCAGCAGCTTCTGTTGGCAGGTACTATGTGACTGCCTATCCTAGCAGTGGCAAACATCAGATCCCCACAACCTCTTTGTAAACTGGCTTGGGGCATGATCCAAGGTCACAAATCATTTTATGGTTCATAAAACAATGAAATGGAGACTATACCAATCCATGGCACCCTTCCAGTACCATAGCAGGACAGCAATTTTTTGCACCATTTGAGACTCTGCACATGTCAATGGCATACCCTGGACATGGTTTGCCTGACTCATTGGTTATTTGGGTGGCCAGGGCATGGGGCGTTTGACAGGGAAGAATCTGCCACTTGTGGTGTTGGCCACACCCACAGTGGAGGCCGTACTCATGGTGTCAGCCTCCAGGCAGTCCTTTTTGCACCATTTGAGACTCTGCACCTGTTAATGGCATACCCTGGACATGTTTTGCCCGACTCATTGGGTATTTGACTGGCCAGGGCATGGGGCCATTGACAGGGAAGAATCTGCAACTTGTGGTGTTGGCCATACCCACAGTGGAGGCCATACCCATGGTGTCAGCCTCCAGGCAGTCCTTTTTGCACCATTTGAGACTCTGCACCTGTCAATGGCATACCCTGGACATGTTTTGCCTGACTCATTAGTATTTGGGTGGCCATGGCAGGGGGCGTTTGACTGGGAAGAATCTGCAACTTGTGTTGGCCATACCCACAGTGGAGGCCGTATACATGGTGTCAGCCTCCAGGCAGTCCTTTTCGCACCATTTGAGACTCTGCACCTGTCAATGGCATACCCTGGACATGTTTTGCCTGACTCATTGGGTAGTTGGGTGGCCATGGCAGGGGGAGTTTGACTGGGAAGAATCTGCAACTTGTGTTGGCCATACCCACAGTGGAGGCCGTACCCATGGTGTCAGCCTCCAGGCAGTCCTTTTTGCACCATTTGAGACTCTGCACCTGTCAATGGCATACCCTGGACATGTTTTGCCTGACGCATTGGGTATTTGGGTGGCCAGGGCACGGGACATTGTAGTGGTATGATTCCATAATTTGGTGTGTTGGCCACACCCAGCCTGCAGACCATTCCATGGTGTAGGCTTCCAGGCAGTCCATTTTGCACCATTTCAGACCATCGTTATGTCAATGGCACACCCCGGACATGATTTGCCTGACTCATTGGGTTGTTGGGTGGCCAGGGCATGGGGCATTGTAGTGGTATGATTTCATAATTTGGGGTGTTGGCCGCACGCAGCCTGCATGGAATGGTGTAGGCCTCCAGGCAGTCCGTTTTGCACCATTTCAGACCATCCTCATGTCAATGGCACACCCTGGACATGTTTTGCCTGACTCATTGGGTTGTTGGGTGGCCAGGGCACGGGACATTGTAGTGGTATGATTCCATAATTTGGGGTGTTGGACACACCCAGCCTGCAGACCATTCCATGGTGTAGGCCTCCAGGCAGTCCGTTTTGCACCATTTCAGGCTGCGCTACAAGATGGTAGACTTGGCTGGTGTCTCAGGGGATGGCAATGTATTTGGTGACAACTTATCAACAGTCTCAGCCCACAGATGCCGTGACATTCAAACGCCCCTACAGCAAGCCCTGTAGGTTCCCAAAATACACCAGAATGGTGCCAACATCATTATTCAGGCTGCGCTACAAGATGGTAGGCTTGGCTGGTGTCTCAGGGGATGGCAATGTATTTGGTGACAACTTGTCACCAGTCTCAGCCCGCAGATGCCGTGACATTCAAACGCCCCTACAGCAAGCCCTGTAGGTGCCCAAAATACACCAGAATGGTGCCAACATCATTATTCAGGCTGCGCTACGAGATGGTAGGCTTGGCTGATGTCGCAGGGGATGGCAATGTATTTGGTGACAACTTGTCACCAGTCTCAGCCCGCAGATGCCATGACATTCAAACGCCCCTACAGAAAGCCCTGTAGGTGCCCAAAATACACCAGAATGGTGCCAACATCATTATTGATGCTGCGCTACAAATTGGTAGGCTTGGCTGGTGTCTCAGGGGATGACAATGTATTTGGTGACAACTTGTCACCAGTCTCAGGCCGCAGATGCCATGGCATTCAAACGCCCCTACAGCAAGCCCTATAGGTGCCCAAAATACACCAGAATGGTGCCAACATCATTTAACAGGCTGCGCTACAAGATGGTAGGCTTGGCTGGTGTCTCAGGGGATGGCCATGTATTTGGTGACAACTTGTCAACAGTCTCAGCCCGCAGATGTCGTGACTTTCAAACGCCCCTACATCAAGCCCTGTAGGTGCCCAAAATACACCAGAATGGTGCCAACATCATTATTCAGGCTGCGCTACAAGATGGTAGGCTTGGCTGGTGTCTCAGGGGATGGCAATGTATTTGGTGACAACTTGTCACCAGTCTCAGCCCGCAGATGCCGTGACATTTAAACGCCCCTACAGCAAGCCCTTTAGGTGCCCAAAATACACCAGAATGGTGCCAACATCATTATTCAGGCTACGCTACAAGATGGTAGGCTTGGCTGGTGTCTCAGGGGATGGCAATGATATTGGTGACAACTTGTCACCAGTCTCAGCCCGCAGATGCCGTGACATTCAAACGCCCCTACAGCAAGCCCTGTAGGTGCCCAAAATATACCAGAATGGTGCCATCATCATTATTCAGGCTGCGCTACAAGATGGTAGGCTTGGCTGGTGTCTCAGGGGATGGCAATGTATTTGGTGACAACTTGTCACCAGTCTCAGCCCGCAGATGCCATGACATTCAAACGCCCCTACAGAAAGCCCTGTAGGTGCCCAAAATACACCAGAATGGTGCCAACATCATTATTGATGCTGCGCTACAAATTGGTAGGCTTGGCTGGTGTCTCAGGGGATGGCAATGTATTTGGTGACAACTTGTCACCAGTCTCAGGCCGCAGATGCCATGGCATTCAAACGCCCCTACAGCAAGCCCTATAGGTGCCCAAAATACACCAGAATGGTGCCAACATCATTTAACAGGCTGCGCTACAAGATGGTAGGCTTGGCTGGTGTCTCAGGGGATGGCCATGTATTTGGTGACAACTTGTCAACAGTCTCAGCCCGCAGATGTCGTGACTTTCAAACGCCCCTACATCAAGCCCTGTAGGTGCCCAAAATACACCAGAATGGTGCCAACATCATTATTCAGGCTGCGCTACAAGATGGTAGGCTTGGCTGGTGTCTCAGGGGATGGCAATGTATTTGGTGACAACTTGTCACCAGTCTCAGCCCGCAGATGCCGTGACATTTAAACGCCCCTACAGCAAGCCCTTTAGGTGCCCAAAATACACCAGAATGGTGCCAACATCATTATTCAGGCTACGCTACAAGATGGTAGGCTTGGCTGGTGTCTCAGGGGATGGCAATGTATTTGGTGACAACTTGTCACCAGTCTCAGCCCGCAGATGCCGTGACATTCAAACGCCCCTACAGCAAGCCCTGTAGGTGCCCAAAATATACCAGAATGGTGCCATCATCATTATTCAGGCTGCGCTACAAGATAGTAGGCTTGGCTGGTGTCTCAGGGGATGGCAATGTATTTGGTGACAACTTGTCACCAGTCTCAGCCCGCAGATGCCATGACATTCAAACGCCCCTACAGAAAGCCCTGTAGGTGCCCAAAATACACCAGAATGGTGCCAACATCATTATTGATGCTGCGCTACAAATTGGTAGGCTTGGCTGGTGTCTCAGGGGATGGCAATGTATTTGGAGACAACTTGTCACCAGTCTCAGCCCGCAGATGCCATGACATTCAAACGCCCCTACAGCAAGCCCTGTAGGTGCCCAAAATACACCAGAATGGTGCCAACATCATTATTCAGGTTGCGCTACAAGATGGTAGGCTTGACTGGTGTCTCAAGGGATGGCAATGTATTTGGTGACAACTTGTCACCAGTCTCAGCCCGCAGATGCCGTGACATTCAAACGCCCCTACAGCAAGCCCTGTAGGTGCCCAAAATACACCAGAATGGTGCCAACATCATTATTCAGGCTGCGCTACAAGATGGTAGGCATGGCTGATGTCTCAGGGGATGGCAATGTATCTGGTGACAACTTGTCACCAGTCTCATAATTTGGGGTGTTGGCCACACCCAGCCTGCAGACCATTCCATGGTTTAGGCCTCCAGGCAGGCAGTCCGTTTTGCACCATTTCAGACCATCTTCATATCAATGGCACACCCTAGACATGTTTTGCCTGACTCATTGGGTTGTTGGGTGGCCAGGGCACGGGGCATTGTAGTGGTATGATTCCATGATTTTAGGGTGTTGGCCACACCCAGCCTGCAGACCATTCCATGGTGTAGGCCTCCTGGCAGTCCATCTGTCACCCGGCTCCAACATAAGGATACTTTAATCCGGTACTGGCTTGGCCGGCGATAATACTACAATGGGTGCTCACCAGTTACATAGTGGGAGCTTCCCAAAACCCATCAAGCACAGCAAGCATGGTCGAGCAAAACGTGTTCCTCAAAGAAGATACTTGACGTCATTTCAAGTGACATCCCCAAAACTCTCATCACCACTCATGGTCAAGCAAGCAACTAACACAAATCTCGGTTACTTAGCGTGACCATTTGTTCTTTACGAAGCATTATAAATGAGAGTCTTTCACCTTTATGCTATATGCTAATGCAAGAGCAAGGCATTGCCATGCAGTAACAAGTCGCGGATGACCACCGGGAAGGTGAGATAGATCAATGCACCGCAACGACCAGTATGTGGGTATGTGGCCCCATCACCTCCATGCGGCACCACGGCACCAGGGCACCACTTAAGGAAATGAGGAGTAAACAATGCTCCAATGTTGCAAATGAGACGTGGCAGAAACCAGTGACAGACAGCGCTGGGAGTTGCAATCCAATGCAAAATGCAAGGAATGCATGCGTCAATGCGTCGGTCTCGCTCACGCAGTCCTCTTCCCGATTGTTGTCGTTATCAACAAGTAAAACAAAGTTGACGACCATTCGCTACACTCAAGTTCATTGTTTAGCTGCCGTTCCATCTCACTGCTCAACATTGTTATGAAGCAACGACACAAGTTGGAAACAATCGTTTGCTTTGGTTGCATCCATCGTCCATTGGTCCATCGGCTTTCGCCGACAATAATTTGTGTGTCGCATTGAGACTCTTTTCCTTTCATCTAAGTAAAAAAATTCATCTAATTAAAAAAAACGCAAGCACGTGCTTGCTCTGCTAGACTCGACAGCTGACGAGTCCAGCATTTCAGCTAAAATATATATATTATGTCCCTAACTACAAAACGTCTTTCGACTTCCGTTCGTTTCTTGCTTTGCTTGCTTGATGGGTTTTTGGAAGCTCCCAGTATGCCCTGTACCTCGCTCGACCGGCTCGCGTAACTTCCGTTGGCCATCGTGACAAGTTCGAAATGAGTCATTCGGGGGTCGCGAAATCATGATTGAAGAGTACTCTTACTACCACATTGTCCTGGCACTATGCGCTTTAGAGTACTTTCATTCGTCTCGCTTCGCTGCATCACGTCGCAGCCGCAGCGCAAGACGATGATGGTTTGCGGTTTGCGGTTTGCGCCATCGCGAAGATTGTTTCGCTGCTGTAAACAAGGGCCGATTGTCTCTTATAGTGTAAAGCTACTGTAAAACAAGACGAGCGAGTGGGTGTATCGGTACTGGTATTATAGTTGTCACTAACGAGTTTACTGGTGGAAGTTTTCACGAGGCGATCGCACGAAAACAATAGGGGCGACGACCGGCTTGGCAGCCACGCTGCACCTTTTGATTCTGCAACGACGCAACAGGAAGTACAATGACTGTAGAACAATCTGCTTCATTTGAAAAAACCGAGTCAGATGCAGAGAATGCGGTTATGGTGGCATCTGCACCTGCTGCTACGACGATCAATTCATCGGCAGGAGGAGGTTGTCTTATTGCCTCCACAGCGGGAACTACATGCTCTGTTATTTCGGCTACGACGGAACAGGAGATTCGTTCTGCTCCCTTGACGACGACTGGATCATTGACGCCATTGGTCGACTCGGACGTTCCCTCGCAAGTGATTATGCCGTCACAGGATGATGCAGCTGACGTTTCGGGAGCAGTGCTGCGAGTTATTCTACCAGAGAATGGATCGGATAATCCTCCATTCATTGTAGAAATGCCAACTCCATGTACAAATCTTGAAACAGTTTCTTGTCCGGCTGATCCATTGACAGAACCTGAGTCGTCGCTTCAAATCGAACCTTTGATGAAGCCGCAGCAGGAACATTCATCGACGCCAATTTCGATGGGTAATACAAGAGACATTGATCATCTAGACGAGTATATTCGTAGTCCTGAAGTGCAAAATGCCATTGTTGATCGATCCCCAGGAGGAAGATATGTACGATTTCTTGAAAAACTGGGCAGCGGTGCTTCCAAGGATGTTTATCGAGCCTACGACACGCAGGAAGGAATTGAAGTCGCTTGGAACGTCGTCAATCTTTCGGGCGTTCCAAAGTTGGAACGAAATCGAATTGTTAACGAAGTGCGACTACTTGAGCGACTACACCACCAAAACATTATTAGTTTTCATGGCTCATGGGTCAATCGAGAACGACAAGAGGTCAATTTCGTAACGGAGATACTTTCGTCAGGCACGCTCAAGAGCTTTATCAACAAGGTCCAGCTTATTCGGTGGAAGATTGCCAAAAGATGGGCCACGCAGATATTAAAAGGCCTCGAGTACCTTCATTCACAGGATCCTCCAGTGATTCACCGTGATTTGAAGGCTGAGAACATTTTCATCAATGGCACCTCGGGCGACCTTCGTATCGGTGACCTTGGATTGAGCACGGTACACAGGAATGGAAGAGTACTGAGCGTTCTTGGTACACCTGAATTTATGGCGCCGGACATGTATGAGGATGGATCTTACGATGTCAAGGTGGATATTTACGCTTTTGGCATGGTGCTGCTTGAGATTTTTACCAAGGAGATCCCATACTCAGAGTGCATGAACCCAGCCCAAATTTACAAGAAGGTTTCGGCTGGGGAACCCCCCGAGGTCTTGAAACGGTTGGAGAGTCGTCATGCGAGAGAATTTGTCAAGCAGTGTCTCGGTTACAAGGACGATTCCGGCAATTATATAAGACCCACGGCGATTGAGCTTTTGCAGCACCCATTTCTTGAAATCCGCGAAGGTCTCGACGACGATGAAGTGTTGGTGCGTCCACCACTCCGGGAAAGTGTTATTTTGGAGGCTGGCGAGTCATCGTATTCAACGTCGCAGTTAGACGCAACTCCTATGAAGAATCGCTCGTCAGCGTCGGGTCACCAAACGAGTCAATCCGAACTGGATCAAGCTCAGCAGCGCGGCCGTTCAACAACTCCTCCTCTACGGTCCCTTCAGCAGGTGGCGCCTACGCACTTAGAGGATGACGACGATGGCGATCGATTTGATGAAATGCCAGAATGCGAAACAAACTTCAGACGAGTGACCGTTATGATGGGCCGTGGCCATGAACTAGAGGATAAGTTGCAAGACTTGAAGTCAGAAAGTGCAACGAACTGTGTTGGTGATCAAAGCTTGAATGCCCATTCGGTCCAGTCAATGCCGGCAACATTGGCGCAACCAGTTGGAGTTCTCAAGCGTAATAAGCAGTATTTGGTGGCGGCCGCTGTTGTCGGTCCTTTGGATCCTGGTGTGCGACCTTATCCAGACGATATTTTAAAGCTCATTGTGACTCTGCCAGTCGATGGTCAAACGCAAAATGTGCAGTTCGATTTTCATCTTATCGAAGATGATCCGGTGCAAGTCGCGAAGGAGATGGTGCAGGAACTTGACATACCGAACGATGCCATTTTGGAAATTAGCCAGACAATCAGTGGACTTGCTCGTACGGCGAGAATGCAAGTGGAGTCGTTTAACGTTCGGAGGAATGAGTCGCGACTTGCAACGGCCGGACAAGCGAGCGAGTTTGTGGAAAATCATCCCCGGTCCCAGCAATGGGAGAGGCCGGCAGAGTTAAGTTCACCATTACTGCAGCATTCTGGTCACATACCAGGTTCAATCTCTCAGATATTACCGGTACAAGGCACCCAACCGACGTCAACAAATACCCGGACCAATCCGAGTGCATTGTTCCAAGGTTCGAACCACCAGATGGTGCATCCGCAAGTTCAGGTACCGCAGCAGCATCAATTGGCTTCAAGGCCGGCCCAGACGTACGAGCAATCCCAAATGCAGGCACGCCAGTCGATCCCACTTATGCAGTTGCCGCATAGTCAGGTTCAAGCACCAGTGACGTTGCAGCAGATGCGACCAGCGGAGCTCCATGCACCGCAGCCAATATTGATGCCGCCATTGCAGGTGCAGCAGCAAACCCCCACACAGCAATTCCATGCCCAGCAGCAGCAGACTATACCACCAAGTAATCAGCAATTTGCTTTGACACTAACCCAGCAGCCTCCTTTTCCTTCTATGCCGGGCCAAATGCAGCAGTCACAACAGCATGTGCCACAACAGATCACTTTGCAAACTCACCCGCATGGTGCGTCGCTGCTACCGCATGCTATAGAGACGTTAACGCAGCAGCGAATGCCACCACAATTAATACCCACGTCTGGTGACGCTCAGGTGCCCACTCCAGCGGCGCTTTCGTTGAGCAGAAATGTTCCTCTTATGCAGCTGGCGCCGCCATTGTTGAACGCGGAAACAGATCCGAGAGATTTACGTCCTCCGGATGCACAAGCGGAAGTGTGCGCCACAAAGTGTAACTTGATCACAAATAACGAATGGGTGCCGGAATTGCCGTTTGCTGCCAATCATGTTGATCCTAATGGTAGTAATGGTGAGTCGAGGACGTTTGCAAGTGGCGAATTAGACAGCTTTCGTCCCGTAATCGCGCCACCGATTCTTCAAGGTGCTCCTCCTAAAGTAGTCGAACGTTCCGAAACAGCGGGCTCTCAAATGGAAAGCACGCTTGCCAGTTCGCCTTCAATGAATGGATCGACCGGGCCTATATCGCCGACTCAGTCTGAGGATGTAGATATCGACAGCGATGTCTCGGACAATGAAATGGACGAGGAGCTCCGAAAGTTGGAGGAGGATTTCCAAAAGAATTTGCAGCGCACCAAGAAGGTGTATGACAATCGCATGCAGAGTCTGCAGCGGACGCTGGCGGAGCGAGAGACACAACACAAGAAGACTCTTGAAAAGCATGAAAAGGAAAAGGCTGATTACGAGAAGCGATTGGCGCAAGAGGAGGTCGATCAATCGCGTCGTCTGGAGCAGTTGCAAAGAGATTGGGAAAAGAAACGCTCGGAGCTTGCGGAAAGTAGGCGGCGAGCTCAAGGGAACGCAGTGAATGCTCTTGCAAACGGTCAAATGCAACTCCCGTCATCAGAGCAGTCTTCGATCCTGGAATTGTCGGATCGTTCGCAGGAACGCAGCGTATCGAATGCGATGCTGCAGCAGGCAACGGTGCATCAGGATAATTGACAGATTGTTGATCGGCAATGACGGCAACTTAATTCCGCTGCGGCGGTTGCGCATCGAGGAGAAACAATAGTGTGTGTAATGAAGGACAATATTGTATGATTATTTCTGGTAGTAGATATTACTAATGTATGTGATACGACGTAACGCTTTATATGTACTTGCTACTTGCTGTATCAAATAAGGAACTTGTCGTTCGCTACGACACGCCTGCTACGCCAAGACATTCGCGTAAATGACAGCAAGTAGAACAGCTCCCCCGATAGCTCGATTATGTCTTATTAATCGACGCTCCGAGTGATTTAAAATAGATGTGTAATACGGATATATCATGACGAAGCCAAACAAGTCGTTGTAAACGTCCTCCGTCTGACGCATCAACTCAAGACTCTTGGCTGAAAAGCGTTGTATTGCAAGAACCGATCCAAAAAATATAGCATTGGAGGGTGCTGCACGTTGGAAAGGGATGAGAATGTAATGACATTACGTCAATGGCTGTGCATGATGCATGCATGAGCGCGTATGGACGCATGGAGTATGGATTCTTCACCTACCTGTTGATACTGAGCCAAATGGAGGTACAGGTCGAAATACGCCTGTTGCTGCTTCCTTTAATGCGGCTGCTGATCCAGGTGCTGGAAATGGTGTGACCTAGACAAATGCCCACGAGAGGCAAAGGAGAGGCTTGTGCGTTAAGCGTTGACTGACGCGTCGATGAAATGCACGTGCACAGAAACATACCAAGCCCCAAACTCCACCGTATAGTGCACCATGAAGAAACTGATAGACCTGTGAGATTTAACGAAAGAGGAAAACAAAGTAAGGGGCAAAATGGAGCGAAAGCGATCCAAGACGAGTGCGCAAGAGTGACAAAACCCCTGCTGCTGCAAGCAATGAGGCAGCCGCACCGTTTCAGCCGCAACTGTTTTGCTACTTTTGTAGCTCATAAATACCGATCGATCGTTCATTCTTGTGTAAGTGAGTGCACACTCAATCGCACAAGTATCGAATCCTCTTTATCGTTGTCTTTTGTCGTTCTGAATGCAGCGTTTCCGTGGTGCAGTGGCGGTGTGGTCAACAAGTGTCGAGTCGTACCGTTACTTCTACGACGAATGTCTCGCACAGCTGTTTCTTTCGTGCAACGAAGTGAAACGCAAGCCGGTTCGGTATATATATTATATGTATACGGTACTACCATGTGATTTAGTACATCATATGCCAAGGTAGGCTCATTGTGTAAGTATATGTTAATAGCCTACGAGTAAAAAGGACCATCGTACAGTGCTGGTATCGTGGAGCCTGGTAACAACGCCTGCTCTCTCATCACTTGGACCACCACACCTTCTACCGTTACTGTACCGGTAGTCAACAATATCTGGCAGTCATTTGCTATGGGCACATGAGCGAATCCCTGGTATCCACACCGGTCGCTGGATTCGTCCCTGTAGCGTCATCTCTGTTGCAGAGCTGTACAAGAATCTTTAAAGGAATCTGTGCATCTGTAAAGTCAGCATTCTCCAGCGTCGCAACGTCAAGTATACTAGCTCCAAAGTAGGCTCCAGATGCGATTGCACCCTTCAAAATGGCATCATCCATACTCGTGTCTTCCAAAGATGCGCCACGTAGGTCAGCGCCTGAAAAGTCGGTTCGTGCGAGAAAGGCCTTGTAAAAGCGACAACCCTGCAAGTTGCTGTTGGCGAACGTCGTTGCCTTGGCAATGACTGACAATATAAACGGCAATGAAAGTGATCAACGTTGGTATGTGGCATTTATCACTATCGACTGTCTGTACACTAAGGATGCAGCAATCGTTTCTTCCCACACATCCGCACATCCCCTCATTCGCACATTCGCACATACACATACCTTGCGTAAAGTCCTTGCCCTTGTAATTGCCATTCGAAAAGTCTTGACCTGTAATATCAATATTTGCATAATCTAGTCCTCCCCCAGATACTGCTGCAGCGACGATTGGAATCGTCAAGACAAGCATGGAAGTAGCCGCAGACGTCAACTGTCGAACAGGCGTCTCGTCTCGACCGTTAGCTTCTGCAGCAAGCTTTTTAGCATTGCAGCGTCGATCTTTAGAAACCTCAACGTCAACAATAAACGACTGGCATGTCCATGCGCGAAAGCATGTCAGGTAAAGCAGAATAAAGCGGCGTCTTGTGGTCATGGTGATGGTCACGGTGAAAGTGGATATCGATTGATGAGGAGGGCGACGTGTATATCTGTCGTAGCGGTTTTGACATCTTGGGTACCGCTACGAGGCGTGACAGGCTGGCATCGTTTCGGCCATGGTGAACGGTGGCAGGTGGCAGTTGGCGCGGCTCCACCAATGTTTGTCTCGTATCGGTAGCAGTTGCTGAGATGAGTAGAATATGTCTTCTACTCTTTCTGTATCTCTCTCGCGACTGCTCTGCATGGTTTCAGCATCGTTTGACGACATCTCAAACGTCATTTAAAACATCACTTTGCCTTCGGGGCGGCAGCGGCAACAACGATGAGTCCTCCTTTCGTCCAGCGCCATCGCCCATCGTCGAGGTTGGATCATTATATCCTACGCGCGCGCTGATACTGATGGATTGTTTCTGCGAATACCATGGTCTTTATTTGGCCCGCAAAGTCCAGGAAGACTACCCTGACGTTGCCTTAGTGTTTACAATTTCCAACTACCTGCGCCATTATTTGCAAACGACGGATCCAGATAATCCTCGCTGGTTTAACGCCCGGCTTGCCCAAAATGACGAACAGTTGAAGGAATGGAAGGAAGGGCTTCATGGGCTGCCCCTCGTGGGCGTTTACTGCGAGTCAGATTCCGGTTTGGACGATGCCGAATGGTTGCGCGAGAAGCTGATGGTTTCTTGTCAAGACGATCCGCCACGCATGGAAGCAAGAAGACACAAATACCTTATGAACCAAGCTGTTCATGAAGCGAGACTTGTGACGGTGCAGCAGAAACTGTGCGGTTCATTACAGGAAGCTGTAGGATTTGGCCGAGACTTGCTCATGCGCAATCCAGCATCTAGAATCGTCGTCAAACCACATCGAGGCGTCGCAACCGAGTCAGTCCATGTCTCATGCAACGACGACCAAACAACCGACGCCTGGAATCAGATTGTATCAACCAAAGTGTTTGGATCTGCGGAGCAGCATTCAACCGTCCTGGTCCAAGAGTTTTTGGAAGGCGAAGAATACGCCGTAGACGTTGTGGCGCGAGACGGCGAGTACAAGGTGGCTGCAGTTTGGAAGTACGACAAGAGACCAGCCAATGGAGCTCCTTTTTGCTATTTTCGAACCAATCTTGTGGATTGCGATTCGGATGACAATGTCAACAAAGTTGTTGAGTACGTCAAGGCATCGCTGCAAGCGCTTGGAATTCGTTGGGGATTGTCACACAATGAAGTCATTGTGACAGCGGACCGTGGACCAGTACTGGTGGAAGTAAATTGTCGTCAACACAACATGGACTTTTTGCCACTAGTCATGGCGTGCATAGGATACAATGCATTAGACATGACGTTGATGGCCATGTTGGGCGACGAGGAAAGTTGGCGGAATTTTCCCAACTTGCCGACTTTACGCGCGAGTGGGTGCATGGTGCATCTTGTTAATTATGCGACTGGAACGCTCAGAGATGTAAGATATTTGGACGAACTCGCATCATTGCCGAGCGTTGCTAGTTGGGAAGTTTACGGCAACTTTCAACCTGGTGAATTTCTCAAGCCAACCATTGATATCCGGACAGATGCTGGTTGGGTGCAGCTAGTCAATAGTGACATCGAACAATTCGAGCACGACTATAAAGCTATACTAGATTGGATGCCTACCATGTTTTGTGTCGACGATGACGCTGGCGGTGCACATGATGAATGATGGGTGTCACGTTGCGAACCACGAAGTAGTCTTGCCTTGCTGCGTCGGCTGCTACAACAACGGGCACGTGGCTTTTATATTGCGATGCAGGCAGGCAATAGGAATGTAGTTTGCATAGTCAACGTTTAAAAGAACCGCGGTTGCGTTATTTACAATTTTATTTGGCGAACAATACATAAGCCATGGCACACCAAGTTTCACCATAGAGTCTCTGGCACGTTGCTCCTGGCTCGCTCACTCAATGACTCACTCTTACTCCAAAGACCTTTTCTCGTCGTCTGTTGCACTCAGTGCAAGTCCCGTCATGGAAACAGCCAGCATGAGTATGTTGTTGAACATATCGCAAAGATTTGGAAGTGTCTTTACTTCCATGCCGGCCTTGCCAAGCAATCCAGCACTGTTAAAGGCAAGGTAAGGAAGCATGGCAGCTGCAAAGGCTTGAAATCCCGACGCGCCTAGACGCTCGGCCGAGTACAGTACACTTCCAACCAGCATGGCTTGCGATCCGAAGCATCGAAAGAGAAGAATGGAAAGGTCGTTGATTTGATCCTTGTTGGATTCAGACACTGAAAAGTTGAGGATGAGTCGAGGTGCCGCTAAACAAAGGAAGCCAGGAAATGCCATGCAACACGCGAGAATGTTCTTGGCTGTATCAGTGTCAAGAAGAAAGGAGGTTAACATGCTAATACGTATGATTTGGACAGGCAACGCGAGAGGTAATGGAGGAAAAACTGATCGCTCGAGTGGATGGATTAATATTGAAAACGTCATTCTGTCGCATCGTTAGAGCTCGTTGGCGTTCGCTTTGATTGCCGCGACGCTTCTTCCGTCAGTTTAATTCGAACGCTTCCTCTCCGACATTCGTTTGAAAAAGTGTGACGGACGCCGAAACGCCGCGCCATCTTCCCGGCGACAAGCTGCAGTTGCAAGAGTGCTGCTACTAACTGTAAAGAGCTTTTCTTTGCACCATTCGATTGCTAATTATTTTGTGCACCTCGCTGATAAGGGGATCAACATCAGTTATCATGAGCAGCCAAGGTACGAACTTGATGACGAAGAAAGGAATGATAGTGAGAAACGTTCACTTTGAATGTCCAAAAGTCGCTCTCTCTCATGCATCACAATTCCAACAACTCTTTCGACTACTTCAACAGCACCAACAGGAGCTCGCGGAGGTTTCTTTGGCGCCGGTGGTCGGTTCAAAGGAGGAACGGATCCAATCATGGAAAAATTCAACGAGTCGCTGAGCTTTGACAAGCGCATGTGGTCGCAGGACATCAAAGGTTCAATCGCTTACGCCAAGGCCATTGCCAAGGTGAACATTATCACTCAGGACGAATGCGAACAAATTGTTAATGGATTGGAAACGGTAGCAGAGGAATGGAACTCTGGAACTTTTGAGGAAAAGCCGGGCGACGAAGACATTCACACAGCAAATGAGCGGCGTCTCACGGAACTCATTGGTTCAACGGGAGGCAAGCTGCACACTGGCCGCTCAAGAAACGATCAAGTTGCAACTGATACTCGTCTCTGGACGGTGGATGCGGAGCGAGAAATTCTCAAGGATTTGAAGCAGTTCCTACTCGCAGCTGCCGAGTTCTGTCAGGATCATATTGACATTCTCATGGCTGGATACACGCACTTGCAGCCGGCACAGCCCATTCGCTTTTCACATTGGCTTCTTAGTCACATGGCGCCCATTGTTCGAGATGCGCAGCGATTGCAGGAAATCATTCCGCGAGCAAATCAGTGTCCATTGGGGAGTGGCGCCTTGGCTGGAAACGCCTTTGGAGTGGACCGACAGTTCTTGGCCGACGAGCTTGGCTTTGACGGCGTCACGGTCAACTCCCTTGACGCCGTTTGCGATCGAGACTTTGTAGTCGAGTTCCTCATGTGGCATACTCTCCTTCTGGTACATTTTAGTCAGTTTGCCGAAGATGTCATCATTACAAATTTGCTCAAGGGTGTGACCATTGACGATGCATATGCGACTGGATCGAGTCTCATGCCTCAAAAGAAGAATCCCGACGCTCTCGAGCTACTGCGGGGCAAGGCGGGCATTGCCCTCGGACGCGCCGTTGGCATGACGGCAACGTTGAAGGGGTTACCGCGCGCTTATAACAAAGATTTACAGGAAGATAAGCCGGGCTTATTCGCTGCGGTTGATTCTGTTAAGGATTGTGTGGCGATTGCCACCGGCGTGATTGTCACACTCAAGCCAAATCCCGAAATGCTCATGAAAGCTCTTTGTCCGGAAATGTTGGCGACTGATTTGGCGGACTATTTGGTCCGTAAGGGAGTACCCTTTCGCGAGACACACCACATTAGCGGCGCCTGTGTGCGGCTGGCCGAAGACAAGGGCATCAGCATCGATACGCTCACGCTGGAACAGCTTCAGGAGATTGACGCGCGGTTCGAGGAGGATGTCATGGCTGTTTGGGACTATGAAGTTAGCGTCGAACGCAAGAGTTCAATCGGCGGCACATCGAGAGCGTCGGTGCAGGCGCAGATTGACCACATTGTTGCGTTTGCAAATACACTTTAACTTGTTATATTGAGCGGCATTGACGCGTTTAACATAATAATTTAAGTGCAATAGCAGATATACTTTAGCGCCATACTTTGCTAGTCGTTATCATCCAGTAAATTAATTACATTGTGAGCTGCTTGCGAATTCTTCTTTGCCAAATTCCTTTCTTCGTTCTTGGCATGGTAGTCCGCGAACCATGCTCCAAAGGCTTGATCTTCAGCAAAAATGAAATGCAACGGTGGTTGAGCAAGCGCTTGTCGAAGACTGTCGCATACCACTTGGAACTGCGCATTCCCGGCCAGGATGGGTAAATTCTGCCCGTTGAACGACACTAGAATATCTCCGACGGCTGGTTTAAGTCGCAATTGTCCTTTCTGATCAACACGGGTCGAAAGGATTTCTGTAACAATAATGCGGCCCTTGTAATATCCGACCGAAACGCCCAGAGAAGAATCACCGATCGTGATGCTATAAAAGAGGCAATTCTGCAGTTCCATGGGTGCCCGATTGTGGTCGACAACAACGGCCGTTCCTTGCGCAGTCTCATGCATGCTAGCAGCAGCTCTGGGCTCGTACTTTCCACTTTCGCCTTCATCCTCCGAGTCGTCCAAGCAAATAGCTTCTTCTTCTGTCGTTCCAAGAGTTACGTCTGGTGCACCCGTCGAAGCGGGCATGTTGGAATTACACTTGCCCCTTGTCTCAACTTTTGGTGGCATCGTTATGTCGCTTCCAATTCCTTCAGCTTCTACGTCGTCAGCTTCGTCATTGACAGCGAGCATTTGTTGCTCCTCCATTCCAAGCAATTCTATATCATGCACCATGTCATTATCGAGCTGCAAGTCTTGTGTAAGCTTTTCAAAATCCGAACTCCCGACATAATCGTCATCATCGCTTTCGTCACATCGATCAAAAATTGAGTGCAACTCTTTCAACGTATTATACTGCGTTTCCACCACAATCTTTTGCTTCTCCTTGCCTTCAACAAATTCGCCGAGCTCCCGAAACTTCTTTTCCAGGAGCATCCAAAGAACTTCGTCAAGCGTCCCTTTTGCGACAAAATATAAGCAATTCACGCGAGAATTCTGCCCGATACGATGGCACCTATCCTCTGCCTGGATCATGATCGCAGGAGTCCAAAATAACTCGGCGAACCAAACAGTGGACGAGGCCGTGAGGGTGACGGCAACCCCCGCTGCTGTGATTCCGAGTAACGCAATCTTTGTGGACGGATCGGTTTGAAAAGCTTGAATCTGCTCTTGCCGAATCTTGGGATTCGTTGATCCGTCAATCCGAATATATTTGTTAAGGCTTGCCGGTTCATTTGACAGACCAGCCAAGTCTTGGAGTGCGTCTAGTACAGAAATGTGATGTGCAAAAATACAAAGCTTCCCTTTGGTTGGGTCATTGAGCCACCGCTTGAGCATATCAAGAACGAGAGGTATCTTGGCGTCGCCAGTCAAACAGTATAGCCGAGATAAAACATTAGCTCGCCGCTTTTCATCCGTATTATCTTCATTGAAGGCCTGCTCATGCTTTCGAGCTGTTGCGCAACGACCCGCGTAGGCGTCGGGCAAGTCAGGTGGAAGTTGACCGGCCTGGTTAGCAGGAAGGTGAGGCGGACTTGCTGTATCGCCGTCACTGCGATTGTCTTCAAGGTCGCGAGCAAGCTTTCCAAGCTGTCCTTTGCTCTCACGTAGTTCGACCAGTAGTTCTTTAAATCGAATCCAGTTGTCATAGTTCAAAACATGCAATGCTGCCTTTGCTCGTCTCTTCTTCGGCATGGTCTTCAAAATGTCGTTCTTATAGCGACGGATCATAACAGTGCTTGACAACATAGTATGGAGTTCAGCCTTCTCCCGAGGGCCACATCGTCGAACATACTTGCTTATAAAGTCCTCTTCATCATCCCATCCATTAAAACGCTCAGCTCGCAGGATTTGCAGTTGCGGCCACAACTCAAAAGGCTGCGCCAGGGCTGGCGTACCGGAAAGTAATATGCATCGATTCGCTGCCGCCAGTATCGGTTTGAGCATTTTCACCCGTTTGGAGCCTTTGCTTTTAAGCATGTGGCTCTCGTCGACAATGGCGCAACAAAAACGGCCAGGTCGAATTTGTTTGTTTTCCACGAGCAATGAAGCAAGACCGTATGAGCAAATAACGACTGCAGTATCCGGATGCGGAAGCATATTGTCTTTTGAAGAAGTCATAACATTGACTTGCCCATCGCGTATCAGCTGCTGATTGTTAGTGTCTGCCTTGTTTACTTCGCTATCGGCTCCCAGCCAATTGTTAAACTCCGCGGCCCAATGGTAACGCGCGCTACTGGGCGTCAACACCAAAACTGGCCATTCATGTCTGTAAGCGGCGATTGCTGCAATGCCTTGAATTGTCTTCCCCAACCCCATTTCTAAAAGTGGAAGGGGCAGGACGCATGTGAGATTCATCCCAGTTCCACAAGATAATGGTACATGCAGCAAAAGGAATAACTTACCATCCGCAATCAATGCTCGGCCTTCTTTTTCCAACACAAAATCAACACCACCCCGCTGAAAAGGCGCCAATGCAGACGCCAATCCAGACGGAACTCCCTTTTCTATCAACTCTTCAGGTGTTGGATATCCTTTCTCTTGTCGAGCTTTCTCCAATGAAGCAATCTGTAATTGCCGGAACGATATCCCTTCCACTCGCGTATTAGATAGCGAACACAAGTAAGCGTAAAAGGGTTGGTATGCCCCGAGCGGAATCCGCCACTTGCCGCCGTCTGCGTCTTGCTCAAATTCTGCCTTGCCATACGGCCGCGATATTTGTCGAATCGGCACTCGCATGCCAGAGATTGGCGTCGGCCGAACGTCAAACGAAGATACCGGAAGACCCATAAACGAGAATTCATTCACATTTAGAAGTGACAATTGAAACCTCTTGAGTTGCGATCCATGATTGTCAGCAAGTCGAGGAAGCGACGACGCATGCGTTGGAGGTAATATGTGCTGCCACGTTGGTCTAAAATTGGATGGCAGTTTCATGTATAAGGGAGCATTGGGCATGGGCTGTTGCAGAGTTGCAGCAAATGGATTGGCATTGCTTATGCCGTTGTCGGTTGGGTGCATGCTGGGTGCTGCAGGATGATTGGTAACACTGGCCTCTTGCGCTCCTCGCTCCGCGGCAGCAATCGCATCCGACTGTTGCTGGTGGTGCACATGACTTGAAAGCGATTGGCCTGGAACAATATAGCCCGTGCGCAATGCATTAACGGCTTGCTGCATCCATGGTGGTAAGTTGGATGGTCGCCGATGGTGGTGCGACTGAATTGCTCCCACACTGATCGGTTTTTGTTGCGGCTTTAACTGTGCAACACTGCTACTAGCACTGGACTGGACTCTTTGTCGCTTCAAATCTGGTTGCTCCGACGCCCCGTCATCGTCGCTGTCATCATCCGAGTCGTCCAGGACGATAATGTCATCCGGATTTGTTACTGCAGTAGATGCAGGCAGTTTGCGGCCATCCTCGTCCAATGCATGATTCGCAGACGATTCGAAGTCCTCCATTTCATCTTTGTAAGCATCATCATCTCCATTTCCCATGACTCCGTTCACACCATCCTCCTTGGCCATTTCATCAAGCCAATCTGACTCCGCCTTCAAATCCGATGAAGTTGAGCCAAGCGATTGCTCTGGTGCTGCTGCTGCTGCTGAATGTGACGCGCTGATGTCCTGCTGCTGCTGCTGCTCCTCCTCCTGCCCTGACAATGAAGGCTCCTTGGAATGAGCAATATTCGACGTGCTACTCAAAGGGCTTCCAGCTTTCTTTGTATCATTCAGAGTCATCGAATCGTTCAAGTCGGCAAATGCAGCAGTTGCAGCGGCAGCATGATGATTTTGAACGACGCCTCCCTCGTTTCGCCCCAATGCAGCAATAGTTTTTGGTTCCATAAATGGTTAATTGTTAAAGAATAAAAGAATGAACTGTTTGGCGGAGAATTCTCCGCTTCAAACGTCGCTTTAGAAGTCAGAAAAAGGCTTGACGAAACGGTTTCGATTGGATTCGCGCGCAAGGCTGAGCAAAAGTAAGCGGTTTCTTAGGATTGCTATAGAGATTCAGGGAAATTCAGAATATCTGCACGACTCCTCCGCTTGTTATGATTACAGTATCCATGTGATGTACTACCGACAGAACAGATTAGTGGTAAGCAAGGGCTCCTCTCGCGAAACCGCACGAATCATCATGGTGACGCGCATTGTCTTTGTGCAGTCGCTCTGCGACTAAGCCGCGACATGAGAAGGTTGAGGTCCGTTTCGTCACACGATTAAAGGAAAAGCTTTGAATCTGTACCAAGGCACCATATGTTTCTATTTTAGCAAGAATGTATATGTTGATCGTATTCCACCAACTTGTGGCGCGTTAGAATTGGACCCGACTAATCGTTCGGTACATGTAATACTGAGTACACTATCATAGTTTATCATTGTCGTTATATATTCGTCGCACATTTTGCAGTCGTAGAAACACTTGATGACTGCTACTTTCGTCCGTCATGCGTGTACCGGTTTCGCAACTATTCTTGGAAATGACTTGGCTAGTGTATGCGTGACAATTGTAGACGCGATTTTGCAGAAATCCCTTCAAACAAACCTCCATCCAGACGCCATGCGTCACAACGACAATTGTTGATTCAGGTCGCTGAACTAGCCAATTTAAAAAGTATTGTACGCGATCTTGGACGTCATGTTGAGTTTCGCGAGAGTTCACACTCCATAGGGTGTCGTCTTCTGCCATGGCTGGATCAAAGTGCCACGACAAATGAATGTCTTGTCGTTCCAGAATCGTTTGTATGTCCGTCTTGGAACGTCTTCGATCAGTGTAGTGCCGACCAAAGGCTTCGCGAACAGACTCATGAATGATGACTGGTAATCTTTGATCACTCTTCAACGGAGTGAGCAATGGAGCGGCGGAATGTTTTGACGAGTCAGTTTCGTTGCCGTTCCAATGAATGTCCCTGTCAACAGCGCTGCTTTCATTTGCGCCGCCACTTCGGTGACAAGAAGCCGACGCAAATGCCAGCATGGTTGTTTGAATGCACCGCGTTAAGGGTGATGTAACGATTAGCTGGATTGTACTTGCATTTGTCAGCCGTGCAGAAGAAGAAGAAGTTGCGGCCGATATGAAATAATTACAAGTCGGTTCAGCCGCTCCATCGACATGCAGTTTCTGAATCTCTTTCACTATTGCCTCGCCAGCTCGTACTGCAGCTTGCTCGCCAAGAGGATGATGCGAAATTAATGGCGGATCGAAGAATGCTTCGTCGTGTGGATTGGGATGACGTCCAGTATTTATATCGCGTACATTGTGAACAGCGACGGCGTGCCTGTGATCAAGAGTACGAAATGAGGGGCGAACAATGAATCGAGTCATGACGGCGCTGTCAGTGCGTTTAGAGTGTTTGTCGTCGATCGTGCATCGTGCAGTGACATGCCAACTCGACCAACCTCAAGAAAACAACCGTCTGGACTCTTTCCTGACTATAATCATCCATGCTAGACTATCACTTTGCCGAATAACCAATACTGCTACGATGGTACTGTAGTTGGATCAACGATGGCTCATTATAGCGTTGGTACAGAACCTTCGTTCCAGGGTTTGCGAGAGGATGCTCATTCGAAAATGCGTGTACCGCTCCGATACCATGACGGATCAATCATGCCAAGGCGGCCGACGTCATGTTTGGGCAATAGTAAATTTTGTCAAGGCAATAATATAGGGAATGTCTCTGGCATGCCAGGCAATAATACTTGATATGTTTTGTTCGTTTTCATTGACGCATTTGCTGCATCGCGTGTGAACCACACGTTCTTCGAATCTTTCCCTCGCATATAGACACGTCCAAATCCTGATCC
Source organism: Mayamaea pseudoterrestris (assembly GCA_027923505.1). Taxonomy (NCBI): domain Eukaryota; phylum Bacillariophyta; class Bacillariophyceae; order Sellaphorales; family Sellaphoraceae; genus Mayamaea; species Mayamaea pseudoterrestris. Next base: position 253,696 of record BROI01000031.1, on the reverse strand, counting down.
CGCAGGCTTACAATATACGGTAGTCCATTGATATAATACTTGAAATGGCAGACTACTCGTCTCGCGATCGTCGAGACTACTCTTCTGGCGGTGGCGGCGGCAGTCACTACGGCAATAATTATCGAGGCGGCGGCGGCGGTGGCGGACGAAACAATCAGCGTGGCGGTAGGGGAGGAGGCTATCGAAACAATTACAACTCAAACGGACGGCGCGGCGGAGGCTATGGACGAGGACAAGCTTACAGAGGACATGGCGGCGGCGGCCAAGGATTGTTTGGGAGGTCACCCGCTCCTACAAGAGCTCCGAGAGGCAATCGATTCACTGCCACGGATGAATCTGCTGTGAAGGATCCCAAGGAGCAAATGTTTCAGTCGCTCGTCGCCATGATTCATGCTGTTGGAGCGACGCCTACTTCCTCCAATACTGATGCGACAATCAGTGAAACTTCGCAGGAAGAAAAGTCGACGACGATGCGTCCGGTTGTCAAGATGCAAGTGGATCATATTCAGCAGCTAACAAAAGTGCTGGTTGGAAACGCTAATTCGTGGTTTCAATATGATAATGCTAGCGATGCGCTCTTGAGTCGTCAAGTCGGACCGCTGGCTGCAAGTATTGGTGAGGCTGTCGCGTTCAGTCCAATTCAAGGACCTTGCCTTGCTGCGCTGACGCTCAACTTGCACGAGCAACATCACCACTCTTCATCTCCAGCTACTGTTTCTGCTGTTCCATGGCTATTTTCACATCGAGTCATTGCATACAGCATGTCAAATTTTGCAAGAGACTTGGACGCACTTTTGCTTGTCAGTAATGAAAGCAATGTCGAGTTTGATTTACCTCGACTCTTTGTGCGCGTTCGATTGACCTTGCAGTATTTCGTCCTGCTTGCAAAGATTAGCATTATCCAGAGCTATGACGCTGACAAGGATGCGGCAGATATTACTGCAACATCTCCGATTACGCTGGCAGGATTGCTTCGCGCCATGGTCCAAGCGGCGGAACAAGCCGGGCATACGCACAATAACGGATCAGTCGCGGCCATTCTAGCCATGATTGTACTCAATTCTGTTCCATTTCTCACGAGTGTACCGAATATTTCCGTGAATTGGATTCAAACTGCATTGGTTGATCCACTGAATGCGTTGTTGCAAGCATATCGATCCGACTTTGTTCCTGGAACCGGACGAACGGCTATCCTACTGCAGGCGGAACAGCGGGATGACGTTGGCGATGCAGCGGATGGAAAAGGTAATGACGTGGAGGAAGGCGACGAGGATGACGACGACGACGAAGAAGAAGACGGGTCTAGCCAAGTCTGTGACTCGTTGCAGGATTTGCTCCGATCGGTGCAGCATCACATCAAGTTGCAGCAGCAGAATGATAATGATTCCTTTATCCGATTCGCTCCGTTTCTCGACACACCCTGGCAAGCGCTACAGCAATCATCTCAATTGGACGGACAGTTTAACGAGTCCATCAAGTATTCCGACAAGTCGGTGCGACTTGATATTTTTCCGATTTGCGAGTCATTGAGTTTTCTTCTGGGAGGCCGAGTGGAGGGTGACGCGCGCCTCGCGACTACAAATTTGGATGGCCTCGTGTTTGGGCGCTTGCCCATTTTTGGTCCACCGCCGGACTTAGATGTGGCTGATGACGATGAGGAAGACGAGGACATGGGGGAAGTGGCAGCAATGCCATCGAATGAACGCTTGGATGCTTACAAGAAGAATTTTGGTTTGATTGACCGGTACTTTCTGGCGCAAGCAGTTCGAGATATTGTCTTGATGCACGAAAGCTGCGTTTCGGGCGTTGGCATTGAACGGGGCGGTGCCAAGGCAACAGCTGAAGCGGTGTGGTCTCTAGCTGCCATGGTTAATGGACAAGACTCGAAGGGCATTGAGTATTTGATTCTCGAGACACTGCTCTCGCTTGTCGTCCAATCTTCGCCCATTTCGCCCATTCGCCAGATGCACGTTGGTCGCATTATTCTCGAGCTGACTCGCCTCGCTCCGTCGACTATATCGCCGGCCATAGCCCTGGCCCTGGCGACTTTGTTTCAAGATTACATGCCAGCGATGGTACCAATGGCGCGCTATAATCTGAGCGAATGGTTCGCCTTCCATCTGACCAATACCGACTACCAGTGGCCGGCGGCGTATTGGAAGCAGTGGGAACCCTTTGTTTTGTTTGGCTGGCGGAACAGTCGTGGTGCCTTTGTCAAGACGGCGCTGACGCTCATGGCTGAGAACCTCAGCGAACCAGACCATCTTGTAACTAATTGTTTGCCAAAGTCAAGTGCGTTGGTGGATCACATTTTCGAGTCGCAAGTATCAGCAGAACTTGATGCAACCCACCCATGCCAGGTCGTCATCATCGACGTTAAGACACGTATCTGGGACAATGGCGAGGATGCATCCATGTTGCTTTCTTATTTGGTGGGCGAGGAATTCTCTGAGAGTATGGCAGCTGCATCTTGGGGTGAGTACAGTCGCGACCGCAGTTGGTTCCGCACATTTACCTTGTGGAAGGCGATTTCGTCACCAGCCGAAAAGGAGTTTGCAGTAATTGCACGCAACATGGCGGGTGCCAAGGCTGGAAGCGAAGTTGACGCCATGGACGAGAGCGATCTTGACGATGCGCTTGCCAAGATATTGGACGTTTCGCGCCAGTACAAGAGTACTTTGACCGGTGTGCTTGCCAAGGATGCAGACGAACATGGCAGTGACATTGACTCTGGTGGATTGTATTTGTTGAAAAAGCTGGGCGATATTACGTCGTTTTCGCGATCGCTTGAGATTGGCATTATTCGTGGCTTGCTGCAAGAGGAGATTGTAACTGCCATGAGCGTTCTGAAATGGTCACTGGGTGATGGAGTGGAAGGAACACCGAATTCTGCAGCGTTGCGATGGTGGGAGATTGCGACTGCAGTCATTCAGCTTGTGCTTGTCAATGGCTTGCCCAAGCCATTGTCAAGCATTGACACTCTGGCGCTCTTTCAAGATGATGCGGAGCTTGCAGAGAAAGGGCAGTTGGAGCTGTTGTTAAAACTAATTGAACCATTGCTTGCCTACATGGTTCGTCGCGTATGCACGCTTATTCCAGTCAAGGACAATGGGACAAGTCGCCTGTCATCGGAGCAAGTTGATCTCGTGGAAGGTCTTAAATACATGCTAATTGGAACAAAAACATTCTTTTTTGATGTACTCGGAGTGAATGGAAAAGGGGATTCGAAAAAGCGAGCGCAGATGGAGGACTTGTATGCGCAGTCGGCCATTGTCCGCCAAGCCATGGAGTCTCTTGGAATAGACTCGGGGAATGCAACGGCGGGTCTGTTCCATTGTTGGAAAATTCTAGAGAATCTCTAATTGAATATATTAAAAAGAGCGAAAGTTTAAATGATACATCCATTACTTGGGATATATTATTGTGGCGTTTGAAAATAGGAGATGCTCAACACGCAACGTTGTCACTCCCATCATTCGTTTCGTCACCCTTCGTATCCAATGTTGCCTTCCTTTGATTCTTCTCTGTCTCCTTCGTCAGTACTACGAATTGATGTGCCTCTCGCAGAAGCGCATGCTGCGACGTGTACAGTTTGGCGCCATTTGTTCCTTGCAGAGCTTGCTCGAGCGACAGCCACTGAATTGCAATAATCTCTGGCTTGCCCTTCATATAGCCTTGATCAATCTTTGCGACTCTTGAGCTGTCAAAATTGGATTCCGCGACAAACGCTCCATCGACTAAAAAAATGTGCAAATCCTTGGAGGATCCAACCTTGGCGTGAAGCGTTGTAGATTTTTGTTGCTCCAGCGACGCAGACAATCTACTGATAATGGAAGCATCAAGTATTCCCGTCTCTTCTTTAAACTCCCGCATCGCTGTTTCATACGGAGTCTCGCTTCCTTCTGGCAAGCCTTTGAAGACGGTCCACCAGTTGCGCTGCGGAATTAGACCAACGAGGAAGCGAATGTCAAGCTTGGTCTTGCTGGAGGCAACCGACGACGAGGATGCAATATTTTGGTCTGAATCACATTTGTAGAGTAAGAGTCCGAAGGAAACAACTTTTCCTTTGGCAATTCCGCAGTCCGTCTCTCTCTTGCGCTTTGACATGATGGGGGTTGGAGGTTGGAAAGAATGGCGCAAGAGAAGGCAGAAGCTGCTCGAAACAGCTGCTTTTCGGGCAATATAAATGCTGCAGTTTTCAGTACACTTTGTACTATACAGATAGCGACAACACAATCGTATTATTGCCTCGATGACTAGTCTCCATTAGGTACCCAATCACTGTTCAAAAACTTTTGTGAGGAAGACCATATGTCGTTTAAACTATTGAATGTTCTTCGGTCACCGTTCACATTATTACCATATTGAGAATGTTGCCAGAATGAGCGCCACAGGCGAAGCTATCGAATGTTTACTCGTCCTCTAGGATTGGTTTCACGTTGTCGCCAATGCGCTATTGCTGAGAAAGTCTACGCATACGCACAGCCTATAGCTACTTCTCTTCCGTTAATAGAATAAATCTGAGCTGTTACGCTATCAAAGTCGTTACGAACCGCTTCCTGCGTTCATATCCGACGCAGCGCTCGTTTCTGCGACGGGGGAAGACACCACAGGTGGCGGAACTGGAGGGCTCCAATGGAACGGCTCAGGAGGAGGCAGCTCGCCTTCTGGCTCCAACGACGGCGTTCTGACCGTCTGCAGCTCTTCTTCTTCGTTAGGTCGACTATCCGTTAGGATAATGACACCAATAGGCTGTTCCTCTGGCCGAATCGGCCGATAACGTTGATCCATATCGAACTCGCAGACGAGTGCCTGTGCCTTGGTCATGCGCGACGGATTCTGAACGCGGAAGGACTTCGGTTCGGGCTCGCGCTTCTTCTTGGGTTTATCCTCCTCTTCGACCGCCTTGTCAACTTCCATTGCGTCAGTTTTGTCATCGTCACCCTCCTTGTTTTCAAATGTTACAACATCCTTCGAGTCGACCTTTTCCTCTTTGTCAATGTCCATGGCAGCAGAGTCATGACCGCCAGCCTTAACGCGCTTGCGTGCTAGGCGAGCCTTCTCCTTGGCCGTTGTCGAAAGCGTCACCGTCTCGACCCGCTTCTTCCTTTCTTCCTTCTTCTCCTCCAGTTTCTTGGGAACAGCAAACTGGCTAGGCTTGGCGTTGCATTGAATCTCGAAGTTCTTTGGGTATCTGAAATCTTTATTGAGTCCAATGGTAAAGGTTGGCGTGAGCGCCAGGCTAAACATGTGCATCATGGGAAACCAGTGCCAGTGCTGCAGCCACATGACCATGCCGACGGCGCTCGACATCTTGGTGAATCCATTACGCGAACCAAGAATCAACGAGCAGTTGCGCCCACCCGCATCGATAATACCTGTCGCCAAAATAGCGCCCATCTTGGACATGGTACTTTGATGCTTTTCGGCTACTTGATTCATGATCCTTTCGCGAAACGAGCGAATCTTACGGTTGTTGCAAGAGTCGCTTTGCTGCATGTAAATCATAGCAGTTCCAATCAAAGCGCCCTGGCGGACATAATCCGTCATGTCGTCTAGCATCGGCTCTAGCAACGCAATACTCTCAGCATCGCCAGTTCCTGCCATGGCAATGCCCACCGCCATGCAGCTGCCGTAGCGTACATGGGGATTAAAGCTCTCAAGCAACAACTTGACAAGCTGAGGGACACGCTCGGGTGTCTTGAACAAAACGAAAGCCAAGGCAATCACCGCAGCCATGCGCACGTCGTCGCTCACGTCACTAACGGCAGTGTGCAGCAAAATGCGAATTGCCTTATTTGACCCAGTTCCGCAATATGCCAAAGCCAACGAGTACATGGCACCATATCGCATGACGGGATCTCGGTCGGTTCGCATCTCTTCAATGCTGGCATCTGCATTTTCTTCCTGTCCATAGTTCATGAGCGCCAACCCCAGGGCTAGACCACGAATAATCTTTTCGTGTTGTGTTTCCCGCGCATAATTCTTGAGCTCGACAACAATCTCGGCAACCTCCTCCTTGTGATTCGTCGGCAATGAGTTTTCGATATTGCCCGCTCCAGTTCCTACCAAGACCATTCCAATCGCCATGCCAGCCGCTTCACCCGCAACGGCCGAATCAGTGTCAAGAAGCTCCTTAAGTTCATTGACAATGGCCAAGTCGGCCGACCCCATGGCTGTCAGTCCCACTCCTAGAGCCGCTCCGTGACTAATGACTTCATTGGCGTGCGAAGCCCGCAGGTGCTTGCGTATAAAGTCAGTAGCCTCTTGGCGCTTGTCCGCCGCTGATCCAGCCTGCGAGCCATGTACCAATCCCAACGCGTAGAGAGAACCTCCTTCGGCGTATCCACCGGTCGTAGTAACTGCTCCAGCATCGTCTTCTGATGGGTCCTGTGGCAAATACGGTTGGAGAAGCGACATGGCTTCCGTGATATGCATCGAATGAATGACTCCAATCGTGGCCGTCGCCGAAAATTTGGCCCTGCCCACCAAGAAATATAACGTTGCTTGCAAGGTGAGATTTAGTCAAGGAAAGTGATGGGCGAATATTTATATAGCACTCACCAGTTGGAAGCCTTTTTCATCCAGTCCAAGTTCTCACGGAGGAAGGAATCATTCGTCGTGCCGGCATTCAAGTACCCATGTGTGAGAATGGCCGCATGATGCAAAATGCTCGAGCGACTTCCACTGGCGCGCTCATCGAGCGTCTTCTTGAGCATATCCATGATTAACTTGTCTGCCTTGCTATGCTTGTGCAAAAAGCTCAGGGCGAGTTCGCTTGAAAAGCCGCCAACGAGGATGCGGTTCAACTGTTCATGTCTCGATTGTTCCGCAGCAGAAAAGTCTGACGACTTTTGCAAATCTTGAGCAACAAGTTTGACAAAGGCTTGATCACCACTATCCATGACGTCAAATGCAAGCTGCAACGCCAATAAGTAGTCTTGCTCGCTTCCACGCAGCAACTGGGCAAAGACTAGAGCGACCAGATTCGCTTGATTCAGCAATTGATGCGTGACTACCAAATCGTAGGCGGCAGCCGTGACGCCATTCTGCAGCTGCCTCTGAAGGCAATCTGCAATAACTTGAAGCGTTTGATTGCGAAATGATTTGCTTGATACCGCCGTCATGCATGCTTTTAAGGCATATTTGATCAATGGAGCCGTTTGCTTCATCGTCGAGTTTGACACCGCAGCTTGTAGCATGAGTTTTACTTGTTCCGTCTCTTGTCCTTCAATGGCCATGCCGAGGGCATGTTCCTGGTAGCCAGCCGCGCATGATCCTTGTAGCAAAGTGTGAATCATGGGAAGCAACTGTTCCGTCGAAAGCAGTGTTTCCGTCGCCTCTTCAGTCTTGGCAGGTGGAAGTAAAGCAGTAGCTCCAGTTTCCGTGGCACGCGCCGCGCGGTAGGCATCCAAGGCAGCAGCAACGAGTCGTTCCACGTAGGGACTACGCTGCTGTTCTCGTTCCACTGCTGCCGCCTTCCAGTCAAAGTATTTGTGTCCAGCTTGCAGAGCCATGTTCAAAGCAGCATTTGGCTCCTCCAAGTGAAACAAGACTCTCGAAGCAACAGCGGCTGCAATCTCTCGTACATTTTGATCGCAGGATGGCTCATCCGCCAAGGCTTCTAGCTTTGGCAAGCATTCCGCCACTTCATGCCAAAGAACGTCAACGCACGCCAAAAGCTCTTGTAGCGCATGCGTCTGCAGCTCGACGCTTGGCTCGTCCAAAAGCGCAATGAATCCGGACGCTGTACTTGTAGTAACAGCTAATGGAGTACCAGTAGGGCCAGTTACTGTAGACGATAGAGTCATCATGGGCTCGAGTGATGCGGCTTGAAATGTAAATCGACGGCTTTTTCTCCGCACGCAGCTAATTGAATGACTTGCAAAGTGACAATATTACGGCAAGCGAGACTGCAAGTAGAGAGAATCGGTATCTAATGGATTGTTGCTGCTGCAGCTTCGACGATCAAAAGCTCCATTGTGGAACATGGTGCTTGGAGGCCGTCGATGAGCGTCGATGCGGATCTTTCATGACGTCACACCTGCAGTCCCAGTGCGACGACGAAGAACCAGTGTGACAAGTTCAGATTGCGTTCGCGCGGCCGAGGCTCACAACATCTGCTGCTTACTTCCCTTCGTTCCACCATGATGATTCTATCCAACACGATCAAAACAGTCAGTCGATCGACTCTTCCTCGTTTCACTACAAAAACCTTTTCGTTAACCTCACCATTGGCCGAGCAGTATGACGTTGTTGTCATTGGTAAGCCACGTTGACAGGTTCATTCCTTCCGGACGTTTGAGACGATCAAAGAGGCTCTTTTCAATGCAATGCAATGTCAACTGATTCTCACCGTTTGTATTTTATCATTGACAGGAGGAGGGCCTGGAGGATACGTTGCCGCCATTAAAGCTGGACAAATGGGACTCAAAACGGCCTGCGTCGAAATGAGAGGACGTTTGGGTGGAAGTGAGTGCTGCTCAATGCTGCTGCTGCCAATGTGGAAGAATCATTATGTTATTTACCATACACGGTTTCAATTACTCGTCCACTCACCCCTTAATCACATTTTCGTTGCATATTCGTAGCCTGCTTGAACGTCGGCTGTATTCCATCCAAAGCCTTGCTTCAAAGCAGCCACCATTACCATGACGCCAAGCACAACTTTACGCAGCATGGAATCATGGGCGGCGAAAATGTCACCATTGATATTTCTAAAATGATGGAAACCAAAAATAAGACGGTCGATGGACTTACTGGAGGCATTGAATTTTTGTTCAAAAAGAACAAGGTGGACTACTTTAAAGGAAAGGCGAGCATTTCGTCGCCCAATTCCATTTCAGTCGACCCCATGGCGGTCGATTCGGGCGATACTTCCACTCCAACAACCATTGACACCAAAAATATTATTATCGCTTCTGGCAGTGAAGTCACGCCTCTTCCGCCCGTCCCAATTGATAACGCTGGCGGCAAAATTGTTGATTCGACGGGTGCACTGGACATTTCGTCCATCCCATCCAAACTAGCAGTGATTGGCGGCGGCGTTATTGGACTCGAAATGGGATCCGTTTGGAGTAGACTTGGTTCCGACGTTACTGTCATTGAATTCATGGACAAGATATGTCCTGCCATGGACCAAGAGCTGACGAAAAAGTTTCAAACGACGCTCAAGAAGCAAGGCTTCAAGTTCAAGCTGAAAACCAAGGTGGTGAAGAGTCAAGTCGTCAGCGACGGCGTGACACTTTCCATGGAACCAAGCAAGGGCGGCGAAAGCAAGGATGAAACCTTCGACGTTGTTCTAGTGGCGACGGGCCGACGTCCTTACACTGACGGCCTTGGATTGGAATCGCTCGGCATTCAACAGGACAAGCTTGGTCGCATCGAGGTGGATGATCACTTTAGAACGGCTGTTCCAAACATTTATGCGATTGGCGACTGCATCAATGGTCCCATGCTGGCACACAAGGCGGAGGAGGAGGGTATTGCGGCGGTGGAAATCATTGCTGGTTATGCGGGCCATGTGAATTACGATGCCATTCCAGGTATGTTTTCGAAATATAAAGTCGATGACGTTCAATGGTGCGTGCTGCTGACATACCCATCTCTCATGTATGGACAGGCGTTATCTACACGTACCCAGAGGTCGCTTCAGTGGGCAAGACGGAGGAAGAGCTCAAGGAGGCGGGCATTGAGTATCGCACAGGATCGTTTCCGTTTGCCGCTAATAGTCGGGCGCGGGCCAATGCATCAACGGATGGTTTCGTCAAGATTCTAGCAGATGCCAAGACGGACAAGATTCTTGGGGCGCACATTATCGGTCCGAATGCTGGTGAAATGATTGCCGAAGCTGTCATTGCGATTGAGTATGGAGCAAGCTCGGAGGATCTTGCTCGAACTTGCCACGCACACCCGACGTTGAGTGAGGCGTTCAAGGAGGCCTGCATGGACACGTACGACAAGCCTATTCACTTTTAATTATTCTTGTTGGTATGAATGAACCTTCGAGTATCGAGTACTGTACTATAAACTGCCGCTATCATTCCGACTTGTCCGGTAGCGCTATTCCATTCCCGAAGCGACAGCGTGTGACAGCCACATTTCTTCCGTCGTTCGCGACCATGATGAGGACAAATCAGATGCGATTCAAATGATAGGCACCATAAATCTATTGCATTCTAACCGCCATATGACAATTCACCCTCGAGTGACTATAGGAGTATTCATGTATAGTAATCTGGACCGGATGAGTAGCAAGAGAAACGCTGCTGCATAACTGCTTGCTCATAGAATGCGTCGGTCGCTCCATCACATATTATCGTATACATACAAACCTACTACTGGCTGTTCTGTATTCAACCTCGAATTGACGAGTTTGTTGTTTTCGTCGCCGCCTTGCAGTCATGCCTCGACATCGAGGAGGAAACAAGCGACGAAAAGGTAACGAGGAACGATTGCACAATGATGCATGGAACAAAGCGACGAGAGGGAGACGACCACGAGACAAGAAAGCTGTCAGCAAACAAGAAAGAGATGAAATTGAAGATCAGCTACGCCGCCAGCGACTCAAGCAGAAGAAGGTAAACGAAGAAAAGGACCAATCGCTAGTAGAGTCGACCGAACGGAACCACACGCCAGTTTCACACTCGCATCATCCAATAGCTTTGGGAAATTATTTGTACGACAGGGAACGGCAAACCTACTTTCCGAAAGGGTTTATACCACGTCAGGAAGAGAAAGACTCAGCTAATGGATTGGATTGCGCACTGACTTGCTGTGTGCCAGCACGATTTCGAACATTTCCGTACTTGCGGCTCACAAACAATGCTATTGACTGTGAGTATAGCAACCGTACTGGGCAGCGATTATCAACTGACGTGGCATTCTTGCATAGAGCAGCATCTTGCGACGCTCGCCAACGAGCCCGTTTGGCGGCTTGTCTAGCCGAGCAATCCATTTTAAAAAGCTTTCATCTGACGCCACCAATTGCTCAATGTCGCGTCGGTAAGACAACCACAAAACGTTACTACTTGCTGTTTGGACTCAACGAGAGAGAAGCTAGGGCAGGAAACTCGGAGTGCAAGATGCTTTTACCGCCTTGGTCGAGGACGTTTGATGTCGCGCCGCACTGCCAAGGTCATCGACGTCTCCCAAACTTTGCTTCCGTTATCGAGGAAGACTCAGTTCGCTATTTGGATACTTTGGACAAGACTTGGAGTTATACAAAACTTTCGAACCAAGCCATTAGCAGTGTTCGCTTCTGTTATCCTGGGGTATTAAATGCTGGGATTGACCAAAGCTTGCCGTATGGCGTACTTTCGTCACGTCGAGGAGCCACGCAAACGTTTCAGATTCTCAGTACTCTTCGCGAGGCATCATGGGAGATTGTAGGGTATCAAGCAAATGACTTTTTGATGTTGGACTCGGACACCATTGTCTTCGCTTTCGATCGGACTCGTGGCAACAGCACCAACGAATTTTTCTTGTCGATAAACATCGGCTCCGGTGAGTTGACTGGTTCTCAGAGAAACTCTACTAGCTCTGACGCCATCTGCGTGGATACAGCTGAACCAGAGAGCCGTACAGACAGATCGATTCACACTTGTATTTTTGGCCATCGCGATGGTTCCGTGACTTTATTTGACAAGCGATGCAGCCATTCCTCTATCGTTAAGCACGCCGATAATTGCTTTGGCAACGTTCTTGCGTTGAATTGTTTTCTCCCCAACCAAGTCTTGGCACGCGGTGGCGCGAGTGGTTCCTGCCGTCTTTTGGATTTACGCTTGCCGAGAAAGGTTGTCAAGGAATATGCGGTTCCTTCGAAGCTTGTCCACGAACACTTGACTCAAAAATGTAACGGCGTCACGATTGATCCCTGTAACAATGTTGTTATTTCACCTTTTGTCAACACAAATATGCAACCCCGATTTGGAATATGGTCGTTTCGCTCGGGTGAGTACTTAGGGAGCCAACCTCTCACGCGAAAAGTAAGCGCAACAAACAAGCAATCCGTTGTAGTCGAATTATGCAAGACGCCCACGAGGGCCTGGGACTGGCTTGACGAAGAACTATCTTCTGCGCATCTTAGCGTTCTAAACATTCGTCCAGGTGCTTTTGGCCTTTGGTACAAACTTGCGTATTCGGTGGACGATCCTTTAAAGGACAATGCCAACAATATACACCACGCGTCGTTTAGCGGACGCGCAGATGATAACTGGAAGGGAGCAACTGACCAATGAACGAAGAAGTTGAGCCGCTCACAAAGTGCCGCAGAGACCAAAGACTTTGCGATTTCAACGGTTGAAACACACGAGCAAGCGAGCCGCTCGCAGTCAATACGCGCGCAAGTACAAATCTCACATTTGCCGCTGACGACACGCAAGTATGAGGCAGCCTGCAATTTCTTACTGAACGGCGAGCTCGTGGTGGATTGAGTGAAGGGTTTGGACCTAAACGCCACGATGAGCCGCTGAAACATATAAATTGACGGCAACGCGGCAAACATCAAACATACTCTACCGGTAGTAGACGTTTTAACTATAACATAAAGACGCATCTACATTAATTAATCACTGCATGCTATGTGGAGTCTCTCACATGCTCCGTCTCCGTTTCGACAATCTCTGTCAAAAGAGACTTAATTGTTTTCAACCCAATAATGTACCCAGGATCGCCACCCGCATTCCGCCTCACGTGTCCAAAATCTATCATTCTCACCAAGGTTGCATCTCCATTTCCCTTGATTGGGTCACCCTCGTAGATTAACAAAAGTGAGCTGGCGCGAAACTCGAGGGAGATATTGTCATCAAACCATTTTCGAAGCGGTCGAACGTTTTGCAAAATGTTGGACATGCTGCGGAGTCGAACGCGTTCGTTATCGCCATTGCTGCTGCTTTTATTGTTGTTGTTGTTGTTGCTGCTGCTATTGTTACCATCGCCGTTATCATTCTTGAAGACTCCAGCAGAAAAAAATATTCGAAAAGCCTCGAGAAGTTGCGCTCTCGTCGTCAGCGATCGCCCGTAATGCTTGTCATACAATCTATATCCTTTTTCATCTGCATTCTCATGGCTCGGATCGTAAACGCGCATTCCCACAATCCGAAAGCCATACTCTGGTTGCTTTGGATACTTGCCAAACTCTCGTAGTCGCTTCTCTGTTGGTGCATCTGGCTCGAAGGTTTGCGTTCCCATTTTAACATCCATGACGCATGGTTTCGAGAAGGTCATGGTCAATGAATGCAGCAGCAAGTATGCATCTTCAGTGATTCCAAAAGGCGCTGCATACGAAGCTGACATGCAGTCCTGTCCAACGACGCCATAGTATCGAGGAACATGCCGATTCAGCTTGTGCAAGCCTTCGGCTTCCCTCCGCACCTTGCGCCATGCCAGCTGCAAGTCCTGCTCTGACTGAATGACAACGGGATCCTTAATCATCATGGCAAAGGCTACTGCAATCGTATCAAAGACTTGTCCAGAATGTTGCATGATGGCGTTTCGTTTGGTCTCCTTGCCATTGAGAAACTGACTGTAAATGGAAGCACCAACCGACTGCGACACCGCTTCCAGCGCCTCGTAAAAGCAAACCTCGCGAATGCCTCGATGATCAGCGACTAGTGGCTTCAGAACATATTCCGTTCCAAATGTAAGTACAGGTTTCTTGTGGTCGGCTCTGCCGCCGACTTGGCCGACCATGGGAGTCGCATCGTTGTCTTTAGTCAGCGACATCCATTTACTTGCTCGCTTGAAGGCTCTTTGAAGGATTCGCTCGCGGACTGGATAATCGCTAATGTCAACCTGCGTTATTCAATACAAGAGTAAATATGATTGTATTAGTCAATCCAGGCATGAATCGTTCATTTTTTCATCCCTTTTTCTTACCAAAGGACCGCCTTCGGCAAGCATGCTTTCGATCCGATCCACCGATTTCTTGACGCGTTTTCTTGCTCGCCATACTAGTATTCGCCATGCTACCAAGCAGACGGACGAAGAGACGACAATAATATACGTTGGTTTTGATATTGAGGCTGAACGATTCCTCATGACCAAAAATTTACAGAGGGAAGCAATGGAACGAGTCGCAGATGACGACGACGGAAACCGCCGCACCATCGCCATGGTGCGCGCCACCGTAGAGACACGGACGCAAGATTTGGTGCGTGCGCTTCACAACTTTAGCTATCCTTTCTGAACGAGAAGAATATAAGCTACTGTACCGGTGTAAAGTCGGAACCAATGCAGGGTGAAAACAAAGCGTTCACTCACCTATGATAGTTCCACTGTCTTGTGAATGCTTTGCAACTGAAAGTACTACACACTTCCTGTTCCAAGTAACATGTCAACAACAATATCATAGTTCAAAACAACTACCGTACGTCGGACCGGTTCTTGACTTGCCACCCAAAAACTCCTCGCCAGACCTTTTGGCGACGGCGCCATCATCTTGCTTTCTTGCTCTCCTGTGTCACTCGAGTTGCTAATTGAATTTATACTATCGGTAGAGGAAAGGCTTGAGCGAGAGCACGAGTATAGAAAGGAAGAAACTTGAAAGCAGGCAAGATCAAATTCTCAACGATTGAGAGGAGGACGACGGAAGCTTTCACAGATACAGTCGGCATTCATCAGCAGCATGGCTTTGTTTCCAAAGTCTACAAAACAATTCTTCATTGCCGTCGCGACACTAGCGCTACTCTTGCTATTTTTAACGACATGGACGTTGCGAACAACGTTTCAGCTTGGACTGCGATACAAGAGTAATCATAGCAGTCTCGGCGAGAGAGCTACTACAATCGTGATAAAGGACGTGGTTTACAGCAATCGAAATTCCTCCATAATCAATAAGACTCTAGCAGAATCAGTCTTTCACTACCCAATTGACAAGTCGACAATCTACCAACGTGGCGCGCCCATTCCGATTCAAGTCATGGAGAAATACATTGAGCAGCACTCGGTCGACGCTCTCCGCAAGGATCCTCATCCAGAGAACCGACTATTTGCAATTGCTTTTTACCAGTGTCCGTTGCAGGTAAGCCAAATTGTTCTTAACTTGCATACATCACGTTCTATCTTATCTTGATACCCACAATGTCGTGACGTTTCAATGCAGGCTGGAAACCATGCGCACATTTTTTGGAACGGCATACTATGGTCCATTCTCACGAATCGAACCGTTCTTTACAAGTACTGGGACAAGGAAACCTGCTTGAAATACAACATGAACGCTTTTGACCACATTTGCAAAAGTGCAAACACCGAGAGCGATTGCGCCAAAGTACTGACTCGAGCGCCATGGATTGCTTCCTACGATGAGTGGAAACGATTGCTCAACAACGACAAGGACGACCAAAATGAACCCTTTATGATACCATACCACGCCACTATGGGACGGGCCAGAGATGAACCTCGGTTTCCTGTTCCAGACAACTATGAGCAAAACTATGGAGTCGACCTGCTCCAAAAGTATCCGTACAAAGTTGTCGTTTTTCCAGAATGTTATTCCAAGTTTAGTTCGCTAGGCGAAGCGGAATTGCAAGAAACAGTGCTAATGACCAACTTCGGACGAGAGACGGTCAAACAACTTTTTCATCTTGGACCAGACTTTTTGTATGGCATGCTGCACCGATACACCTTCCAATTGGCCGACTTGCTACAAGCCAAGGTACCAATGCTGGCACCGACACCGATGCTTGGCGATGGCAAAAGATACTTTACCATTGGAATACACTCGCGTCATCGATACGCTGCTCTTGACGGATGCGATATTAGTCGAGAGATCAAATGTATTCAAGAGATTTCTTTGTCTCGCGAAGACCAATCGCTTCCAGTCAAGGTTGGTCTCATGTCGGACCGAACTTGCACAATACAAAACTTGACAACGTACCTAGAAGGGATGGAGGGGATGAACGTAAGCGTCGTGACTGCCACGCATGAGGAAGAAAGTCCCGACAAGAGAGCCGAGCATGGACCGTACGCTGGTTCTGCCTTTTTCGTCGACATGGCGGTTGTATCGGCAGCGCGATCGGCCTTTATCGCCATGAGTCGATCGTCCTCTGACATGATGCGAGAGCTAATCGTCTTCGATCAGCGAATGGAGCAATGGGGCGGTAGAGGCAACGTGACAGTAGACGTTCACATGTGTATCCTACCAAATCAAAAAGATCCTGCGGCTGGATTTAATATGGAACAAGCCATTCGTGTAGCAGCAAGGGCAAAGGCAAAGCTAGGGCGACTGGAAGAGCAGAAGCGGCAACGTCAGCAGCAGCGTTTCGAGCGTTTGACTTTGAGAAGGTAACGGCGTGCATGCATGCGCACATTCGTTACCCGAGCGAGAGTTGAGCCAGAAGAAAAGCTTTATTCAGATAAATTGGTGAACAACACCTTGTTTGATCTGCGCTAATTGCCTCGGACGTTCAAAGTCAAAGGAGTATTCGTTGTTCGCTCCGGCAAGCTCTGCAACTGGCCGTGCCAGGCATGGAAATATGGTGCAGTCAGTTTGTACTTGGATTGTCAAATGGTTTTCCGTGACGACTTTCTATTTGTGATCCGGCAAGCTCTGCAACTGGCCGTGCCAGGCATGGAAATTTGGTGCAGTCAGTTTGTACTTGGACCGTCATATGGTTTCCGTGACGACTGCCTATTTGTAACACACATGTCTCACGCAGAACAAGCGCGGGCGTCTGCATGATTGGAGATTGCTTGTTGCTACAATTTGCACACGAGTGTCGAGTAGCAAACGGCAGGCGCGACGATGTCTTGCGCACTGAACAAGCGCTATCTGAAGTGAATGTCAAAATAAATATATACATAACTATGTAGCTCCAATGCGTTGTTCATGGGCAATGCCGAGTTAACAGTCAAAATGATCGCACATTACTAACGTAAATGAATGGCACATGATCCAGCTGCGAGCGTGTATTCACGAAACAGTAAGTGGGACGAAACAGCTGACGCACGTTTCGAGGAATCGTGCCAAACGAAGCGCCATTTTGAGGCTTCATCCACCTTCGTCACTCTTTTCAATCCGTGACATTTGATGACTCATGTGTGACTACCGGTAGTCAGTTGTACTGCCAAGTAAGTCCAAAACGCGACTGCAGAGGAGTGTTGAGGAATCTTCTCCAGCGCGGGCGTCACTCGATTTGAATCTTCGTCATCGTGGAGCACCGCCCCTCTTTGATGGCCGACGAAACTGGCCAGCAATGCTTGTCGTTGAGGTCTTGCAGAGACTGCCAAGTTACTTGAGGCGGAAGAAGGAGTAGATTGTTTGGATTATCAAGCCATGATGATTAGCAGCAGCAATGAAAGGAGCGACGATTCTCTTTCCGTGGAAGATGTTGATTCGTGGAACGGTCATCAGCGTCGTCGGCAGCTTCGACAAGACCGCTCGAAAGACCATGATAAACATCATCGTCAACTCAAACATCATCGTCATCATCAGAAACATGATAATTCTGCCAAGAACGCTTGGAAGTTGGAGAATAAGCTAGAGAAAAAGTATCAGCACGAGAATCTGCGACTCCAACGACTCGCTGAATCGCAGGCGCTAAAGTCAAAGAAATCGCATTCCAAGCTCCTGAAACAACTTTGGAGCGACCCTGGCATTGATCGCGCCACTGTGCATGGTCTCATGATTGACGCTGGATCTACGGGGAGTCGCATGCATGTTTATGAATGGGAGCCGAGATTGCTGGAGACCGACGAGGACGTTTCGAACGCTGTTTCCGGATCAAAGCTTTCCTTTCCCGGAACTGATTCGAGATGGACGGATCGACTGGAACCTGGATTGGCGTCCTTTGCTAGTATTGGAAATGGCTTGGAACTACAAACGGCCATTGCAGAATATTTGCAGCCATTGCTGGAATTTGCAAAGACGATTCTCCATGAGAAGGAGGAACATTTTGGAGACTTTCCAATATTTCTTCG
This sequence comes from Mayamaea pseudoterrestris, assembly GCA_027923505.1. NCBI lineage: Eukaryota > Bacillariophyta > Bacillariophyceae > Sellaphorales > Sellaphoraceae > Mayamaea > Mayamaea pseudoterrestris. The sequence goes on along the minus strand of BROI01000031.1, from coordinate 235,777 downwards.
AGCTACGGCTGGCATGCGCATTCTATCGCAAAACGATCGAACGCGAGTCTTGAATGCTGTTCGCAGACTGTTTCACAATGAATCCTACTGCCCCTTTGCCTTTACCAATGAACAAGCGCGAACGTTGAGCGGAGAGGAGGAGGCAATCTTTGACTGGACAGGTGTCAACTTTGTCTTGGGCGACTTGCTTGAGCAGTCGCAGGGAGCCGGTACGGTTGTAAACCCAAAGCAAACGGTGGGAGCGCTCGATCTGGGTGGGGCATCGACGCAGATTTCCTTCTTTGAACCGGAGGAGGATATAATGGCCAATCTGTTCAAGCTGCAAATAGGACAAGCCAAGCACTGGAACGTTTACTCGCACAGTTACCTTTACTACGGCATGAACGAGGCAATTCATCGATACCAAGCTCGACTAGTGGCCGACAAGTCCAGCGATGAGCGACTGATTGAAGGTGTTCATGACCCATGTCTCCCTGGAGGCGCAACATCACAGGTCCGATCCAACATTCACGTTACACCGACGGGTATGGAATCTTGGAACTACACGCAAGTATACCCATCCGGTAATGGATACTACCAAGCCATGCTGAAAAATAAGTTTGTCAAGGGTGACTTTGAACGTTGCATGAGGTTGACCAAGGACTTGCTGCACCTTGAAAAGAATGACTGGTGCGAGTTTGCCCATCAAGGCGACTGTAGCTTCGCCGGCATTTACCAACCAAAGTTACCTACGCAGTCGGAAACAGTGGGATCATTCGTTGGGTTTTCCAACTACTATCATGTTTGGAAGTTTCTAGACTTGCCCGAGTATGCAACGCTGCATCAGTTGCACGACGCGACGAAGCGCGCATGCGAAATGTCGCGTGACGAGTTGCTTGAGTTTACTGACGGTCGAATCCAATATGAAAACATTGAATCATACTGCTTTCGGTCAGCGTATGCCTTCCAACTGTTGCACAGTGGGTACGGATTTGGAATGAACGATACTATTCGGGCGACCAAGGTGATCAACGGGCACAAGATTTCGTGGGCGCTTGGAGCCATGCTTTATGAAATTAACACCATGCCATGGCGACACGCTCCTCGTCCGATGACAAGCTTATCAGGTGCAGACGAAGTCGCTTGGGATCAAATTTGCTTTGTTTGCATTTCGCTATGCTGCCTCGCGCTTGCCCTATACACCATTCTGCGCCGACGGAGCGATAGATTGGCCAAGCGACAGTTATACGAATCGCTGGCAGGGGTTGATGGCGAGAGAGTGCACTCAAAGTGACATGGCATAATTATCTAGTTAACAATAATGTCAATATTAATTCCGCAGACGTGCAGTATATTGTATGATAGATGCCTGCATGTCGCCATCGCAAGCCCACAACTGCAAGTGAAGTCGACCTTGGCTTTGTCATGGTGAATACAAGTGACGACTTCATTTGCAAGCTTCATGAACGTTTCCATCGGTGCTCCGGCGCACAATCAAAAAAGTCATCCAGTCGCTGTTGCGCGCCAATAATAGTAATGAGTTTTGCCATTGTCGAGTATATGAATGGCAGAATTTGCTACATTCGTCGACATGTGCGAGTATCTACCACGAGGAGCTCACGGCTACATGCGGCCTTCCAAGCGTCAAAGCCTATCTCGTGCTGACTCAAGTGCAGCATTTTCGTTAACGAGTTCAAGCTCGTCGATCCATTCCAGAACCGGTGCATATACGGTATGTCATACTCCTGTTGCGTTTCCGTCACACTGTGGTGAGTCGCGAGCCTGCTGGCTCTGACAAAGAGTCTCATGTAGCAGCAGCGCCACGAGCGATCCAACTTGCGTCAAATAGATGGAGCATCAATCGAAGGCGAACGGAAATGTCGTACGTACAGTCGGTTCTTCACAATTCCTCCTTAGCGAATATTTACATGTTGGTTGCTCTGCCATATTGTATTTTACCGGTACAAGCGATCCGTTTCGTTTGTAAAGTCAAGCATAGAAGAGCGAGTACCAGCAATGCGTTCAGTGAATGATCATTCCGTCGTCGAGTTTGCTTGGGGATTGGTGCTTGTCGCTTGCATTGCATGTCATGCAGATAGCCTGCCGCATGCCGCAATCCTTCGACTTGAAAGAGACCAATAACTGCAATTCTTTTGACTTTCGACTCGTCGTGTAGGTATCAATTTTTTGATAGATGATGTCACTATGGCCATGGCATCGCCCATATCTTGTCGCTTCTCGCATCCCAGCCAGTAGCAGCTTGCAGCTTGCCTTGTTTCGAACAAGCCGTTAGTCATGGCGTCGTGTCGTTGCTCGGTGCAAATGTGTGAAGAATTGTAACCCATTCTTCCACAAGCACCAGCCAAGCCGCTTGATTTACGCGACAATCCAAATATTACCAACACGAGTTGACGTTTTGTAAAGACATGCATTGAACGGCAGCTTATTGGGCAAGCGCGACGAGCAAAATAAAGCATCTCATTGTGGTAGGATCTATCCGAACATGCTTCACGACATTAATTGGTGCGCTGCCACTGCGACAGATATGACGTCAAGCTTTCGGCGCATGCAATGACCCCTCGCAATGACCCTGTTAGCTATGCCAAGTAACATTGGGCTTTACTTTAGGAGTAGTTTCTCAAAAGAGCCATTGATTACTGTTTGATCTAAGCAATCTATAGTTTTTCCTTTTGTTCCATAAAGACAAGATTGTTGGCATCTACCCATCTAGATTCTGGCTACAAATATGCAAATTGATATGAGGCCAGTATTAATTTTACTTTTGTCCATGGTTTGGCAGTGTTTGCGCGCGCGAAGCGCGCGAATGCCACTGCTCCCTAAAAAGCATTGATCCTACCACCTCCCCGCTCCGCGAATGTGTTTTTTGTTCGCCATTCACGCCATTACCGCTATGACACGTTATTCCAGTGCCGCTAAGACCAAAAGTCCTCGATGCTTGCTGCTGCCTCGTCATCATCAGATTATCATACTTACTGTTAATCATGGCGGACATTCGCTACTTGTCTAGCCATTGTTCCACGTCCAGCCTAACCACAAAGCAAGCCTTGGCTTTGTCACTGACTCCTCCGCGAGTGTCGCCCTTCGATTCCCTGCAGCATGCCTTGTTGACTAGAAATTCTTCCCTTTCGAACAGGCATCGACGCCATGATCGGCATTTACTACATCATTCTGAACAAGATACAAACAACGCAGCTCACAGTCACTATTTGCACGAGACGCTGCAGGAAAGACTCATTGATCGAATAATGCAGACTCACTCAAAACATTGGAGTCGTCTTCCGCATCCTCATTTAATACATGCTCCAAACTTAGGAGACGCAAGCACTCGCCTCTTGAGCCTTTTGCTTCCATTAAAGTGGCAGCATCGCTTTCGGGATTGTGGCGGGTTTCGGACACTGTCAGACAGTTTAGTGACTCTTTCGGCCCCTTCGTTAGCAGTGGTTTCGCCTCGTGCGGCCTGGGAGTTCCTCCAGCTGACTCGTTGCGCACAATCGGTTTCCTACGGCCATCATGCTCGACAAAACATGGATATATATCACCCAAAAAACGAATGTCTTAACAAAGGCAAGCGACTTATCGTATTTTGGCATGGCGGCGCCTGGGGAAGTGGATGTGCATGGATGTATCGGCTCGTTGCGCAGTCATTTTTGGAACAGGGATACGTCGTTGCGATTCCGAACTATAGAGTATATCCAGATGGAACCATACAGGAGCAACTTGATGATGTTAATGCAGCAACGTGGTGTCTCAATCAACTTTTTCCCGACGAGAAATATCGCAAAACAATCATGGGGCATTCATCTGGCGCGCACCTTGCACTACTAGCGTTGATCACCAACGACCACGCATGTGATTCGCAGTGTTCACTCCAATCATTTGACTCATATATTGGACTCTCGGGTCCGTACGATATTGGACATCATTTTGATTATGAAGCTGCCCGAGGAGTGGAAGAAATTTCACCCATGAAACCTGTCAATGGATATACTCGACAGGCGTTTGCGGCCAATTCACCAGCGCAAAGATTACAAAGTATGCTTTCACTTGACATGACGGAGTCTGTTGTTACAGCAAAGCTACCAAAATATGTAATGCTTCTCCATGGCATGGAAGATGCAACGGTTCCGTTCACTGCAACGGCAGAAGCAGCCCGAATTTTGCGCAGTTGTGACGGATTTAATGGTGGTGGCCGAATAGACGAAGTTTATATTGCCGGCGCTAACCATTCCGACACAATAGTGCAACTCATGCTGGGAGGCCCAACGCGTCTTGCAGTCCTACATTGGATTCGCCTGTTGGATGGATTGGGGATACGAAACGTTGCTGCTGATGCAAGCCGTCACGCTGGCCATCAACCACTTCAAAGCGGCAAGGAACCACTCTGTACACGGCGCCTTGTAATTCGTAGCAGGCTATAGGTACCAGTTAAGTTCCCTATATATTATATAAAATTGAAAGCTTAGACTCGTTGCGTGCAGGTGGCTTATCTCTCAGCAGCAGCCATCACTTATAACATCCCATTCTCAGAGCCCCCGGGAGAGTGGCAACATCCATATATAGGCTGCTCTACAAGATGGGATGCCTTGCTGGTGCTGCCATCAAGCCTGCTAGTAGTAGGCTAACGAATCAAATTCTGTCGCAACGTCACTCATCTAACCTTCGACCCGCGCCCGCTCGCGCTGCGCCTCGTTCGTTTTCGTTCCATTATCCATCATCCGTTTTCCACTCGCCGTTGATCCAAAATGAGCCCGGTGAACAATGTATTTAGCGCAGGGCTAGGTAAAGGCGGAAGGCTCGCCGCGTGGGCAGTCGCTGTCGTTGGTGCTGTAAGTACATTCGTTTATCATTTGGCAATGAGGAACTGGGTCCACGCATTCGCACCGTCCAATCGTCGCTCGTCCGCACTCACACTTATTGAATCAGGGAGTCTGGATCTACATGGAGAATCAAAACAATGGAAAGGTTTTCTCCAAGTCGGAGCAAAAGCAGTGGAACGCTCAGAAAAGGTTGGAGACGGCTGATCGAGAGGCGAAGTAGATGTCATTGCCGACTTTGATACACAGAACCAATCTTATGCTAGTACTACATTACTAGCTTCTGGGAGAAAATAAGCAAAGTGGTTTTATTGACTCTGTTCTGCTTAATCATTAGTGTCGCTTCAAGGGCGCGCAAGATATATTCTAGATCCAACATTTTCTCCAAGAAGCGAGTGAAAAGACATGTCTTCGACGAGCAATACTCCGACGACAGGAGCGGCGTCGAGCGGTGGAGGTGCACCTCCCGCTCCGCCAGCAAGCGAAGGAAACCGACGCAACCGTCATTATCGTCGTGGGAATCGTGCTGGGAATCGTTCCGGGAATCAAGGCAATGGTAACAGACTCAACGGACCGAGTCGTGCGCCGAGTGGAAATTTCCAAGGAAGCGAGCCGACGCTCGCTGGATTCATCTACGACTATAACGGTTCGCGCGATCCCGATGGATTCATCCGTACGACGAACGAGATCATCACTTTCGTCGGGCGCTCCTACAAGAAATATACCAAGGAGCTGCTCAAGGGCATGCGCAACGTGGAACTGGAGATTCCTGACGAGCCTGCACGTCCAACGAAGGATGCCGACACGACGGACTCGGACTGGTCCATAATGCTCGAGGAATACAAGGCCGACAAGAAAGAGCATGTCGAGCGCGTGCGTGTATACCCGACTTCCTCGCTGGTCTCTACGCCGTGTTGCATGGACAATGCACGGAGCGTATGAAGGATCGTGTCAAGTCGCACGCCAAGTTCCGAGACGCCGAGGAGGACACGGACGGAATTAAGTTGCTGGCGATTATCAAGGAGATCTCGCATACGTACGAAGGGCGCTGCAAACTTGTGGATCAAGTCGTGGACATTCAAGCTGAGTTGTTCGGACGTACTCAAGGAGCGCGCGAAAGCCTGCAGAAATATTACGAAAGCATGGTCACGCTGGCAGACGTGGCGAAGGCGGTTGGCGTCACGATGCACAACGAGATTGTGGCGTTGAACATTGCCAAGGATGACAATCGTAACAAGGCGAACAAGGAGGATATCAAGGCCGCCGAAGAGCTCGAGCTTGCGATGCTTTTCGTGCGTGGCGCAACGGGCGAATACGCTGGGTATTGCAAGCACTTGCGCAACTGCTACCTCGACGGGCACGACAACTTCCCGTTGACGATCCACGATGCATACAACATCATGCAGCGTCGTGAGCATGCGGATGGAGAAGCCACGTTGCCAACGAACGAGGGCGTGGCGTTTCACACGACTGGTACAGCGCGTGACCCTCCCAGATGCTGGACCTGTCAACAGGTTGGTCATGTGCAGCGAGACTGTCCTACGAGAACGGAGTCTACGGAGAGTGCGCCGGCTGCAGAGGCTAGTGGGGCGCAGCACTTCACGCTGGGTAGCGAGGAAGAAAGCGATGACGACGATGAGGTCGGATACATGTTCGCGCAGCCGCCGAAGGTGAACATCTCGAAGAAGGCTGTGCTCTTGGACAATCAGTCGACAGTGGATCTGTTCTGCAACGCCAAGATGCTGACGAACATTCGCCCGGTGCCAACGTGGATGGTGACTGGCGCAACGCTGGTACAGTAAGGACGAACATGATGGGCGACCTGGAGGGCTATGGTCCGGTGTGGTGGTATCCGCAGGGACTGGCGAACATTTTGAGTTTGGCGCAAGTCCGCAAGAAGTTTACCGTGGAGTATCTCATGCACGGCGTGGATCGTCCAATGTTCGTTGTGGAGAAGCCGGATGGTAAGCAGCGAGAGTTTGTCGAGACTGACTCTGGGCTGTATGTTTGCGAGAGCTTTTCGAAGGGCAAGCGCAGCGATGTCAAGGATGGAGTGGCGATGTTGACTACGGTAGACGATAACCGTACTAACTACACCAATGATGACTATTTACGCGCTGTTAGAGCTAGGGAACTGCAAGTGAAGAGTTGACGGCCAAGCCTCAAGGATTACCTGCGCATCGTTACTAGCAATCAGTTGCCGAACTGTCCTGTGACGAAGGCCGACATCCTGGCTGCTGAGCACATCTTTGGACCAGATGTTGGCTCGTTAAAAGGAAAGACGACGCGTCGCGCGTCGCATCTGGTGAAGCCTGCGATTGTTGAGCAGCTTCCACCGGCTATCATGAGTCGCTATCGAGACGTTACTCTTTGTGCTGACATCATGTATATCAACAAAGTCCCTATGTTGGTGACGTTCTCCCGCAGCATTCGTTTTGCTACGGTTGAGGTGATTCAAAACCGTACGCTTCCGGTTATGTTGAAGGCAATCGAGTCTGTGTTGAAGATTTACGCACGCGGTGGGTTCCGTGTCGTCGCGGCTCTGATGGATGGGGAGTTCGCTCCAATGCTTGGCGCGTTGGCTGATCTCGGAGTGGCGCTCAATGCGACATCTGAGGATGAACACGTTGGCGAAATTGAACGTTTTATCCGTGTCGTGAAAGAACGGGTGCGCGCGACATACAACACGTTGCCATTTAAGCACGTGCCGGCACGCTTGGTTATCGAAATGACGAAGTCTGCCGTGTTTTGCTGAATGCGTTTCCGAACGAGCGTGGCATTTCGAAGGATCTCAGTCCACGCACTATTGTGACTGGTCAGACAGTTGACTTTAATCGGCATTGCAAGTATGAATTTGGTCAGTATGTGCAAACGCATGAGTCGCACAGCAATGACATGCAGGCGCGCACGATCGGTGCGCTGGCTCTGCGCCCGACTGGTAATGTGCAGGGTGGGTTTTATTTCTCAGTTTGTCTTCGGGCAAAGTTCTGAATCGTGGGCACGCGACGCCTTTGCCCATGCCTGATGATGTCATTGAGCGCGTGCATCGTCTCGCTCGTCAACAGAAGGCCAATCGGGGCATCGTGGTCGTGGACCGCCACCGTGTTGCGGAGGCTGCTGAGCCAGTCATGTGGCACGAAGATGACGCCGAGGATGATGATGACTCTGATTATGATGACGACGCTTCTCGCGGTGACGACGACTCTGCCGGCGGAAGCGAAGGAGTGAATGCGACCGATGACGACGACGACGACGACGATGGTGCTGACGGCGCAATCGAAGGAGTGCCGAACGACGAGGATGGTGAGGCCATTGACGGCGAACTTGACGACGCGCCAGCCGTGGATGATGGCGAAATTGAAGGAGTGCCCGATGAAGGCGAAATTGAAGGAGTGCCAGCTGCTGCAGACGAAGAGGATTTCGATGCGCGCTATGGCCCACGCACTGGTCGGTATGGCCTGCGTGCGCGCAAACCTCGCTCGTTCGCTCATTTGTTCACGCTCGACGCTGCAGAGGAAGTGTCGGAGCCACTCGTCACGGCACAGATGAATATGCGACAAGGTTTAAAGGCTTTTGGCGATGCTGGAGTGGAGGCAGTGCGCAAGGAAATGCAGCAGCTACACGACAGGCACGTCATGAAGGCAGTCCCCCAATGCACTCTGACTCCGCAGCAGCGCAAGGACGCTCTGGCGTATTTGATGTTTCTCAAGCGCAAGAGATGCGGGACTGTGAAGGGACGCGGATGCGCGGATGGACGCAAGCAACGAGCATACACTGCAAAGGAAGACGCAGCATCTCCAACGATAGCGACAGAGGCCATCTTTCTGACAGCCATCATTGACGCTATGGAAGGGCGCGAGGTTGCTGTGGTTGATGTACCGGGTGCTTTCATGCAAGCGGAAATGGATGAGTTGGTGCACGTTCGTTTCACTGGGAAGATGGTGGAGCTACTGTTGGAAATTGATCGCGAGATGTACGAGCCTTGCGTCACAATGGAGAATGGCGAGAAAGTCATGTATGTTGAATTACTCATGGCGCTTTATGGTACGCTTCGAGCAGCGCGACTATTCTGGGAGAAGTTGTCCGCAAAATTGCTTGAGTGGGGCTTCGAGAAGAACCCGTACGATCCGTGTGTGTGCAACAAGATTGTCAATGGGAAGCAAATCACCGTGGGATGGCACGTGGACGATTTGAAGATTTCGCACGTCGACGTGAGCGTAGTGGATGAGTTCATCGCGCAGATGGATGAGGAGTTTGGCAAGGAGACTCCAATGAATAAGTCACGCGGAAAAGTGCACGACTACCTCGGCATGGTATTGACCATACTAAGCCTGGAGAAGTAGCAATCAACATGGTTGACTATGTGAAGAACATCCTGCATCATGCGCCAGACGACATGGATGGAACGGCAGCTACCCGGCAGCCAGTCACTTGTTTCAGATATCGGAAAATCCTGTCATGTTGAGCGAAGCGAAGAAGCAGATTTTTGTGACGATTGTGATGCAGTGTCTGTATCTGAGTCAGCGAGCGCGACCGGATATTCGCACAGCGATTTCTTTCTTGAGCACGAGGCTGCAGCAGCCTGACGAAGACGACTATAAGAAGGCTGCAAGAGTGATTAAATATTTACGCGGAAGCGTGGACATGGTGTTGACGCTGAAGGCGGACCAGTCCGGGATAGTCCAGTGGTGGGTGGATGCGTCGTACGCGGTGCACCCAGACATGAAGGGTCACACTGGTGGAACAATGACACTTGGCCAAGGATCAGTGTACAGTACGTCGGCTAAACAGAAGTTGGTAACAAGAAGCTCGACGGAGAGCGAAGTTGTGGAGTTCGTGATGGCTACCGCAGTTGCTGTGGACAGGATATTTTCTGAAGGCGCAAGGTTTCGGGGTCAAAGACACGAAATTGTATCAAGACAATATGAGTTCAATGCTGTTGGAAAAGAATGGCAGAAGCTCAAGTACAAAGCGCACGCGACACATGAATGTTCGGTACTTCTTTGTGAAAGATCGCGTGGCAGCTGGTGAAGTCAACATTGAGCATTGTCCGACCGGAGACATGGTCGCGGATTTCTTCACGAAACCATTGCAGGGAGCCCAGTTTGGCAAGCTCCGCAACCTGGTTATGAATCTGGCCTCGAGCAGTAAGTACTACTCGGCCCAAAGGAGTGTGTTGAGCATGGATGAGAACCCAAACCGAAGCGGCAGCGGTGACGTCACGAAGACGGTCACATTTAAGTAAGCGCGGTAAGCGGCAACCGAAGGAGTGGATCGAGGACGATCACTTCTTGGAGAAAATAAGTAAAGTGGTTTTATTGACTCTGTTCTGCTTAATCATTAGTGTCGCTTCAAGGGCGCGCAAGATATATTCTAGATCCAACACAAATACCAATCGCACAGCCAAGTATACCAGCGGATGTTTCTCAATCCAAGTCGGATGGTCCTTGAAAGTGTTCATGACTGAAAGTGGAACGCTGGTAATCTCAATGAGTCCGTAGAAGAACGATGCATGGTAGCGAAAGCCATTGGTGCAGAAGGAGCTCATGGTGGCCACTAGAATGGTAGCACAATGATGAATGAGCATGGGAGTAGACTCTGAGACCCACCAAATTCCGACTGGAATGGCCCAAAGTTGATATCCGAGTTGAAAGTTTCCAAAGAATTGAAAGTGATTGTAGTTTGTAATGACTTGCTCGACTTGGAGCTGCGTGTCGCTTGGCTTGACAAAGAACTCGCAGTATATTCCCGACAAGCCGAGGAAGCAATTCACCAGTAGATTCGTCGCTTGATAAGCCAATCGACGCTTGGTCAATACTGGAGTGCTTGATACAGTCGTGCGTTCTACCAGAGCCGAAAAGGTCGAGTAGAGGATGAGCAAACCAATGATGGTGATGGCGACTCCTGCAAGGACTGTTTGAATAGCCCATTCATTCGACATGAACAAGGGACTCTCATGCAGCTGCATGACGCGCTCGCGGCGAGACATTTCCATCAAGTCTTCCTTCATTGTCTATTTCTAGTAAATGTATGCGAATCTGATGAGGAAGATGTGGAAGCCATGGTCAACCAAGCGATTCGACTCATCATCATCATTGGAGGACACGAAGAATGTCGTTCCGGTTTCAAGCGACAACCGATACGACATTGTTATCTTGTTGACTGTGAGGTCGCGGTGCGCGCCTAGCGTCAAGGCAATAGTAAATTAAATATCAATGACATACCGGGAGGCACAATTTAATTCGTGCCAAATAATAATCATGATCGTGTCATCGTTCCCTTTTCGCTGAGGCTCGCTACGTTCGTCACCATGATTTTCAGCTCGTCAAACGCAGCTTGTTCCAAGTGCTTCACACAAACAAGTCACCATTCCGGAAGCCATGTTAATAGGTGGCTGAGAGGGCCCTCAACTTGTGGGTCCACTGGATTGCTGGGCTACTGTGAGTTACTCCATTGAAGAGTCCGTCAAGCTCCATTGGCCGTGAATCATGGAGTGTACAAAATTGGTTAGTGGGACATTGTTGAGCCGTAGTATGCTAGTGGAAATGCATGTAGGCATAGGGGAAGGAGAAAGGAGACAACATCATTTGATAGCACATTGTTCATTGCACATAGTCAATGAGTGTGAACAAGAGGAATGAAGCTTGCATGGAACAGCGGGTCGACAATTTGCAGGTTGTAGTAGTCTTGCGACGCCGTGCGGCGCGTCAGTCCCCTTGACGTCGCATAGGTAATGATCGGCGAGGCATCGTGAGCGACGAGCGACGAGCGACGATCGAAGATGGTGCTCATCCATGGAAGCAACAACGAATCTGTCGCTAAAGCATTAAATGATCAAAGGACTCATTAAGCAAGTGATTGCAATGATCCAGCACTGTTTAATTACACTTGTCGGAATATGATATCCCGTGGTACTCAACGTCTCAAGTGTCTGTGGTCAGTAGTCATATACGGGGTGCATCCTAGGTAGGGTGGGATGATTAGGAGTAGTATAACCGGTTATCCATGGTTCAATTCCGTGGCATTCCATATTTTACCTACAGTGTGGAGCACAGTATATTTGACTTACGACATGGTGGAAAGCCTACGGGAAGGAGGGCCAGTGTCGTATCGAGACTCTATGCGACACGACTGCGACTTCAACAAGAAGCGCAATGAGAAGGGATAGCTGATCCCGGATCTACCTATGCGAATCCTCCAAGAGACTCTTGAGATCCCGCAATCCCGAGAATGGATCTTTCTCGGCTGTAATATCATAGTCACAATAAGCATAATAGCATCTCCATTACTGGATCGATCACTCTGAATTCAGAAGACGAAGATCTGTAAGTATTGATGGCAACAAATTCAACGTTGACAGACGTCCCCATTCCTCTGATCCCCAGGATCGAGTACGATACGTTGCCGAAGGTAACATTGAATGTAACCGACTCGCAGGGTCGTAATCGCAAGCGCGAGGCGCGAGAATGCAACTCTCCTGAAGTGGAGCTTCTCATCAAAACGATTACTCACCACGAGGCGTTGGTGGATTCATTGGATATGAAAGACAAAGCAACCGAGCAGTTGCAAACGTTCAGAGAAATGTTGAACGAGGAGCTGCGCGACAGCTTTGACAACGTGATTGTAGAGCACGAGATCAATGTGACGAGTGTCGCAGCAATCAAACTTGCCCAGCGAATGTGGCTTGCTCTGTTCATCCCAGTCAATACGGGTTACGAACGAGAGAAAGAGTACATTTTGACGGTAAAGAAACCCTTTGGAAAGGATACAACGTGGTTGTATATGAGGCTGATGATTATCAGCAAACTGCTTGGATGGTTTCCTCGCGAGCCTCCTGTCGAGGATCGACAGAATAAATCAGTCTTCACAACGGACGAGATTCGTTTCATGTTGTACAAGAAGCAACCCGAGGCATTTCAAAAGAAGCTCAGCGATGCTGGCAAAGTGTATACCGAGATGACGACGTCACAGTTGTGCGAATACTTCAATCGCCTTCGAGTAGAAGAGGCAAAAGAACAAGGAAAGAAACGCCCGTCGACGACGGCTACTACAGCAACGAAGGAAGCAACTCGCAACAACAATGGATTCCGTGGCGGCGGAAGAGGAGGACGAGGACGTGGTCGCTTGGGAGGCCGAGGCGGCGGCCGAGGCAATAACAACTGGTGTAATAGAGACCACGGACCAGGCGTCCAAGCGCATTTGTGGAAGGATTGCGATGACAATCCATTTAAACGCAAGAGCTCCGTCGGACAGCCGCAACAGCAGCCGCAGCAGCAGCAAAAGAAGAGCCGTTGGACGCCGCGAGGCGGTGGAAACAATCGTCAAGACCAAAACATGATTGATGAGCTTGAAGAGCTCGAAGAAATCCTTGTCGGAGTTAAGGTATCTTCGGATCGGGTTCATATCTCTCCGGTACTCCGGGTCCGTTTCGACACCCATCATGTGTGGTCGGAATGTTCTTCATGTTGCTTGCTTCACCATGGCAACGCCTTGCTAGTAAAGGCATGCCCCAACCTCTCGCAAGCATGGTTACACTGTCAAACGGTCTATTATTACATAGGGAATCAGTTGAGGCAATCCGTTTGGCATGCATAACTGTAGTTTTCGCCCAACGCCTCGGGCGATGGTTTTGCAACTTGTTCGCTCAAATCTCGCTCACAATCTGATAGTCTGGTTGGTCCATAACACTATAAAGCAACAGTTGCATTTCACAAAGCATCTCCTTTCATCGTACTCAAGTAGATTGCATCAAGCATTCTTCACTGGTTACGAGCCCAAGTTAAAGCCTTACACGCCAACGTTTCCCTCAAGCAAACGATTCCTTTTACGTCGGGACGCCGCCGTTTAAACAAGCCAACAAGCCTTTGATATCAAGCTCCATACCCTGCAAGAAGCATGTCGACACCTACTACTGCTCCCCAAGACACTGAACCGGCCGAGGATCCGTTTCAGCCCGTCCTCCCCAAGAAAAAGCGCAACCCTGCTCCAAAGGATGGAGAGGGTCCAGTCCCTGCTCCAAAGGATGGAGAGGAACCCCCGACGCCGTCTCCAAAGGTTGGAGGCAAGCCATGGCCTACACCTCCCCGCGCTCCCGCTCCCGCTCCAGCTCCTGCTCCCGCTCCCGCTCCAGCTCCGGCGCCCGTCCCGCCGCCTGCTCCTGCTCCTCCAGCCCCTCCGGCGCCTCCAGCTCCTCCAGCTCCAGCGCCTCCTGCCCCGCCTGCTCCTCCTGCCCCGCCGGCAGACGAGCCGCCTGAAGATCCAGGCGCCTTGGCGGCAGCCGTGGATGCGGATCGCCCCCCTAAACCAGTGCACGGTGCACTTTGCAAATTGGAAAAGAAGTACATCCCCTACACTGGCGGTGAGCCGGCCCGTGACTTTGCCGAGTTCCCTCAGCCGGCCTACACCATCCGTCCGTCTCCATTGGCTCGCCTCCGGTTTGATGATGCCAAGCTCACCGGTTGGAATGCCCGTACCAAAGGACTGTCGCAAAAGCTGTCCTTAAAGGGCGACCTGCTCGCTTGGGAAATGCAGGTTGAGGAGCATCTCGTCACCCATGGAATGGACACCATTGTGCACCTTGATCACCCTTTGGATGACAAGCAAACCGTCTCCATTATCAAGCACAGTGGGCTTTTCTTGACCACCGACGAGGTCATCCGTCATCTCGAGGGACCCAAGAAGACCTGGGACCCTTATGATGAGGCCAATGATGATGAAGCCACCACATTCCTTCGCAATTCCATTGATTCCGAGTTGCTCAAGCGCCTCATGTACCAGACGCCCGGTGGCAAGAAGGAGCCCTTTGTCATCACCTTTTCCCGTGTCATGTCAATGATGCGCCAGCACAACCGCGAGGTTCACCACCGCATTGAACGGGAGGCGGTGGCCATCCGTCCCCAAGCTTTTGCAGGCCAAAACATCACTGCTTATGCGACCGCTGTACTGGACAAGCTCAAGCCTCTCTTCAATGCCTGCACCTACAATCATGATACCACCGAGGAGCTCATCATGGCCCTAAACACCGCAGGAGGCGAGTGTTTGAAGGAAAACCCTGGTGAGCTGGCCTTCCGTGAGGCGCTTTACCCCTTCAAAAAGCGTTACTATAAGGCCCGCCTAGAGCTCCGCCCCATGCGTGAAAGTGAACGGCATTTCTACATGGCGGAACAGCGGTGCCTGCCTGAAGACCTGTTTGCTGATGCCATTGCCTCCTATGACGTCCTCTGCTCCAAGCAATTGTGGCAGCCTGCCCGCAACCGCACGGATTCGCGGGTTCCCCAAGCCAATCTCCTCGAGCTCAATACCAAGTCCCAGAGCTCCTCCCGCTCCACCCTTGCCCAGCGCGGCTGTTTTGTATGCGGTTCCATGGCGCACCAAATTGCCGACTGCCCCAAAAAGGATGAGCATTTCAACCCGAAGAAGGATGGTGGTTCCAACGGTGGTGGCTCCGGTGGACCCAGCAAGCCCTCCCATTCTGGTTCTGGTCGAGGCAATCAAGGCAACCAAGGCAAAGGCAACTCCTCCCGTCAGAACAATAATGGCAAGGGCAACAAAGGCAACAACAACCGCTCCTCCAACGGCAAAAAGGGCCGTTCCTCCTCCAACCAGGACTCCAAGCTCTGGTGTGGCTATTGCACTCGGTATGGCACCCATTGCACCAAGGAGCACAAGGACACGCGCACCATGAAGAACCCACCCAAGGAGCCTCCTACTCATCAGGCAAACCTTGCAAATGTGCATGATCCCAATGAGTGGGTGGTCCCTTATGTTAACCTGGCGCAAGTTGAGTTCCAAAAGCGCTGGTCTGCCCCGTCGCCTGATCCTGCCACTGTCCCAGTTGCTGCCCCACTTGTGAACCGTTGGGTGGCGCCTCCTCGCATCATTCCTGATGGCCCTCCTACAGTTCCTCCTCCCGTGGCTGCAGCTCCTACTGTCATTGATTTAACTGAAACGGTTGTGGATTTGACCCTTGACGGGGGATCTGACAGTGAATCCGGTCACAGTGCCTCCACTCACAGTGCCTCCACCGTTCCCAGCACCAACAAGGCAAAGCGCCCTGCTCGGTCCCACAGCAGTCCCTCTCGGTTCCCCAAGTCTGCCAAGATTGCTGTTGGTACCTTGCTCCTTTTGAGCCTGTGTGCTCCCAAGGCTGATGCATTTGCCCCGTTTGTCGCTCTCCGCCCTGCTGTGACCCCAGCTCCAAGCCCTACACTCAGCCAAGTTTATGAGTGGTTTCCGCCCGTGTTCACCCCAGTTCCTGAGCCTGCCTTGCCTACCGCCACCATTCACCTTCAGGAGACTGCCTCTCGGTTTAAGGAAGCCATTGGTGTGCCTGTGCCTGCCGTCACCCTTCTGGCCTCCTCGCTCCTTGAGCTCGCCAGCTCCAGCCTCTCCCTTGTGCATGCCACCCTCTTCTTCTACTGGATGCACTGGGAGCTCATTGAACCTTTCATTTTGTGGTTCCTCCTTGCTGGATTGGTTCTCCTCGGCTGCTGGTACCGCGCCGCCTACCGCCGCCTTCGTCGAGGCCTACTTGGATGCCAACCTGCCCCATACTTGCGGCGCCTCCTCCTGCCTTACCGTGCCTACCGCGCCTTGAGTCGCACTGCCTGGCGAGGTATTCAAAGGTCTGTCTGGTGGGAAGCCTTCCTTTTGATGGATCATTTTGACCGGCGCCTCACACGGTGGTTTGCTCGGCACTTTGCCTACTGGCTCTCCTACTGGCCTGCCAACGGGGGAAGATGCCATGCGAGGCCTGCGACTGTCCCTTTACACCTTCAACGGGCACTCCTGGATCCAAATGCAATGATTGGCCATGTGGATCCTCAATATCCTCGGTATGTACCTGCCTCTCCCCGCAACAAGCGCCGCCGCCGCCAGCGCCGCAACAAGTGCGACCGCTGTGTTGCTGTGGCTCCTCCTCCTCCGCCGCCTCTTCCAGTCCCTCAAGTCCCTAAATCCCGCCGTCGAGGCCGCCGAGGCCGAGGCCGAGGCCGTTCCCGTAAAGGCAAGTCCCTTGGAAGAGACCAGTCTCGCAGCCCCTCCCGTGATCCTAAACGGGGGAATACTTGTCAACCCAGCACGAGACCAAGCCATCTGCCAAGTCCATCACCAGACGCCGTTCACGTCCCTCCCATTAGCTATCTTGCTTCTGCCTACGTCTTGAGCCTTTCCTCCTCTGAGCGAGAGGCATTGCCCGACTGGATCCGTCAGACATTGGCAGCCATCCGCCGCAATCCTAACTTCATTGACTCTAAGCCCAAGGCTAAAGAAGAGCAGTTCAAAGTGATTTGGGATTCAGGCGCCAGCATCTCCCTTTCTCCATGCCGCTCTGACTTTGTTGGTCCAATTGAAACGCCTCCTGAGGGAGCATTTATCAATGGATTGTTTCAACCTGGTCGCATTGCAGGCAGGGGATGTGTTGCCTGGACCTTCCTTGACAATGGAGGCATGCGGCGCACCCTCAAACTCCCTGCATATTACGTTCCTACTGGAAAGGTTCGGTTGCTCAGTACCTCCAACTTGCTGCAGCAATACCCAGAGGAATTCATATATGGAGATGAGCATGCTATCTACCTAAGTGGAACCAAGTCTACCACGCATGAGGATGGATCCATTACCAACAATGGGATTGAAGTCTTGGTGGATCCTGATTCAAACTTGCCCACTGCCTACGCCATTGACAATGATTCTGGCCCAAATGCCTTTTACATCGATCCTGGAACACCTGGCCCTCCACCTGGTCCAGCGCCAAGCTCACCTTCTGACCAATCACAAGGCGAAGGAGGCTCAAGTGGCTCATCTCCTGGTTCTCCACAAGGCCCTCGAGACCATGATCCGCCTTCTTCTCCACCATCTGGCGCGCCAAGTGCCCCAGGCTCTCCATATTGCCTTGCAGTCACCCCAGCTCCTTCCGTCCTTTCAAACATCAACAAGAACCTCAGTGAGTCTGAAAAGGAGCTCCTTAGATGGCATTTCCGCCTTGGCCATCTCGCCTTCAACCGGATCCAGTTCCTGATGCGCAGTGGCACCCTCTCCCATTCAGAGGCCCAGCGCAGGCTCCATGCCCTTAGCTCCCGCATCATTCACCCTCCAATGTGTGCTGCCTGTCAATATGCCAAGCAAAAGGTCCGCGCAACCCCAGGCATTCAGTCTCAAGCAGTTAAAGACCGAGCGGGTGTCCTACGGCGCGACAATCTGTTTCCAGGGCAGCGCGTCAGTGTGGACCACTTCATTTGCTCTACAAAAGGCCGCCTATTCAACTCTAGAGGCAAGTCTCAAGAAACTGAGCTCTTCAGTGGTGGTTGCATCTTTGTGGATCATGCTACTGGCTTTGTCCACATTGAGTTCCAGAAGCACCTCAATTCTGACGAAACGCTTGCAGCCAAGGAGGCCTTTGAGCTCAAATGCCGTGACTTTGGAGTCCTTCCTCAAGAGTATCTTTCAGACAATGGAAGAGCCTTTACCTCCCAAGCATTTGCGCAGCATTTGTCCACCTTTGCTCAAGTTAGCAGGTTTGCTGGCACTGGAGCCCACCATCACAATGGCATTGCAGAGCGCAGTATCCAAACAATCATGAGCATCTCGCGTGCTATGATGCTGCATGCCTCCATCCACTGGAGTGAAGTCTCTGATCCTAATCTGTGGCCCATGGCCTGCAGCTACGCCGTCTTCCTTTGGAACAAGATGCCAGACCTGCAAAGCGGTGTGAGTCCCCATGACCTCTTTACCAGGACTCGCTGGCCTCAAGCCAAGTTCCATGACCTCCATGTATGGGGATGCCCAGTGTATGTCCTTGAAAAGCGCCTTTCTGATGGCCAGAAGCTTCCAAGGTGGTCACCCCGCTCCAAGCGCTGCATCTTCATGGGTATGAGCGACAGTCACGCCAGCTCTGTCCCTTTGGTCCTAAATCCTGCAACAGGAGCTATTACGCCACAGTTCCATGTTGTCTTTGATGACTGGTTTGCTACAGTTACCTCGGAACCGTCCAGTTTGCCTGACTTCAACACCCCAGCCTGGGACAAGATGTTTGGCGAAAGCGCCTACCAGTACATTCCAACCGACGAACCCGAGTCTCTGCCTGCAACACCGGATGATGCTACACCTCCCATTACTGAAGCTGCAAGTCAAAGGATCGACAGGGTACAGAATGCCTTCGAACGCAACAGTCCCCCTCGCGTCCTTCCCATTCCTCCTCCTCCTGAGCCAACCTGGGCACAGCTCCCGCCAGCACCGGCGCCAGCTACGCTAGCGGTACCAAGAGCGCCCAGTCCTCCTCCTACAAGGGCGCCAAGTTCGCCTCCTCCAAGGGCGCCTAGTCCTCCTCCTGCAAGGGCGCCTAGTCCGCCTCCAACAAGGGCGCCCTCTCCCATTTTGCACGACCCAAGGGCGAACGAATCCGCACCTCCGTCGTCACCTGCACCTCCGCCGGCTCCAGCTACACAGCATGAACCAAGACGCTCTAGTCGCTCCAATTTTGGCGTTCAACCCGATCGACTTACCTACCCGCGCCTTGGCCTTCCAGCCATGTTCGCCTACACTGAAAAAGTGGCTGAGTATGCCCATTTTGCCTCCCTGTATTCCGCCTTCCGCATCCCAGCGCCAGCCATTTACAAAGCTGCTGCCTCTGACCCTGATACCCTTTCCTGGGATGAGGCAATGTGCGATGTATCTCACCGAGATCACTGGCTCAAGGCTGCAGAAGGAGAAATCACATCCCTACAGTCAAAAGGCACATGGATTGAAGTCCCCAAGTCTGAGGCCAAGAGCAGGATCATCCCCGGCACCTGGGTCTTCCGCCGCAAGCGTTCACCCGATGGCACAATCAAGAAATACAAAGCTCGCTTCTGTGTCCGTGGTGACCTTGAGGAAGGCTCATTTGACACCTTTGCCCCGGTTGTGGCCTGGTCTACCATTCGCCTCCTCCTAGTGTTTGCCCTGACCCTTGACTGGCATGCCTGCACCGTCGACTTTGCAAGTGCCTTTGTCCAAGCTGAGTTGGATAAGCCAGTTTGGATTCACATTCCTCGAGGTTTCAACTCAACCAAAGGCCCCAACCACTGCCTGCGCCTCAAGAAGAGCCTCTACGGCTTGTCCGTTGCACCCCGACTCTGGTTTCAACACCTGTGCAGCGCCTTGAAAAGCCTTGGTCTCATACAAAGCTCCTTTGACCAATGCTTGTTCTTTGGCCTTGGTCTAGTGTGTGGGTGCTATGTGGACGATTTAGCTATCATTGGCAAGACTCCTAAGGTTGTCAACGACTTTGTTGCAAAGCTCCGGTCCCTTGGTCTTGAACTCACTCAGGAAGACTCCCTTTGCGAGTACCTTGGCATCAAGCTTGTACGTGATGATGCTAAAGGGACCTACACTCTCACCCAACAAGGATTGATTGACAAGATTATCACTGCCACTGGCCTTGCCGAGTCCAACCCCAACAGTGTCCCTGCTACCCAGCTTGCCCTTGGCACCGACCCCGACGGAGCCTACATGCAAGAAAGCTGGTCCTACCCTTCTGTTGTTGGCATGCTCCTCTATCTTGCCATCAATACCCGCCCGGACATTGCCTACGCCGTCAGTCAAGTGGCACGTTTCAACCACGGTCCCAAGCAGACTCATGCGAGAGCTGTTAAAACGATTGTCCGTTACCTCAAGGGATCCCGCACCATTGGCACCGTCATGAAGCCAAATGGTTCCTTCAATCTTGATCTATATACAGATGCCGACTATGCTGGTTTGTATAAACAGGAACCCGACCATTCTGCAACAGCAGTCCGCTCTCGTACAGGCTACATCATTCTTCTCGGTAGCTGCCCGCTTGTTTGGAAATCCCAGCTACAGACCGAGATTGCCCTTTCAACTCTGGAAGCCGAGTACTGTGCACTCTCCCTTGGTCTTAAAGCCCTTCTCCCTCTCAAGCGCATCCTTATGGAAGTCCTTCAGACCCTCCGCCTTCCCAGTCCTACAGCAACTTGCGTGAGCGCTCGTGCCTACCAGGATAACCAAGGCGCCTTCTACCTTGCCGTCAATAAGCGCCTCACCAACCGCACCAAGCACATGTTGGTCAAGTTCCATTGGTTTTGGCGCCACCATGAGCAAGGCGAATTCTCTATCTGCATGGTTAAGTCAGCCGATCAGCTGGCAGACTACCTCACCAAGGGTCTCTCCAAGGATGTGTTCCTCAAGAACCGCAGAAGCGTCCAACACAATTAAGCTCCTGCTGCTTCTTCTACATCACTACACCTCTACATTCAAATAACTACATTTTACATTCCCGTTCCTATTTGCCTGCATTCAAGCGCAAGGGCGAGTTAAGGTATCTTCGGATCGGGTTCATATCTCTCCGGTACTCCGGGTCCGTTTCGACACCCATCATGTGTGGTCGGAATGTTCTTCATGTTGCTTGCTTCACCATGGCAACGCCTTGCTAGTAAAGGCATGCCCCAACCTCTCGCAAGCATGGTTACACTGTCAAACGGTCTATTATTACATAGGGAATCAGTTGAGGCAATCCGTTTGGCATGCATAACTGTAGTTTTCGCCCAACGCCTCGGGCGATGGTTTTGCAACTTGTTCGCTCAAATCTCGCTCACAATCTGATAGTCTGGTTGGTCCATAACACTATAAAGCAACAGTTGCATTTCACAAAGCATCTCCTTTCATCGTACTCAAGTAGATTGCATCAAGCATTCTTCACTGTCGGCGAGCACGAGGAGGAGAAGAAGGAGGACGACAACCATTATATCGGTGATTTCGGTATTGAGGATGACGAGATCGCGTCTAATAGCACTGGCGACGACCAGATGAACGCTGAGGATAGCAATAATAACAATAACGAGAACGTTGATGACTACGTGCCTGTTGTACTACTCGTTGTAGGCAAGGTTAACGGGCATCCAGTTAAACGACATTTAACTGCGCTCCTTGATTCAGGTTCCACTTCTTCTTGGATCAATCAGCGACTTCTCCCGCCGGCAGTGAGCACGACCAGTACAGGACGTACGATATCCGACACACTGGCAGGAAGGCTAGAAAGCTCTCGAATCGTTACCATAACAAGTGCGGCGATGCCCGATTTATCGCAATCGAAACGGATTGGCGACTTTAAAGCACACGTGTTTGAAAAGGATGTCTCATACGACATGATCATCGGTCGAGGTTTATTACAGGAATTGAAATTCATCATTGACTTTAATGACAACGTTATCAAGTGGGACGACGATGTCGCTCCAATGATGCGAGCCGAAGAGCTCAATCAAATGGGTCGACGCCCTAAACAAGTGCGCGATGCGCTGCTCAATAGATACTTGCTCGGCTTGAGCGAGGATGCAGACGAAGAGGCGTTTGCAACAGAAATACAAGCAGCCAAGTACGACAAGGCGAATATCGATGAAGTTGTCGCCAAGGCTACTCACTTGACTGACGAGCAACGACAAGACTTGTTGGAGCTACTCAATAAGTTTCCTGATCTATTTTCTGGCAAGCTTGGCCATTACCCCAACGAACAAGTTCATTTGGAAGTTGACAAGGACGCCGTCCCTGTACACAAACGACACTATCCGGTGCCGAAGGTACATGAGAAAACGTTTAAAGCTGAACTGGATCGACTCGTAAAGATTGGAGTCCTTGAACCATGCGGACGCAGCGAGTGGGCGGCGCCCACATTTATAATCCCCAAGAAGGACGGTACCGTACGTTTTGTTTCCGACTTTCGAGCGCTTAATAAAGTAATCAAGCGCAAGGTATATCCTCTGCCGAGGATACAAGATATCCTAGCGAAGCGCAAAGGATATGAGTTCTTCACGAAGCTTGATATAAGCATGCAATACTACACGTTCGAGCTGGACGAAGAGAGCAGCAAGCTCTGCACGATTGCAACGCCGTTTGGCTTGTATCGTTATAAACGAATGCCGATGGGCGTTAAACAAGCGACTGACGTATCGCAAGAGATAATGGAACGAGTATTGAAAGGAATTGAAGCTGTTGAAAAGTACCTTGACGACGTCGGTTGCTTTAGCGACAATTGGAACGACCATCTTGCCCTGCTTGAGCAAGTGTTAACTCGCCTCGAGGAGGCTGGTTTTACAATCAATCCACTCAAGTGTGAATGGGCGGTCAAGGAGACCGACTGGTTGGGTTATTGGCTCACTCCAGTTGGATTGAAACCATGGCGCAAGAAGATTCAAGCGATCCTTGATATGGACGCACCAAAGAACATATCGCAGCTGCGATCCTTTATCGGACTGGTAACTTACTACAGAACAATGTGGCCGAAGCGCTCGCATATACTTGCTCCGTTAACGAATTTAACTGGAGCGAAAACGTTCGTTTGGAACGACGAGCATCAACAGGCGTTTGAGCAAATGAAAGCGATGGTGGCAAGCGACACAATTTACCCTTTGTAATAGAGACAGATGCCTCTGATTACCAGCTGGGAGCGGTAATAAAGCAAGGCGGCGTGCCAGTTGCTTACTACTCGCGCAAGTTGACGACTGCGCAACGCAATTATACAACGATTGAAAAGGAGATCCTCTCCATTGTTGAAACGTTGAAAACGTTCCGGTCGATGCTCCTCGGAGCAGTAATACAGATACATACAGACCATAAAAACTTAACTCACGAGTTAACCACTTACCAAACGCAGCGCGTCCTGCGATGGAGACTGTATTTGGAGGAATACGGTCCGCAATTCTTCTATTGTAAAGGAGAAGACAATACCGTCGCCGACGCTTTGTCTAGAACACCAACGAACCGTACATCCTCTCCAGTTGGGGAGAATACAAGCACGAGTCTTAATCCATTAGAGCTTAATGGAACAACAACAACGAGCGACGATGCCGCTACGAGTCTACTTGAAGACGACGAGCTTGCAGATTGCTTTTTGCTCCATCCATCGTTTGACGACGAAGGAAATCATCCATTATCATATAACACAATACGCGCGTACCAAGACGAAGACTTGGAGCTTAGAGAAGCTGTTCAGAATGAGCAAATTGTGGCAGTCAAATGGCGAGCGTTTGATGACGTTCAATTGATTGTATATGAACCACCCGACAATCCAGTTGCCTGGCGCATCTGTATACCAACCAATATGCTTGAACCTTTGATACAATGGTATCATACGTCTCTGTCGCACACAGGGATGACAAGGCTCGATGCTACAATAAATCAACACTTTCATCATCCTCAATTGAGGCGAACGATTGAGGCGATCGTCGGCAAATGCGACGCATGCCAAAGGTACAAAGCTGGAGGACAGCATTACGGACAAAACTACCACAAAGAGATGTGCGAGAAGCACCATGGTACGAAGTACAAATAGATCTAATAGGACCGTGGAAAATTAAGTTACAAGGAATCAAGTATTCCTTCCAAGCGTTGACCATGATTGACCCCGTAACCAACCTCGTTGAGATTGTACGTTACGATCGACGCACTGCTGCTAGAATAGCGCAGCTCTTTGAAAACAATTGGCTTGCACGCTATCCACGGCCAATGCGAGTCATCCATGATAGAGGGAACGAGTTTCGCGGCGAGTTTCGTCGTTTACTTGACGCCAATGGAATCGTTGCGCGTCCAACTTCTGTAAAGAATCCAACAGCAAACGCAATTTGCGAGCGAGTACACCAAACCATTGCCAACGTGATACGTACCTTAATGCACGCTCACCCGCCGCAGGCGATAATGGACGTAACAGAGCTTGTGGAACAAGCGTTTGCAACTGCGATGCATGCGACTCGAGCAGCAGCGAGCAAGGCGCTCAACAATCTATCACCAGGCGCTGTCGTATTCCAAAGAGACATGTATCTCGACATTCCGTTGATAGCGGATATAATGGCCATAACAAACAAGCGAGAAGCAGCGATCAATGAAGCATTGATTAAAGCAAATCGACGACGTTTGACGTACGATTACAAGCAAGGAGACCAAGTCTTGATGAAGATTCCCGATCCCGACAAGCTTAAAGAGCGATGGATCGGCCCTTACACCATTACACAAGTCCATACCAATGGCACAGTTACCCTTCAGTTGACGCCGATGGTAACCAACCGAGTAAACATACGGAAATTGAAACCATATCGAGCTTGACGAGCAAAATTGCAAGAAGCAACGGGTTTGAGCAAATTTCCCTAAGGCTCGCGCATTGAAGAGTCATTTAAATAAGGCCCTCTCAAGACGATGGCTGTCGCGATGTTATATTGTAGAAGCAACAACAAAGATTGTCAAGAAGAGACGTAAACGTCTCCACCAGTTGGGGAGAGTGTCGTATCGAGACTCTATGCGACACGACTGCGACTTCAACAAGAAGCGCAATGAGAAGGGATAGCTGATCCCGGATCTACCTATGCGAATCCTCCAAGAGACTCTTGAGATCCCGCAATCCCGAGAATGGATCTTTCTCGGCTGTAATATCATAGTCACAATAAGCATAATAGCATCTCCATTACTGGATCGATCAGCCAGGGTTCGAGTCGCAGGCAGCGCCGAACTTTGACTTGTGAGTAGCGGGTAGCTACAGAAGTCATTTCACTGTGAGATCGTGGAGTAAGGAGGGTGTCGGAATATGATATCCCGTGGTACTCAACGTCTCAAGTGTCTGTGGTCAGTAGTCATATACGGGGTGCATCCTAGGTAGGGTGGGATGATTAGGAGTAGTATAACCGGTTATCCATGGTTCGATTCCGTGGCATTCCATATTTTACCTACAGTGTGGAGCACAGTATATTTGACTTACGACATACACTCTTAGTTTGTGCTGAATATGCGCGAGGCTTTGTTATTCCCTCTCGCAATTTGGAACAACGTTCAAAGCAGTTTCGAAACCAAATCGATAACATGCCAAGCCAGCAATGGAACAATTGTCGATGTGAACATGACAAGCACCAAATCATTACAGAGGTTCTTAGCAATAAAT
Organism: Mayamaea pseudoterrestris; assembly: GCA_027923505.1. NCBI lineage: Eukaryota > Bacillariophyta > Bacillariophyceae > Sellaphorales > Sellaphoraceae > Mayamaea > Mayamaea pseudoterrestris. The sequence goes on along the minus strand of BROI01000031.1, from coordinate 210,055 downwards.
GCGCTGGCTTGTTTGCGTGACAAAGACACCAAAGATGTTGTCGGCATAAATAACTTTCGCAGGCTGACGAGCAGACATGTTTACTCAATGATTGACGAGCATCCAGAGACGACGAATCATGCAACAGCTGAACAAGGCAAAACATTTGACTACAGCTCACTACAAAATGTGGAGCTTATACTTCCGCCCGTTATAAACGAAACCGAACCTGCCAACTTCGTTTGTGAGCCTGATTGGATGAGCAACATCACTGCGACGATAAGGAAGGAACTAACAAAATATTATGATGAAGCACGCACAATGGCAGTTGTACGATGCACAGGCGGTGGAAAGTCAAGAAGTTTGAAAGAAATTGCGAACAAAATTAATCGTGGCATCAACCTTCCACATATGCCGGTCTCTGTACTCTATATCAGTTATAGTGAGCACTCGTTTGTGCGAGACGAAGAAAAGTCTAATCCATTGCAAGCACTTTGCCGGCGAATTGCATTTGAAGCAAGCATTGATCCGGGCCAATGCAACAACCGGCAACAAGCTTTTGAAACCTTTTATGAGCAAGGTTACATCTTTGATCCATGGGAGATCAAGGAGTGGCTTGGCAACAGCTCGGTTATACTTAATATAGATGATGCGGATATGTTGATGGACCAGAAGACAGATTATTCACAAGTTGCAAAATATGGCGAGTTTTTGAAAACCACATTCGTCACGCTGCAAAATCGATTCTTGATATTTTCCCTGCGCACCATTTCGAAGGTTACTACTTATGAAGGATGCATGACACAGACTGTCAAGTTGCAGCTGCTGCCATACGTCTACAGCCTAAATCTGGCGATCCGCAAGCTTGATCGCAATCTAGGAACTCCACGCCAGATTGTCCGTTTTGGCCAGCTTCCTGGACTGCTGTATAAGAATAGTTAATCAGGAGACAAGGATCTTAATTTGCAAGAAAATAAGAGGCAATGGCTGCATAGGACGAGCAGCTGTTGGGCAATCCACTCGACGCTTTCACTTTACTTCATATTGCGAAGATGGAGAGATAAAGGAAGCGCATGAGTTTCAGTTGAAAGAAGGCTCAGAGGTGCCAGAAGCAAAAGACGTTACCTTAAAGTTTGATCGTTTCCCTAATTTGCCCGCAAACTGTTGAAATGCCAAACATCACAATTCCGCGTTTGGTTGTGGCATTGATTCAACTAAGAGCTTCCATTTCTGCGGCGTCCACCTGGCTCCCGATGCAGGTCCATAAAAAGCATCAATATCTTGTCCGCCTGCAACAATCCACCCATCCAAGTCTTCAATAAATGTATCTGGAGGAACAGCACTGAGCAAAAAGTTATGAGTATAAGGCATTGTTCCATTAGGTATAAATGCCGGCTTGAGTTGAACCTCTGCATCAAGCGTAACATGAAATCCACGACGAGCGATACTTTTGCCATTTTTAGAAAGAATGACGATGAGATCATACACACCAAGTAACTTAGGCCCGTGGCTTGGAGGGCACAGAAGCGAGAATGTCGTTTCCGACCCAAGATCCAAGTCATTCTCCAAATCACTCCATACTTTAAAGTTCAGCGACGTCTCATTTGACAAAAAAGGATTCAGTTTGACGTGTGGCAAATCTGAAGGCCTCCCCAAGAGGCCCGACAAGAACAAATCATCCGGCAAACCAGCCACGCCTCTTGCCATGAGTATTATACCCAACAAAGTGTCGCATCCAGTCTTCGGGTCCTCACCCTTTACCACCGGCTCACCAAGGCGTTCCAGTAAGGTTAGCATGCCGTTCTTCGCGTCATCCAACCAGCTGCCCGGCTCCAACTGCATTTCGCGCAGGACTTGCTCCAGTACAAACGGTATCCATAATGTATTCAGCGAGATAATCGTCCCTAGTCCCTGGCCGTGCATCCAGTAAAGGAAGCATGGGTTTTGGCACGCTCCAAGCGCGCCCGGATATCAAGGAGTCGCAAATACCCACGAATACTTCGCTCTTGGCCTCCATTGGCATCTCATTAAAAACCGAAGCTGCCTGAGAAATTTCTTCCGTCAATTGGACTACGAGGCTGTTGCTTCCTGTGCTGCTAAGCGCGCTGCCGCTCGAATGGACGGATGCTGTTGCTTTTGTGAACGACAAATCAGATCGAAGTTTCGCGTCGGAAAGAGGCTGCAGTACGAAGCCATCAGCAGCTTTCATGAAGGGCGAGGCCAGCGAAACAGCAAGCACTGCGACAATATAACGTATGAAGCCAGTCATTGTACGATTTCGTTTCTCAAATATACGAGGCAAGTGTTCGCTCGTCGTTTGTCGACGACCACATCGAATTTTATTCGATCACTGTCAATCAAATTGCCACGACTGACCGGCACTTGCATTCCTCGTGAACGATGTACCGTTCGACGTACACGTCGTAGTACGTAGAATGTAGTACTGAACCGGAATGGCGCGATGGAAGTGCGCGTACGAGTACACGTACCGTATAGCTACTTGGACGAGTAAGGTATTGTACGTCGTAGCACAAGTCTCTTTACAAGTGTAAATTATTTTTGAAGTTTGCTTTAGAGCTCAGATTCGTAAGCTAGCGCCGTTGTGCACTTGAATTACACCTACGTCCTCGGCGGCCACGACGACGCTTTGGTCGAGTGAGCAGCAATGCCTTGTCCACCGATGTGCAGTCGTCAGTAAGCACAGACGCAACGACTGATAAAACTGTAAGCTCAAAATCAAGCCATTGGTTGGCGAAAGGCAGTGGAGATCCATGCTGAGTTTCCGTGCCATCGGCTGTACCGGCACATGTATTGTTGAGCCACGGATCCACGAAAGACCACGTGCGCGACGACAAATACTCGGGCCTGGCACTGCAAGGGCGGGTAGTTGTTGTTATCGTCGGCAAGTCGACCGGCAAAGCCATAGTTTCTTTTGCAGCTGATGGTACCAAAACGCACTCTTCTTGGACGATGCATTGCCAATCACTTTCGAAGATCTCACGAGAAAGCTCATCGTCGCGAAAAGGAACTGGAATGTTTTCTTGCAACGGCAGCGGCTCGATACTTGTTATAGAAGTATGATCCTTGGAAGCATGACACTCTCCAATAACAACGCGGGTAGCATATCCAATCTGCTGCGTTGCACTCTTGCGCCTGCGACGGCGCCTTTTCGTGGTCTTGTAAAACTCTGACAAAAACTCTTCATCGTCATTGTCGGCTTCACTCTCCGTCATTAGCTCGGTCGGTACGTCGCTTTCGGACAAAACAATCGGTTTACTTTCAATTGATGCTTTTAATTGGATGTGACCGATCTGGCCAGTCTCGATCATTGTCAGCTTGGACATGAGTATACAACTGATTCGATCCTTTACTTCAGCCAGCTGGAGCGATGTCAAAGATTGTGGCTTGACGCGGTATGGACGCTTTAGCTTCGCCCACCAAACGTCGGGCAAACCTTCTGGTTCCTCCGTGCGGATTGTTGGTAATGTCTCATGACGTAGTAGTGATGACTCTGTCACAGACGTGCGTTCGATATCAAACGGCTGGATTACCGGCAATGACGCCACACTTCTGTTCCTAGTAGGCTCCATCAACATTGTCGACTCCATGCGCGGAGCGACTAGCAAAAGGCTCGGTTCCTCACAACAAATCGTCGGCAACAAGCGGCTTGCCTCCTCCGCCAAAGTTGATGCCAATATACGGTTCAACGACGATGACTCGCTGCTCAAGTTGATACTTGACTCAATCGGTAACTTGCGCGACAAGTTTTTCGCCGCTGGCATGTGAATAGGTTCCGCGTCCATTGTTTTCGCCATGACATGCTCCACTGCTGTGACCATGATGCTTGATGCGTCACGCGCCATCGGCAATGGTGATTCACTGTCAGTCACTCGCGTTTCCTCGCGCTCGAGCGCAGCTTTCGGCAATGACTCGTTTATTGACATGATCTGAAATTCATGAAATGCCTCGTCTTTGAAAGTTGAGCTTGTTTCAACGAACCTATCCGACAAGGGCTCGTCCTGTATCAAATTAGCGTCTGTCATGGTTTGCTCCACCTGCTCCACACTCGGTGTCGCCATTGGCTCGTGCAGATCGCAAGTCAAGAGCATGTCCATCACTGGCACTATTTCAGGCGTCGCATCAACCATCGTCGGCAACGACGCATTGTCTGACGTTTCGTCACTTTCCTCGAGCGGCAAGATTGTCATTGGCAATGAGTCGTCAATATCAGACACACTGTCGTTTGGTTCGTTGCGGGTCGTTGGTACCAAGGTTGGCGGCTGCACTGGGTCTTCAGCTGGTGGCGTAGAGTTGTTCGTTTCCTCGAGCGGCGTTCGTGATAAACGTGCATTCAACTTGATCAGTAATCGTCGCCATAGCGACTGCTGCTGCTTTTGCATTTGAAACACGTTGCCATGCGCATTGACGCGACCGTTTGCCACGTACGAAACCTTTCCCTTGCTCCGCACTTGGTAACCATGGTGGCGCAACTCGATCCAGTTGTTTGAAATCTCCTCGAGTCGCTCGGGACTGGGCGGAAACGAGCCATGCTCCTGGTGCATGCGCCAGTCGCGTAACATGGTGCGTGTCGCGCGCTTGACGCGATTATACACGCCGCGCGTCAGATTAGTGAGCGCAAGCAAGAAAGACTTGACTTTCGTCATGATCATTTGAAGCAGCTGCATCAAAACGACGCGCTTGAGTAATGCCTTGAAAAGCTTGCCAATGAACGCAACGAGGCGACGAAACAAGCTCGTCGTCTTGGGGCGGCGCTGCTTCTTGGTTTTGGTTGCTTGCAGCGTGATCGTAGACGGCTGGTCGACTTGGTCGCGGCAATGGCTAGCGGAAGAGGAAGAGTCGTGATGAACTGTTTCGCAGCATGACTCGTACTTGCCGGCAAACGATGCAGCAGCCGCGCCATTGTTCAAACGTGCGACTGGAGCGCACTGCTCGTTGCTGCTGCTGCTCGAGCAATTCACTTCAAACGCCGCTGGCGTCGAATCAAAACGAGCCGATGCCGCCGCCATGGAAACTGCCAGCGAAGCAATCACGGCAATGAGCAGCAGCATGACGCTGCGTCTGCGTCTCGTAAACATGTTGTAGTCGCCGTATAAAGTGAATGAATAAAGCAGCGGCAGCAAGAGTGTGATCAGCATTGATGGCAATCGTGTCGTTTCGATTGCCGACCGGTCGTTGTCCGTTTCAATCACGCAACATCGCTGAAACCGATTGCCGCCACGACTACCGAGAAGGTGCGGACCAATGATGTTCATGATAAAGTTACTATATTTTGTTTAATAGTGTGGAATCATGAAGTGAACGAATCCATGAGACGTCTAATGCAGGCTCCAAGGGTAAGTTTCACATTGCGTCTGCATGAGTATCGCATCGTCGTTTTATGCAGTCAACGAAGGATCGTCGCGGTTTGTAGATAGATTTTGCGTCACGTGTGAGTCGTGCTACGACAACCGTCACGTGACTAACCGATCCGCGACTGATGGAGTTCTTCGCTTTTCCGCCGCGCTGCTAAAAACGAAAGATTTGCCTTCGACGAATTTGCAAAGCACAACACTTGAATGAACTATTGGAACCATTCTATCATGCAGTACCAGATTCGAGTATGTTGCCTTGTCTTGTTGACGGCGACGCTTGACTGCTTCCGTGACAGCAGCATCAGCAGCATTGTTGAGCATGGATGAGAACCCAAACCGAAGCGGCAGCGGTGACGTCACGAAGACGGTCACATTTAAGTAAGCGCGGTAAGCGGCAACCGAAGGAGTGGATCGAGGACGATCACTTCTTGGAGAAAATGTTGGATCTAGAATATATCTTGCGCGCCCTTGAAGCGACACTAATGATTAAGCAGAACAGAGTGCACCTCCCGCTCCGCCAGCAAGCGAAGGAAACCGACGCAACCGTCATTATCGTCGTGGGAATCGTGCTGGGAATCGTTCCGGGAATCAAGGCAATGGTAACAGACTCAACGGACCGAGTCGTGCGCCGAGTGGAAATTTCCAAGGAAGCGAGCCGACGCTCGCTGGATTCATCTACGACTATAACGGTTCGCGCGATCCCGATGGATTCATCCGTACGACGAACGAGATCATCACTTTCGTCGGGCGCTCCTACAAGAAATATACCAAGGAGCTGCTCAAGGGCATGCGCAACGTGGAACTGGAGATTCCTGACGAGCCTGCACGTCCAACGAAGGATGCCGACACGACGGACTCGGACTGGTCCATAATGCTCGAGGAATACAAGGCCGACAAGAAAGAGCATGTCGAGCGCGTGCGTGTATACTCCGACTTCCTCGCTGGTCTCTACGCCGTGTTGCATGGACAATGCACGGAGCGTATGAAGGATCGTGTCAAGTCGCACGCCAAGTTCCGAGACGCCGAGGAGGACACGGACGGAATTAAGTTGCTGGCGATTATCAAGGAGATCTCGCATACGTACGAAGGGCGCTGCAAACTTGTGGATCAAGTCGTGGACATTCAAGCTGAGTTGTTCGGACGTACTCAAGGAGCGCGCGAAAGCCTGCAGAAATATTACGAAAGCATGGTCACGCTGGCAGACGTGGCGAAGGCGGTTGGCGTCACGATGCACAACGAGATTGTGGCGTTGAACATTGCCAAGGATGACAATCGTAACAAGGCGAACAAGGAGGATATCAAGGCCGCCGAAGAGCTCGAGCTTGCGATGCTTTTCGTGCGTGGCGCAACGGGCGAATACGCTGGGTATTGCAAGCACTTGCGCAACTGCTACCTCGACGGGCACGACAACTTCCCGTTGACGATCCACGATGCATACAACATCATGCAGCGTCGTGAGCATGCGGATGGAGAAGCCACGTTGCCAACGAACGAGGGCGTGGCGTTTCACACGACTGGTACAGCGCGTGACCCTCCCAGATGCTGGACCTGTCAACAGGTTGGTCATGTGCAGCGAGACTGTCCTACGAGAACGGAGTCTACGGAGAGTGCGCCGGCTGCAGAGGCTAGTGGGGCGCAGCACTTCACGCTGGGTAGCGAGGAAGAAAGCGATGACGACGATGAGGTCGGATACATGTTCGCGCAGCCGCCGAAGGTGAACATCTCGAAGAAGGCTGTGCTCTTGGACAATCAGTCGACAGTGGATCTGTTCTGCAACGCCAAGATGCTGACGAACATTCGCCCGGTGCCAACGTGGATGGTGATCAAGTGCAACGCTGGTACAGTAAGGACGAACATGATGGGCGACCTGGAGGGCTATGGTCCGGTGTGGTGGTATCCGCAGGGACTGGCGAACATTTTGAGTTTGGCGCAAGTCCGCAAGAAGTTTACCGTGGAGTATCTCATGCACGGCGTGGATCGTCCAATGTTCGTTGTGGAGAAGCCGGATGGTAAGCAGCGAGAGTTTGTCGAGACTGACTCTGGGCTGTATGTTTGCGAGAGCTTTTCGAAGGGCAAGCGCAGCGATGTCAAGGATGGAGTGGCGATGTTGACTACGGTAGAGGCGATAACCGTACTAACTACACCAATGATGACTATTTACGCGCTGTTAGAGCTAGGGAACTGCAAATCAAAATTGGACGGCCAAGCCTCAAGGATTACCTGCGCATCGTTACTAGCAATCAGTTGCCGAACTGTCCTGTGACGAAGGCCGACATCCTGGCTGCTGAGCACATCTTTGGACCAGATGTTGGCTCGTTAAAAGGAAAGACGACGCGTCGCGCGTCGCATCTGGTGAAGCCTGCGATTGTTGAGCAGCTTCCACCGGCTATCATGAGTCGCTATCGAGACGTTACTCTTTGTGCTGACATCATGTATATCAACAAAGTCCCTATGTTGGTGACGTTCTCCCGCAGCATTCGTTTTGCTACGGTTGAGGTGATTCAAAACCGTACGCTTCCGGTTATGTTGAAGGCAATCGAGTCTGTGTTGAAGATTTACGCACGCGGTGGGTTCCGTGTCGTCGCGGCTCTGATGGATGGGGAGTTCGCTCCAATGCTTGGCGCGTTGGCTGATCTCGGAGTGGCGCTCAATGCGACATCTGAGGATGAACACGTTGGCGAAATTGAACGTTTTATCCGTGTCGTGAAAGAACGGGTGCGCGCGACATACAACACGTTGCCATTTAAGCACGTGCCGGCACGCTTGGTTATCGAAATGACGAAGTCTGCCGTGTTTTGGTTGAATGCGTTTCGAACGAGCGTGGCATTTCGAAGGATCTCAGTCCACGCACTATTGTGACTGGTCAGACAGTTGACTTTAATCGGCATTGCAAGTATGAATTTGGTCAGTATGTGCAAACGCATGAGTCGCACAGCAATGACATGCAGGCGCGCACGATCGGTGCGCTGGCTCTGCGCCCGACTGGTAATGTGCAGGGTGGGTTTTATTTCCTCAGTTTGTCTTCGGGCAAAGTTCTGAATCGTGGGCACGCTACGCCTTTGCCCATGCCTGATGATGTCATTGAGCGCGTGCATCGTCTCGCTCGTCAACAGAAGGCCAATCCGGGCATCGTGTTCATGGACCGCCACCGTGTTGCGGAGGCTGCTGAGCCAGTCATGTGGCACGAAGATGACGCCGAGGATGATGATGACTCTGATTATGATGACGACGCTTCTCGCGGTGACGACGACTCTGCCGGCGGAAGCGAAGGAGTGAATGCGACCGATGACGACGACGACGACGACGATGGTGCTGACGGCGCAATCGAAGGAGTGCCGAACGACGAGGATGGTGAGGCCATTGACGGCGAACTTGACGACGCGCCAGCCGTGGATGATGGCGAAATTGAAGGAGTGCCCGATGAAGGCGAAATTGAAGGAGTGCCAGCTGCTGCAGACGAAGAGGATTTCGATGCGCGCTATGGCCCACGCACTGGTCGGTATGGCCTGCGTGCGCGCAAACCTCGCTCGTTCGCTCATTTGTTCACGCTCGACGCTGCAGAGGAAGTGTCGGAGCCACTCGTCACGGCACAGATGAATATGCGACAAGGTTTAAAGGCTTTTGGCGATGCTGGAGTGGAGGCAGTGCGCAAGGAAATGCAGCAGCTACACGACAGGCACGTCATGAAGGCAGTCCCCCAATGCACTCTGACTCCGCAGCAGCGCAAGGACGCTCTGGCGTATTTGATGTTTCTCAAGCGCAAGAGATGCGGGACTGTGAAGGGACGCGGATGCGCGGATGGACGCAAGCAACGAGCATACACTGCAAAGGAAGACGCAGCATCTCCAACGATAGCGACAGAGGCCATCTTTCTGACAGCTATCATTGACGCTATGGAAGGGCGCGAGGTTGCTGTGGTTGATGTACCGGGTGCTTTCATGCAAGCGGAAATGGATGAGTTGGTGCACGTTCGTTTCACTGGGAAGATGGTGGAGCTACTGTTGGAAATTGATCGCGAGATGTACGAGCCTTGCGTCACAATGGAGAATGGCGAGAAAGTCATGTATGTTGAATTACTCATGGCGCTTTATGGTACGCTTCGAGCAGCGCGACTATTCTGGGAGAAGTTGTCCGCAAAATTGCTTGAGTGGGGCTTCGAGAAGAACCCGTACGATCCGTGTGTGTGCAACAAGATTGTCAATGGGAAGCAAATCACCGTGGGATGGCACGTGGACGATTTGAAGATTTCGCACGTCGACGTGAGCGTAGTGGATGAGTTCATCGCGCAGATGGATGAGGAGTTTGGCAAGGAGACTCCAATGAATAAGTCACGCGGAAAAGTGCACGACTACCTCGGCATGGTATTGGACTATACTAAGCCTGGAGAAGTAGCAATCAACATGGTTGACTATGTGAAGAACATCCTGCATCATGCGCCAGACGACATGGATGGAACGGCAGCTACTCCGGCAGCCAGTCACTTGTTTCAGATATCGGAAAATCCTGTCATGTTGAGCGAAGCGAAGAAGCAGATTTTTGTGACGATTGTGATGCAGTGTCTGTATCTGAGTCAGCGAGCGCGACCGGATATTCGCACAGCGATTTCTTTCTTGAGCACGAGGCTGCAGCAGCCTGACGAAGACGACTATAAGAAGGCTGCAAGAGTGATTAAATATTTACGCGGAAGCGTGGACATGGTGTTGACGCTGAAGGCGGACCAGTCCGGGATAGTCCAGTGGTGGGTGGATGCGTCGTACGCGGTGCACCCAGACATGAAGGGTCACACTGGTGGAACAATGACACTTGGCCAAGGATCAGTGTACAGTACGTCGGCTAAACAGAAGTTGGTAACAAGAAGCTCGACGGAGAGCGAAGTTGTGGGAGTTCATGATGTGCTACCGCAGTTGCTGTGGACAGGATATTTTCTGAAGGCGCAAGGTTTCGGGGTCAAAGACACGAAATTGTATCAAGACAATATGAGTTCAATGCTGTTGGAAAAGAATGGCAGAAGCTCAAGTACAAAGCGCACGCGACACATGAATGTTCGGTACTTCTTTGTGAAAGATCGCGTGGCAGCTGGTGAAGTCAACATTGAGCATTGTCCGACCGGAGACATGGTCGCGGATTTCTTCACGAAACCATTGCAGGGAGCCCAGTTTGGCAAGCTCCGCAACCTGGTTATGAATCTGGCCTCGAGCAGTAAGTACTACTCGGCCCAAAGGAGTGTGTTGAGCATGGATGAGAACCCAAACCGAAGCGGCAGCGGTGACGTCACGAAGACGGTCACATTTAAGTAAGCGCGGTAAGCGGCAACCGAAGGAGTGGATCGAGGACGATCACTTCTTGGAGAAAATAAGTAAAGTGGTTTTATTGACTCTGTTCTGCTTAATCATTAGTGTCGCTTCAAGGGCGCGCAAGATATATTCTAGATCCAACAAGCATCGCCTTGCTTCCCTTGGCTCGCGCATGGAGCGTGACATCCATTCCGTCATCTTCATTCCTTCGTCAAGGACGAAACGGAGCCGCAACCGCGCTACCAGCGTTTCGAAAGCGTTTCTTGTCGTTTGCCAAGGAGACTGGCTTGTCAATGAGCTCGTCCACGACGGAGAAAACGACCAAAAACGATATTGCAATGAAGAATTCGACGCAAGGCGCCAATCATCACGACGAGCCAATACCACCAGCTATCAAACCAAAACTTCCTCTGGCAACCATTTCAGGAAGAGTCATTGATACAGCGGAAGGTATGTATTGCTTGATTTGATGCCGTTTCAAATCAATGCTGGAGCCAAAGCCAAAGATATTGAATCGACAATCATATTTTGAATTTCATCCTTCGCCTTTCAATCTTGACAGATGCCGTGGCTCATTTGAAGCGACTGCCATACAATTTCGGATGGGTTCCAGAGAACTTGCTCTCTGGTAACGAAACGTTATCATCCGACACTCGACCAACCGTGTTGATTCTCGGCAGTGGCTGGGCGGCGCACGCACTCTTGAAGGTGGCCGACACGACCAAGCTGCGCATCATTGTCGTATCGCCGACCAACCACTTTGTCTTTACGCCCATGCTCAGTTCCGCCTGCGTCGGCACGGTGGAGTACCGCAGCATGACGGAAGCCATTCGTGCCGCGAATCCGCTGCTGCATCAATATATCGAAGGCACGGCCGTTGGCGTCAATTTGGAGCAGCAAACTGTGACAGTGCAGCTGCAGTCGCTACTAACGTCGACGCGGAATGGTGCACCGTTGCCAATATCGATTCGCTACGACAAGCTCGTCGTGGCGGTGGGCAGCAGGGTGAATGACGCCGTCGTCAAGGGCGCCGCTCAATACTGTTTGCGCCTCAAAACGTGCGACGACGCCAAGAAGCTGCGCAACGCCATTGGCGAGTCGTTGGAGTATGCCAGTCGGCCGGATGTATGTTGCGACGAGGATTCGCTGACGGGGCGGCGTTTCAGTGAAACGGAGCGACGTGAGCGACAGCAGGAGCGAAGGCGTCGAGTGACCTTTTGCATTGTTGGAGGAGGACCAACGGGTTGTGAATTGGCCGGCGAGTTGTCGGACTTTTTTCGTGATACGACGAAACCAAGGGTTGGAGTCTTTTCCAAGCTACGCGACGACATTCGCATTGTGTTGATACACGGTGGAAACGAGCTGGTGCAGCAGTTTGACCCAAACCTGCGAACGCATGCGTTAAAGTCCTTGCGTAAACAAGGGGTTGACGTGAGGCTTGATACTTACGTTGAGGAATGTGGCGACGGCTACATTAAGCTCAAGGACAAGTATACTGGAAAGCAGGAACTATTGCTGAATGGTCTGACTGTTTGGGCCGCTGGTGTCGGGCCGAGTCCGTTCGTGGCCAAGCTGCTCGACATGCTGCCCGATGAAGCTCGCGGACCAAACGGCAGAGTCTTTGTCGACAAGTGGATGCGCTGCCCCGTCCCACCGACTGCCGAGACTGGTAGTGTACTAGTTTTGGGCGATGCTGCCGCGTTTGACGCTGACGACAACGGAAAATACTTGCCACAAACGGCTCAAGTCGCTGGTCAACAGGGTGCCTTTGCGGCTCGCTTGCTCGATCGTGGTTACGACATGACGACGACACCGCCGACCATTCCCAAGAATGATACAACTATAATGGCAAACTGGTTGCGACTTCGGGGTCTCGAACAAGCTGCAGAGTTTGACTTTTTGAATCTTGGGCTCCTTGCCTATGTCGGAGGCAGCGAAGCATTGAGTCAGATTGAAATTGGTGACGTTCCAATTTTGAGCTATGCGGGAAGCATTTCATTCCTTCTTTGGCGGAGTGTCTATCTAGTAAAGCAGGTTGCGACCAGAAACCGCGTGCTTGTAACCTTTGACTGGATCAAGAGCTACGTCTTTGGGCGAGATGTCACCCGGTTATGAGAGCAATCATTTACGAACAGCTACTTGCTCTGGCAACCGACGAATGACAGTCAACCACGAACGCCTATAATGACAAACCACAACAAGCACAGATGCGTTTACACTAATGATAACATATAGAATTCTTCCAATCACCTGTTAAACAATTGTTGTAGCGCATTTTCTGGTTGCGCTACACTGTTTTTCGTTCTCATTTTCTTGCCAATCTCTTGAAGCATGTCCGCATGCCAAAAGTCAATAATCGCATCACTCCCATACCACTGATTTGGTGCATTGATGCTGTGGTACACGCTTGGTAGCGTGAGTCGCTTGGCGGCGCCATTCAAATGCGCCGCACACACTGGCACCACGCCGTCGCCCATGGTGGCGCCGTTGCCGCACACGGCGAAGTACGAGTCGTAGGCAAAGTTGGAAACGGTCGACTTCGTTGACAACAATAGACGTCGCTCCCTCTGGACGCCTTGGACGGCGGCGCCAATGACGGACAGGTAGAACAAGTCGGAATGATAGGCACCGGGAAAGTTGGCGTCCGTCGTGGCAAGGGCGCCCCTCGTCATGTCCATGACGTGTTCCGGCGGCGCTAGATGCGGACTGCCCAGCGTGACCATGCCCAAGACGTTTTCGAGGTTGATGGTAAAGGTGGTTGACTGCTGTCGTTGCAGCTCGGCCGATTCGTTGTTCGAGCATGGATTGCCAAAGCCCAAGGCTGCTCTTGCAAGCCAGCCTCCAGCAGAATGGCATAGTAAGACGACCTTGACGTTATCATTATAACACAAGTCTTCAATTTGTTGCGCAATGCGCTCCAAGTACCAAGCAAAAGACGGTCGCGTCGGAGGCATGGTTCCTCGCCAAAATTTAACATCCAAGATGCCCTTGTAAAAGACTTGCAACCAGTCGACTCGTTGGACCGGCAGGACGCATAGTTGCTCGTCGGTCCAGCCACGCTTCTTCAAACTATGTATTAGTGATCCGTTCAATTGTTCTGGAAGATAATAGTCGTTGGAGTCGTTGCCGAATCCGGGAAGAATGAGGAGACGAACGTTGGATGGAGGTGTAATGGTATTTGAGTCTCTCGTTGTTGCGGTTGCTGCTGTCCAAGACGAAACGAGTCCTGCAATGGAGAACCCATGAGTCAAAGTGACTGATTGTGAAAGTGTCAGAAAGAGGAAATGTAGTAGTATTCTTGTCTTCGTCATGGTGCAACACGAAACTGCGCCATGGTGAAAGTGGACGATGGAACACGTTGGACGCGAGTGTCGCAGCACTTTTCGATCTCATCGCTTCGGTACTCGACTGGTTGAGAGCGGGAAAGATTTGCAAATAGTAGCTGCCTACCGTACCAGTATTAGATTCTGCACAGCTCTCAAGCCTATCCGTGTTCTAGTGGTAATGTATATGCAAATATTTGGTTGTCCGCTTTCTCTCTCAAAGATTCCTGGGAGAAACGGACGTTCATCCTACTCATGGATGATTCGGACGCTGAAAGGTGATTTCGTCGTGGTAGGTGATCCACAACAATGCTCCTGCCGTCGGAATCCTGCTTTCTAACAAAAAACGTCTGGGGCGTGTTGTTAATATCTTTCAAAGGGGCATTGATTTTGACAGTCTAAAGAACGCCGCGGATATCATCGATTCGTCCGCGAAACGATTATGGTCTCACATCAGCCAAGTCAGTTGCCATTCAACACTGCTGCATAGCCGAGTCAGTTGCCATTCAACACTGCCGCAAACAGAACTGAAGCAGTCGATTGGCGTCATCCCGGGTGCGGCTATCGATTGAAGTATAAGCAGCGTGCCGTAACACTTTGGCAGCTTCGCTGAAACGATCCTGGTTGGCCAAGTGCAATCCGTAGTTGAGAGAAAGAGAAAACAAGTCATGTTGAACGTTGCAGCCGCATTCTGATTGTTGCAGTAGCAATTGCAGGCATTTTTCGTAAATCTCGTCGACATTGGCAACTGCATGTTGCGTTGCAGATGCTTCACCTGCTAGCGCCCGCCCTGTGGCGAGGCCAAGATTATTGTACACGCGCGCATCATTCGGCGTCAGCGTTCGAGCAATCTGCAAGCACACGATGGCGGCATGAAGATAATTTTGGCCGTCAGCGATTCTACGACTCTCTTTGTCATTTGGACTTGAGCCAGAACAATCAAGTCTCGCCAGCTCCATGAGCGCCGTGCCAAGATACTGATAGGCTTCTCCATCGCTTGGCGACATGCTAATGGCGAGTCGCTGGTGAACAATGCGGCACCACAGCGCTGCGCGTTTATTTGTTGTTTCGCAGTAGCTCCGACACTGCTTCAAGCGGGCGTTGCGAATCACGGGCTCGGGCTTGACCGTCGAAAGAAACAGGACTAAAATGTCGCGGATACCCGCGACTGTGGATGCACCAGCATGGCGCTCGTTGGAGTAGTGGGCAATGCAATGGCCAACGCCTCCACTTGGTTGTAGTGGTGTTTCCTGCATTTGATTCTCAAAGTAAGTGCCGCCGCCGTCAAACTCTTCGTTCAGCATGATGTTCACCGACACTAGTCCCAAGTCACGATGAAACGGTTGACCAGCCGTGGCGCCACTAGTTGCATTGTAACGAATAAAGAGCGCATCGTAAACGAAGAGTGGGTTGTCAGTGTTCGATTCATTCGACGTATCGTTCCTTGGTGATTCGCTCATGAATGCTGCTCGAACCATTGGATATATTTTCGTTGCAAGCGCGTCATTGATTGCTGCAATGGCTAATGCATCCAGCAAGTCCGCAACGTGGGCTTCGGCATTGGTATTGAACTGGTACGTGAACCGCGACGTGGTCGACTGCGACAGCTGGAACAAGGTGTTGGCGGCCGTGCGAATCTTGTGAATGGCAGCGTTCGACAGTACAGGCTCAAGCGATTGAATTGCAATAGATGAATCATCCATCCATTCAAAACAGTAATTGTTGGTAGCTGTTAATGAGGGGACGGTTTGTAACGTTTCCATTGCGAGGATTGATTGTCTGGCAGTAGAAACATCAGACGCGTGAAGGGAATCAACGCGGCGAAGGTAGTCGGCATTCCTGTCAGCGACTCCTTTCCCGACTTCAATACAATGTTTTGCTATAAGCTCGTCCACCATTCTGAGATCATCTTCGCGTTGACTATACAGCTGCAGCTGTTTGCTGCAGGAAATAACTCGAGAATGGCGTCGCTGATCAAGTGTCGCGTAATTGAGATCATTATGGAGCACAAAACCAAAACACGCAAACGGAAGCAGAATAACAAGCTGCTGCGATCTCGACAACGATCTTGCCATGGATCTTTCGCATGTATGTTCACATGAAGGAAAGCTTAGATGAGTGACTTTGGGTCGCATGACTTGCACTCGATTTTGCGGTCGACAGCGATCTAAAGAGTGTGACACTCAGTGGTTAGACACGATTGATGAACGGCTAATTCGTGAGAAAATGAGCTCGGCGCGCGCGGCGGTCACACAAAAATTTGAACGAGGTTGAAATAGGCGGCTGTACTTTGCGCGAATCTTCTTCGACGAAAGCGTGACAGCGAAGCGATGCATGAAGCTTCCCTACCGTAGCTCGACAAGGACACCGCAACGAGCTATGGCGGAACATTGCGACAGATTCGCGCAGACGAATGAAACACATGTCGACTTCCAATTCAATCTGAATGCGTTCGAGTGTTGCAGCATAACATTTGAGTCAAGAATCCACTGCGCACAGCGAGCTGTCGAGCGAAACATTCAATCGTTCCTTTAAGTTTCCCTTCAACGCCATAGAATGAAGCCACAGCAATCAGCGTCACCAACGGTGCAACCGCAACACTTGCTGCAGCAACAGCAAAGATTCTATGGGCTCTTGACGGTGGCGCTCATGAGCTTTTGCTTGCTTTGTCAGTCAGCCTTTCGACTTGAACAAACGACACGGATTCAGCGAGAAATTGCCACTACATCCAAAACGTCGGATACCTTTACAAATCCAAAAATTAATATTCATGTTGCCGATGACAGAGTAATGTCCAAAGACAAGAAGCAGAAACGGAAAACAGGAGTTGAAAGACCTTTTTCTTTGCGAAATCCTGGTAGTAGCCATTCGATACCTTCTGATGCATTGTCGCGCAGTACAAGAGCTGTACCAAAAGATTCAGCGGCGGCAGATGCGCTAGCATACACCCGAGACTACGAGTTTCCACCGCTAGAATCCTTGGTCTTACCAGTCAATGCTACTAGCGACAAATTCCCTCGCAAGCCGACGCCATTCGCATCGGATGAGCACCTCATTATTGGCGACGTTCGGCAAATGCTTGACTTTGCCATACTTGGACATGCCAAGACGGCAACCTCATACCTTGCAAAATGGTTCCATACACATCCAGAAATGCAAATATGGAACGATGAGGTGTGTGACCTTGTGGAACTTAGACCGGCCGACTTGGTGAGAAAGCTGCACACGGAGCTGCCTCCCAATGCGGCCAACGTGACGTACCAGCGTGGATTCAAATGTCCAGGGCGACTGTCCAGGACAAGTTTACGCTACTTTCGAGACTATTTTTCGAATGCCAAAGTCATTGTTGGAGTGAGACATCCAGGTAATTACATTCAAAATGATGCGATGGGTTCGAACGACCTGGATTCGCTGGCATCTCACCTCGGTTTTTTCATTTGTTTGCCTTACTCGTAGTGAGATGGTTCGAGTCGTACTACAACTTCCGATGGCGCCACAACAAGGCTGGCTACGGTGACTTGCCAGATGCGGCAAGCATGGTGGGACGAGCATGCTCCAAAGACATGCAGGGCGTATGCCTGGAGCATGCCAACTTTCATGCACACTTGGCCATGTTTGGAAAGACTAATCTGAGTGACCCCGATGAACAGAACCTAGTACAGCTCCCTGAAAAGTACTACGGCATGCGTATCATCAAGACTCCCGTCTTTTTATATGACATGGAGCAGCTGTATGACAAAGACCCAGCAAACTTGTCGTTATTCAAAGCAGACTTGCAGGCTTTCATGGGCCTCAAGACACCACTTCCCGACGACTCCGAAGTGGCTAAAAAGACGCACACTGTCAAGAAGAAGCGCAAGATGGATATCTGCGAGGTTCGATACACTCCGTTGCGGGCGGAGCTGCTGGAGATTGGCAAGCGAGCTAGCACCTGGATTCGAAAATACTTTTTATCAAGTCCACAGGCGTTTGTCAGCAACCGCAAGCACTTTGAAGCCATAGTAAAGAAGTGGGAGATGGATCCATGTGACGATTCAGTACGCGTCAAAGCCATCCAATGAGCGCTCCAGTCCAGGTGGTGGTGCACTGGCAGGAGATTGTTCCGTGTTCCTAAAGAATGATGTCGGTGACGCGTAAGATGCTATGTACAAAACAATGATGTATGCAAATTTGTAGTCTTAATTGTATATGCTAGACGTTCGTATAGAAATTGGGGACTTCTTTGCTTGCTAGTGCTTCAAGTATACCGCTCTAAGCTTGCCTAACAGTAGTTCTTCTCCGAGGAAGTGTTGCGAAAGGCGCACTGGCATGTCCCTCGCGCAAATAGCCCTTCGCCAGTGGTCGTTGACTGCCCGGTCCCATCTTGCGGCGCATCTGTATCAGTGCAGCAATACGTGCAACAAGCGCCATCGGGGCAAGTCACCTCCGGATTGGACCCACCGCAGTCGGCATACAAATTTGGCTTGTCGCCAAACATGGAACTACAAACAGCTGGCCGAATCAGCAAGCCGCTCAAGTCGTTATCATCCACTCGCAGCAACTGCATCTTTGTCAAATTGGCCCACGAATCTGGAATATCACCAATAAATTTGTTGGAGTGCAGCAAGACATACTCAAGATTCGTCAAGTATCCGATCTGTAAAGGCAGCGTCCCAGCAAGCTCATTGAACGACAAGTCCAATAGCTCGAGTGACGTAAGCATGCCAATCTCTGGCGGCAGTGAACCTTGCAAACTGTTACCCGACAAGCTTAGTTTTGTAATTCGGCCGTCGCTGTTGCACGAGTTTACAACGGAACTTGACAGTATGTCGTCGTCGTCATTGGTATGGTTCATCGTGCGTGCCCACCAAGTGCACTCACTCTCGTTCGACAGCCAGCCCCGCGTATTCGTCCAGGACTCGTTTCTGTTTGTACCAAAGTAAATGGTTGCCATGGCATACTTTTGCACCAGAGCTTCCACGTTAAAACTAGTATCATTTTCTGGATTGGATGCAAGCCACTGGAGGGCTTGGTGCTGCGCAGATCCAGGCTGTTGCATCAACGTGCCATTGTCAAACGTATACGGACGGAGCGCGCTCGCATACCGCTGCATCATTGCAAATGGCGACTGCGATGCGTTCTCCGGCGGCGGCTCAATAATAATCAATGGCTTGGCCTCTGGTGATGCTGGTTGGTGCGGTTTTAACAGAGGCGGTGACGAATGAAACGCATGGTCGTGCGGCGCCGGAGGCAATTCCTCAGCCGCCGCAACACTTGGCGCAGCCGCCGGAAAGGATGTCATCAAGGCAGTGGGATTGAGATAACTCGGACTAGCGGTAGGCATGTCAATGGAAGCGCCTTCCAGCTCCTCATGATTCATGCTGCTGCTACTCGTCATGGCTGCTGCATCATTTTGTCGCAAGTTGTTGTCGCGTCCATCCACCACGACGAAACCAATCGCCATGGCAATGGCCGTCAGCAGCAACAAAACGCCAATGCCAAACATGATCCACACGCCGCGCGAGTGGCTTGCGTTGCAGCAGCAAGATGCGTCATTTGGCGGTGCATGCTGCTTGCTTCCGCTGTTTATATTGGCTTCCACGTCATTGTCATTGATACATCGCGGCGATCCATCGTACAATGATGGTCCATCCGCTTGCGTACTAGGCGTATTGGCTGTCGCAAACGTGTTGTTGCTTTTCGACGAGCGCTTGGTAAAAATGGCTGGCGGTGCATTCATGTCTTTAACATCAAGTTCTGCTTCAGCCGCAGCATGCCAATGAAACGTGGCATCATTGGAAAGCGACGATGTATTGGAGCGAGCGGGCGAATGGTTTCGCTGATTGTCATATTGCTGATGGTCGTCATGATCACTGAGACTCTCGCGACCTGCATGGACTCGATGTAGCGACGGAAGCGCCAGCATGTGCGTCAAGTCAACCACTTGCTGCTGCTGCGTTCGCAGAATGGGCGATAGGTTTAGAATGGCGTTTGACGCTGTCGTTTCGTTCAAGTCCACGAGAGGAGTTTGCGGTAAAGTTTCTGTTTCGTCCTCTTTATGGCTGCTGTCATGAGAATTGTTGTGACTGTGTGGCGATGACTGGTTCGAGCCGGACGAGTTGCGCTCCAAGCGGCGATGCAGGTCGAGCGACAGTTGCTCCTGCGCCAGCATGTCAAAGGGTTCTTCGTCGTCATCGCTATAATTGTTATTGTTGTAATTGTCGTTATTGACATAATTTGGTTCGTCATTGTCAAAAAAGGCGCGACTGAGTGAACGCACCTTGCGCGATTGCTGCGTTTGCTGCTGCTCACTGCAGCGGCCATGGTTATCATTATTACTACTCCGCAACTGCAAATGCTCCAACTCGTCAAAGGGAGCCGCACTCGGCAAGGAATAGTCGCGCGAAACGTTCAGCGTACATTCCGCGTCTCGTTGCTGCCGCGCCAAGTAGGCTGGATAGTGGGGACCGTGCGGACGCTCCGCCGCCTGCAGCAGTGCCAAGTAGCGAGCCTCGTTTGATGCGTCGGTACTAGAGTCATTGTCGTCGTTGCTGCTATTGCTGCTATTGCTGCTATTATCGTTGGACGACGAGACTCCCAAGTCTATATATTGCTGCTCGTTTTCGTCGACCGACCTTGACGAAGGAGTCGACGTGTAGAGGCTCATGGAGCGGCTTGAATCCTGCTGCTGCTGCTGCTGATCTGGAGTCACTGGAGTCGCAGCGACAGCAGGAGTAGTCTCCAATGAAGCATGAAAAGCAGCAGTAGTAGTCGTTGGAGGATCGTACATGCTGCCGCTGCTGCTCTTAGTTTGAACATGGCTGTCGAAAAGCTGTTGCACATCGGCGGCCCGACGACGAGCCTTGCTGCGGCTTCTGCTTCGTCCTCGTTTCATGCCTGTTTATTATAATAATGTTATATAGAGAAAGCTTGATTGATTGATGATTAGCTGCACTCGCCTCACTCACTTGTGCTTGGAGACTTTTTGTCGCTTGACAGCAGTGGATTCAAATGCGCAAGGTGCATGCATCGCATTGGCCGACGTCGTCGTGTCGTTTCCGACCGCGCCATGTTGTCACGCTCGGCGCGCGCGCAAGCATGGCTTGTCAAACTTGGCAGTCGTGTTTGTTTGGCAAGGCGGCAACGCGGCACGCCATCGAGCATTGCCGCTATATTATATCAATCATACATACCTTCGATAGCAAGCTGACCGCTAGTGGTTGACCTATGAGTTAGATACTAATGTTCGCAACACCTTGCTGTATCCCCATCAGTAAAATGTCGATTCTTGGTCCAAACGCGGGAGAGAGTAGCCGAGTGCTGTCAATCATACTCCTCGCGCAAATCAAGTTCCGCCATGATCTTCGCTCGCGCACGAAAGACTGTCGTGCGAGCATCAACGCATTGTTTTTTCATGAGAAGACGTTTCATTTGTCCAAACAAGAGTTTTGCTCCGCCAAGCGCCATGATGCGATAGCCAATTGCCTCGCGCCAATCCGCCTGTAAAGTCCAATGGCAGGATCGTAGCGATCCAACACGTGCGTCGGCGTGCAAGCCTCCTTCTCCAATATATAAAACAGAAACTGCCCAAAGAGTCTGCGATTAACCATGGTTGGTTGCAGCAAGCCACCCTTGACAATGGTGTCAATCGTTGCGTCAAAGAGTTCTGTAAGATGACTCCCGGCAGTTTTTTTCGCAACGGAAACTAGCATGGCCAGGCAAACTATATAGACTTGTTCGTCGCGCGCGTAGAAAGTCATGTAGTGCACGAGCTCGCTTGTGCAATAGTGCAGCGACGATGAATGTTCATCGTCATCCGCTTCGTCAAGTAGGTCATGACGCAGTGTCTCCAATCGCTGCAGCACATTGTTTCGCAGCAAATCCTTGTGGAAGCTGGCAATCACGCGAGACACATCGTCCACCTGCAAAGTGCGGTGGCAGCAAAGTAAGGTCAATCGAAGGTGATCCCGCATTTGGACCCGCTGGGGCGCCGTCGTGAATCGACGAAAAACGTGCCTGCAAACGGTATGAATCTTGCGATGAATGGCACTGCTGCCAATGTAATCCACAGCGACTGCGCCAAGGAGCACGCAAGCAGTTGCAATCGTCCAGGAGCCGAGTGGATGGCTGAAAGAGGAGCATGAGCTCACGCTGGATCGGTCACACCCAGTCGTGTACTTCATCCAGGTCATTCGTCTCACGCCAAATAAAGAGAGCATTTCCAGCTTGTCGGTGAAAACCGTCTATGACACACACAATGCAAGAATTGCCATTTGACCCCAGAGAATGGTGTTCATAGTAAGGTTCGACGACTGTTTCGTTCGCCGGTCGTGGACGTTTTTCGGCGATCCGTTTCTCAATTACAAAGCGTTATTGAAAACACTTGCATAATTAACGATAGGGCACTGATTTGTAAACATGTTTACAGTTAGCTAAAATAATGTAAAAAACCACTGTATTGTCCGACCACACTATAACATTATATAATGCTCACTCAAGTGTTAAGGTGAACGTGATGGCGGAAAGTCTATCAATGACGTCGTTACGCATTCGCCGCTCCTGCAAATTGGAAAGCATAAGACGGATCACGAATGTCTGAAGATATATTTCCATAATGTCTTCCCGGGCTTGTACATCCGTCACTCCTAACACTTCAACTAAAGTGAAATTGCGTGAAGGTGGTGCATCATCGATGAGCACATCGTCACCACGAAGTGTAAGTATCCGATCAACGACAGTCGTAAACTAGACGCTGATTGTTGAATGTCTATTGGCAGTATCAACGTGCACGTCCAAATCCAGAACCAGCGAACTAACCGACAGGAAGAATAGAACAGCGGCACGCGTATCTTTGTCTCGGTGTAACAGGCTCCCGGTCATGATCACATCAATGGTCGCGTCAAAGAAGGCACATAAACGACTGCTTGTGCTCAATGTCAACGCATCTTTGATCAAGATGCCAAGGGCTCTTTGGTAAAGTTCCTTGTCGCCAAGGTAGCGCGACATATAGTATACCATTTCCTGAAGTCGGCTCTCAGGGAATGGAGGATCATCGAGCTCCCAGTCATAATCAAGTGCATTCAAACGGTGCAGAACACCATCCCGTAAGTCACAGTAGCTCAGAATAGAATGAGAAACGCCTCCTGTCTGCAGCACACGGTTGCAGCAAAGCCAAGTGGTGTAAACTTGTTGTAAAATGTTGATTGCGTCGTGGCACATTGGGCTTTGGTGCGGCTCGCTTTCTGCGATGAGACCGTTTCGGCGTAGAAGGTAATTGCGCAAATTGCGTTTCATGCGACGAAAGCAGCGGCTGTGGTGAAACCAAGCAAATAGGTCGAATGCGAATAAACCATAGACAGCGATGGGAAAGTTTGTAAAGTAGAGGACCATCTTCACAGCGTGGGAGGCGAATGATTCGTGTTTAATTCGAATGAAAACTGAATGCAAGAGTGCCTCCAAACTTGCTTCCATATTAAATATCTGGTTGACCATTTTCTGGATTCCCAACGCTGTATACGCAATATATGCTATTAAAATATATGAACGTCGTATGCGCAATGAGAGTGTTGTTGTTTACTTCGTCATCCACGCCGGTGGACCGTGGGAGATTGGCGACGACTGACTTTGGATCGTGGGCGAGCGAGCTGTGCGAAAGCTGCTGCGACGGAAGGAGGGTATCCGCCGACTTCAAAGCTACATAACTTTAAGATCTACAGTGCATCATGTCTATCGTCTTGTTACATACCTACTTTACTTCTTTGTCAAATTCCAGAATAACCTCGTCGCGTTTCAACGAGGAACCAACATCCGCTTTGCACAAGGCAATCTTTCCCGTCTTGGGACTGCGAATGATGTTTTGCATCTTCATGGCTTCCACTATGCAGAGCTCCTGGCCAGCCTCAACGTGATCGCCAGCTTGAACTGCGTAACTGATTAATGTTCCAGGCATTGGGCTCATAATGAGATCTGATGTATCAAGCGCCACCGGGACATGCATGTGCTGCGACAGTTCGTGCTCTCGAACGCTTTGTACCAAGACATTTTTGTCGGCTCCAAACATTTGTATGTACATTTCGCCTGTAGCATCCTCGCCCAACACTTGTGCCGTTCGGTTCTTGCCATTGATTGATACATGCGCCAAGTGTTTCTCTGTCTCGCAGTAGGAAGGAAAGCGGCTGTCGAGGCGCACAGTCGTCGAAGTTGCTTGTCCTTCGTCGCTCAACGGAGTGACAATGGCGTTTGACTCACTCAGTTCGACGCGAAATGGCGTTCCAAACAACCCTCCAATTTTGACAATGACTGTAGTCGCATCATTCGCGCCAGCCAACGGCGGTCGCTGCATCATCTTGCGCCGCATTTTTTCAATGACAGCGACGGCAGCCACATATTCCAGTTGCTCATCCTTGTTTAGCTCGACGCCATGAAAACCATCCGGATAGTGCGTCGGCAAAAAGGATGTTGGCGTGATTCCTTGTTGAAAGACTGGATGACGCAAAACACTCTGCACCAACTTTGTATTATGCTGAACGCCTTGAATCACATACTCATCCAACGCCTGGCACAAGCCAGCAATGGCTTCCTTGCGCGTCGGTGCCTTGTAAACCACTTTGCTCAACATGGGATCGTAGAAAGGACTAATGTTTTGACCAGCAATCACTCCTGTATCGACGCGAACGTATGATTCAGCAGTGTTCCGCATCGTACTTGGCTCACTGTACATGGATAGCGGGCCCGTCGATGGAAGAAACCCTCGCAATGGATCCTCGGCGTAAATGCGAGCCTCAATCGCATGACCCGAATGCGGAAGCACTGGTTCGCCCCGCGCCAGCTGAATCTCCTTTAGTCTCTTGAATTCCTCCGGCACGCCCCATCCAGCTCCCACCCACAGCATTCCCTTGACCAAGTCGACTCCGGTAATGGCTTCACTCACAGGATGCTCCACTTGCAGTCGCGTATTCATTTCCAAAAAGTAAAACTGCTGATGCTTGTCCACCAAAAATTCCACCGTTCCAGCACTCGTATAGCTCACGTTGCGGCACAGCTGCTCCACTTGAACTGCCATGGCGGCGCGCGTCGATGGCTGCAAAAAGACGCTGGGACTTTCCTCAATCACCTTTTGGTTGCGCCGCTGAATGCTGCACTCGCGCTCCGGAAATATGCAAAAGTCGTTTTCGCTGCAGAGTACTTGAAACTCAATGTGATGTGGTTCTATGTGTATAAAATAGAATGGAATGGAATGAAAGAGGAATGAGCAAGTCATTGATACGTCTCGCTTGCTCGCTCGCAATACATTCACCTTCACATTCACATTCTTACACATACCTTCCACATACTGCTCGAGCAGCAACCGATCATCCTTGAAGAATTGCAGACTCTCCGCCTTTGCAATTCCATAGGCTTCCCTGAGCTCTTGATCGTTGTAGCAGGTGCGCATGCCCTTGCCGCCGCCGCCGGCCGCCGCCTTTAACAGCACCGGATAGTGCAAGTCGTTGCTGGCGTCGTTTATGATACTAAGAGCTTGCTCGAGCGACTGAATGGGATCACCATGACCCGGAATGCAGTTCACGCCCGCTTCCAGTGCTAATTTCTTGGATGTTAGCTTGTCGCCCATTAGTTCCACGGCGCGGGGGCTTGGCCCCAGCCACACTAAATTGGCGTCGATCACGTCCTGCGCAAACGTTGCATTCTCCGACAAAAACCCAAAGCCCGGATGAATGGCCTGCGCGCCAGTATCACGCGCCGCTTGCAGTATGGTTTCCGTCATTAGATAGCTTTCACTCGCCGGTGGCGCTCCAATGCAAACGCTGTTAGTTGCCATGTTGACGTAGGGGGCTTGCGCGTCGGCCGTGCTGTAGACGGCCACCGTGTCAACGCCAAGGCTGTCGCAGGAGCGAATGACGCGCTGGACAATCTCGCCGCGATTCGCAATGAGAATGCAGTCGAATGGGGGTTGATTGTTGTTGTTTACTGTGTTTGATGATGTGTCTAGTGCAGTTGATGCTGCGGACGACTGGTGGAAGCGTGTCAGCAAGCGAGGAAGCAGGAGGCGACTGGACATGCGACGACTGCAATGGCGCAGCATGATTTGATAATCGAATATATGTAAATTGCAGAGTCTTGTAACTTTCTTGTCGCGTCTTGCTCTTTTATATTGTACTTGATTCCTTGCTTGACAAACGAGCGTGACGGAAAGCGAAGCGGTCGAGAGTCCGCGCCAATCTGCACGAGTGTAAAGCGAGCACTTAACAGGAGTATGAACTGCCCTATATGCTATTCCATTCTTCACTTGTTGCATTGTATCTTTTTTGTTTCTCTACCAGCATCAAGTCTCAATGAGCGTGCTTGCTCATTTGAGCTCGACGACTCGTAGCATGCCCTTCGATTCCGACGACCAGTCCTTGTTGGATTCGTGACGCCAGCCAGACTTCCTACTACTTCAAATCGTCACTCTTATACGAAGCGGTAGCTGGTTTACTATAGAGGCTATTAATATACAAAAGACTATTTTACACAAGGGAGCTTTGGAGCATCTCATCGGCTCATTCAAAATATAGCATCTCGTCGGCTCATATAAAATATAGCAGTTCTCAACATTTTCATCAATTCGTTGTGGTTCCGTCGGCAAAGACACACTGGGAAGGATTCGATTGACTGCAACATGAATCATAGGCAACCTGCCTGTAACCCGACGGACAAACGTTTGGATCGTAATCGGAAACGGAACCACTGCAAAAGGTGCCGCTTCCTCCGCCGCATTGAGACGCTTGAATGCGAAAGGATGCGTAGCCAAAGTTGAGAAGCTTAATGTTGGCGCGATCGAAGCGAGGAACGGCGTAGTTGATATTGTCGCGCGTCAGCGTGTTCCACGACGGCACGCCCAGCCAGTTTGGATCTCCCGTCCAGGTGCGAGTGACGAAGAGTCGCATCGTCAAGACGCCGTTCGCGTCAACGTAGTACGTATTGCCGTCACCGTTGCGGACAAGGTCGACCGAGTTGACGGCCGACATGACTTCGCGGCAGGAGATGGAGCCGTCGCGAGGTTTGCACCAGCTCTCGGCGTTGGCTGTCACTGTGAATACTGTGCCGACTGGATAGGCAATGCTCAGCAACAGCATGTTGTTTGGAGCAACCTCAATTTCTGTCATGTTCAAGTCGCGAGGGGCTCCGCCGTTCAGTTTCAAGACCCAGCCGTAGCCTCCGACCATGCCGGTTGTATCCGGATTGGCCGTGACCGGCATGCCTGGACCAGCGCCCGATTGAGATGGACTAAACTTGTATCCCAAATGGCGAAGGTATCCTTGTATAGGACAAGGTCCAGGATCGCCATTGAAGCAGTAGTCAACGTCAGTCCCAGCATGCAACGCTTCGTCCCACGAGAATCGAACACTGGCTAAACCTCGATCCGGTCCATTGTTCTTTTTGATAAAGCTGACTGGACCTTGCTCGTCAAACACAACATCATCATCAACGCCCCACCAATCCTTGACACTGTCAAGACCCGACGCAATGAACGCTGGCTCATTCAAGCCCGACGCTGATCCATCAACGTCAATCCAATTTTGGCAGCGACCGCTGACCGTGTCGTGATCATTGACCGTGTATCGAAACCGCCGACCGCAGTCGGTGAACGTGAGCCCCTTGGTTGCCTGCATCACTTCTGGAATGTTGCTATCCGAGTGAGTGACAAAGCCAAAGGTGGTGGATGTGTCGCTGCATCCCTTGGCAATGTCGGAGCTGTCGCCGCAGCCACGCGTGGATGAAGTGTCATATTGGTCGTAGTCGGTGGATCGATATCCACAATTCTCAAAGACGGCGTTGGAGATAATGTGACTCTGGGTGGTGTCGTACCAGTTGAAGCCACTTCCTTCCAAGTTACCTGCGGATCCTGGCGATGGAATGCCAAGATCTTGGCCAGTGCGGCACGCTGCGTAAAAGTTGTCAAGCCAGAAACCCTTGGAGAGTGCTTCAATCGCCAGCCGCTGGTCATGCGCTTCAAAGCCTTTGACGTTTAGCATGCCGCTCCATGAGTTGAGGCCAACACCAGCAGTGAGAAACGTCTTGGTGTTTGTAATGTTGATTGGTCGATCATTCTCTTCCCTGCACTTGCAGCTGCCTCCAACGCAGTCGTTGTAAATGGCACAAGGCATTCGAGCGCCGCGGCCAAAGTCGACACGGCCTGCGGAATAACGCAGATTGCCATCAGACTTATAGTAAAATGTACCGCCCAAATAAAATCCTGCGGCATGTTTCCACCAGAAGCCAGTCGAATGTGCCGTGTTGCCGTCAATGGTTAGTCCGTTGGCGCTTCCTGGACGCAGCATGACCTTTTTGTGCAGACCAAGCGGCGTGTCAAGTACGGGAAAGGCGAATCCAGCCCAACCACCCGAAGCTGCGTTGCCGATAATGTTGTTGTGCACGTTGGGTATGTAAAAGCCAGATGCCGCCACGTCTGCTGGGTTTGTCAGCTCTACACCAACTGCTGCCGTCTGGTCATAGTCACTTGTGCGCTGACTGGGACCCGTCGGAAGGTCCGGACCAATGGTGTGAATGTGCGCCGCGAGGTTGAAGGAAAGGGTGTTGTCCTCTTCCACGCCATCTTCCAAATAATAGCAATATCCGGTAACGTCAAAGGCTACATTTTCCGAGACTGTCGCCTTGTTGGTACCATGCACGGAAATGCAGCGGTAAAAGGATCGCTGGATGGAAGAGTCGCGAAAATAGCAGGACGGGCAGTCGCCGAGCAAATGGAAATGCATCGGATAACGGCCCAAAACGTTGGTTTGTCCCATGCGATACAATTGAATGCCTTCAACTTGCGCAGTGCCAGTGCCGGTCACCATGACATGCCCACCGTAGCCAGTTTGTTGCCGACCCATGCATGGCGCAGTCATGTTGTAGTAAAAGCTCCACGGGTCGTAGCCGCTTGTACGGCAATTGAGCGGGTCCAAATCGGTCGGCTCCGAGTCGGTCGAAGCACCTTGAATCTTTATGGTGCGCGTAATCAAACCTGCTTCGACTTGGTAATACCGATTGGCGGTATGCTTGTATTGGACTGGCCGCTGCAGATACACCACTGCGCCAACGCCAGTCGGAGGAGTTGTTGCAAGTCGATCCACCGTCACAATTTCATTCTGATGGTAGGAGCGAGAGTCGTAAATGATACTCGTTGTCAAAATTACCTTTTGATTTCGCTCCCAGTTGACGGGCCGCTGCAACAGCAAAACGCTTTCGCCCGCTTGAATCGTCTTGGCGAGACGCGACCAGGTGGAAAAGTAGCGCTTGCCATGCAAACTGAGCGTGCCAGTCACGTAAATGCCCTTGACGGAAGGACTCGGCACTACTTGCACCGCGTTAGTTGGTCGCTTGCCCCAAAGTGTAATTGTTACTGGTGTTTCAATCCGACAGGTTTCGCTACCAATGGTAAGCTTGCCCTTGACAGTCATGCCCTTGGCCATCAAGCTAATTCCGTTAAGATTCTCTCCAATGATCAACTCACTCGAGGCAGGAACCGTAATAATGCCCAGTTTCTCAACCACCTTTTGCAAAACGACCACCTTGGTGTTGATTGGCAGCGTCACGTACGCCCCCGCCTTGGGGATGGTGGCGTTTGGCCAAATGCTGGCATCATGCCAACTCTTTAAGCCAGTCTGCAAATGCGGGCAGTTGGTGCGCGCCGTGTTTTGCACGAGTCTTGGCGTCGGTGGATCGGGCAGTGAAACAACCTTAGAGTTGCTCGTTGTCGTAATATAAGGACCTGGCGGAATGGGTGGCAGCAACGCGCGCGCTTGGCCAACAATATCTGCAGTAGTATCAATACTCGCTTGACACTTGCGTCGACATTGGTCTCGACAAATCTGGCGGAGGCGTTTACCGGATCTTAAATCGAAAAGTGAGCAAAGCTGCCTGGGATTTTGTTGAACTTTGCGGCAGCGGAGGGACTGTTTCGTCGCGTCGACTTGAATGAGGACTCGCTGGTTTGGACTATTGCCGCATGCTTGCGTTGAGTGAAAGATGATTGATAAACAAATGAGGATGAGTGTATGCTGGTGTGTCATTCTAGCCTTGTCGTGGTCCAGTGTGGTCACGCTGAAAATGATGGTGGAAGCTTGACTTGCTTGTATGGCGTGAAGGTTGATCACAGCGGGCTGTCGCTTCGCATGAATTGCGTTTGTGGTTGAATGACACCAACAAAAAATAGTGCTACTAAGAATGACTTGCCGCAAGCGGTCCCGCAATGTGTCTGGGCCTGAGCAATTCCGCGCGGTTTGTGAGTCGAAAGTCTACCCAAATAATCCTGAAGTAGGCTTTGCGTGATCGTAGAATGTCTCATGGCTTCAACAGCTAGCGGGATTATGCTGGATGTTGTTCGCCGCAGTGTTAATGATGCAGTATCTTGGGTCATTGTTGTGAGTAAACATAGGTTTGGGAAAACAGCCACGGCTCACGGGAAGCGTCTTGGGCCGCATTCGTGAACAGCAGTCACGTTTCGTAGCAATGGTGTTAGTTTTAGGGTTCAAGCTAGTGATATCTCGATCTCTAACTCTCTCGTTCAAAATAAGATTCGGCGAGATTCGACCGCGCTGGCGCGCGCTTTTGGAAGTGCGGAGGCAGCGCACCACGAGAATCTTGATCGAGCTGTTTCTGCCGCAGGATCAAAAGGCAGCTTCTTTTTGCAAATTGAAACAGTACATTCTTTCCAACTAATTGCAAAAGAGATGAAGTACGGAGAACATTTAAAGGCGAACATTGCGCCCGAGTACGGACCCGATGTTTACTTGCAGTACGAGACGCTCGATCAAACCATTTCGCAACTGGCAAAGGTCAAGCCGTCGAGGTATGTTTCGTTTGATGTGGTACGGTTAATGCATTAAATGAGTGGATGATATTAATGTCTAATTCATTCTCCTCCTGTTCTCTCCCTTTTCATCATTATCATTTAGCGCCATTGAGAACAATCGCGTCGTGAGCATGACGGCGCCTCCGCAAACCAACGCGCAGGGCCTCGACACGTCGCACGTGGACGTGACGGAGGAACACTTTCTGCGCCTATTAGAGTCGGAAATGATCAAGGTGGAAACGTTTACTTTGGAAAAGGTCACGGAGCTGCGGAACAAGATTTCCGAAACGGAACTCAAAATCAACGATGCCAAGCGATTCCAGCCGGCGCAGGTTTTAGTGGCGGCGGATGAAATTGCCAATGACTTTTTGCGGCTCGAAATGTATGTCAATATCAATTTCATGGGCTTTCACAAAATTCTCAAAAAGCACGACAAGAACCTTCCCAACTTGGCCTGCAAGGCTTTCTACGTCAATCGCTTGCACGCGCAAGCCTGGGTGCGGGGCGACTACTCGGACATTGTCGTGCGACTGTCCAACATTTACGCCACCTGCCGCGAGGATCATGTGGCGCAGGAAGCCGACCAAGCGACGCAGTCCTTTAGCCGCAGCACGAGCAAGTACTGGGTCAAGACGGAGGACGTTTCGCGCGTCAAGTACGCCGTGCTAAGGCACTTGCCAGTGTTTTTGCAGAAAACGTCGACGGGGGAGTCGGATAGTCAGTTTACGAATAGTGTTTATGTTGATAATGATCAGTTGGAGTTGTATCATGGGCGATTGGAAAAGTTGCCGGGAGCGATTGCTTTGAGGTTGCGTTGGTATGGACCGGGTGATCCGGACGTCGTTTTTGTTGAGCGCAAGACGCATAATGATAGTTGGACGGGTGAGGTTTCGGTCAAGGAGCGCTTCATGGTGAGTGCAAGATCATTATTCTTATGAGTTATATTGTGGAAGCTTGAGTATGGGCGCTAACAATTCGACCATTCGTTCCGTCGTCGTTTCGCGCAGATCAAGGAATCGGAAGTCCACCAAGTCTTGACAAACACATATCCGATTGCACAAAAGAAGAAGGAAATGCTTGCCAAGGGCAAGTCGCAAAAGGAAGCTGACGAGTGGGAGACGCTTGTTCGCGAAATTACCCAAGTCTGCGTCTCCAAGCAACTGGTTCCCACCATGCGGACGCAGTGCATGCGCACGGCGTTTCAGATTCCGTTCGATGCTACCGTGCGCGTCTCGCTGGATACGAACCTTTGCATGATTTCGGAACGAGGCTATGACTTGCAGGACATGAAGGTTTGGCATCGCGATCCAGAATGGGTACTGGAGAAGAATGAGATTCATCGCTTTCCGCATGCCGTTTTGGAGATCAAGCTGGAGCTCAAGGGTGATACGATGGTGCCTCCCAAGTGGGTGACGGATCTGCAAAATTCGGGACTCCTTTACGAGTGTCACAAGTATTCCAAGTATGTTCATGGCTGCGCCGTTTTGCTGCCGGAGGATGTGCAGGCAGTGCCATACTGGGTGGATGATGTGAGTTTGCGCCAGTCCATCATTGACTCGGAGGGACAGCGCATTTTGGCGGATGAAAGTGTCGGCGTCGGAGCTGGTGCCAATGAAGTCTACAGTCACTTGTTGCCGTTCGGTTCGACGGTCAATGATCGAAGTCTTATTGCCGTTGGTCGCACGGCTGCCGATAGGGCATCGGCTTCGGGTTTGGTCGGCGAACGGGCTCCTTTGCTGCATGACAACCAAAACGGTGCCAAATTTTACGATGATGAGGACGACTTTTTGGGAGACGAGGAAGAGGAAGATGGTGTTTGCAGCAGTTGGTGCTTCCCTTTTTGTAGCTCCCACAACGAGACCTTGCTTGCTCCCACAGGGGTACAGAAGATTGAACCAAAAGTATTCTTTGCAAACGAGCGTACCTTTCTACATTGGTTGCACCACGCGGTTGTCCTCTCAACGATTGCGGCTGGGGTCCTGGCATTCAGCGACGAGTCCGGAAGCACTTGGGGCGAGTGGTACGCTCTTTGCTTATTGCCCATCTCGCTAGCTTTTTGCATTTATGCTCTCAATACATTTTTATGGAGAAGTGAGCGCATCAAAAACAGAATTCCTACGAGATGGGATGATGTATTTGGCCCCATGGTGCTTGGCTGGTGCCTCTGCGTTGTGCTGGCAGTGAATTTTCTCACAAAGCTAGTGGAGATTGCCAAGCAAGATGCGCCTGGCATTCTTTAGCGCGGATTGACTCAGTATTCTATTTTTCATAGTATTTTCAAACATTTTATGGATTGTTATTGTCGTCTGATACGCTTGATACGCATTTGGCCGACAGCATATGATGCAACGTTATCTGACGCATCTTTATGGCTAAGCTTGGCCTAAATAAGCTTGAATCCATACACACAAGTGAATTATGCGATCGGCGTTAAATCTACACATTAGTTGTAAATTAGTAACCTATTCAGGGCGACTTCGCATGGGCGTCGCAAAGCTGTCAGTGGAACGGCAATGAGTAGGACAACGTACTGTCAGCAGAAAAATTGGCAAGAGGTGCAGTAGCAATTTGTGGCATTTTTATGTGGCGAAAAGGGGCAGGCACGAGACAAAAAAGAAGAATAACTATTTTTCACCGATAGTAGATTTGGTTTCGGCCAACTTGGCAGCGATCCGCTTGCAATAAGCCTTGTGCATCTTCCAATCGGCCTTCTGGCATGTCCTCGAACTGGTAATAAGTGTGAATGCGAATTTGAGATGTTATACGTCGCCCACCATGATATTTTTATTGCGCCATTTAGTACTCACCAATATTGGATGCTGCGACACTGCGTGCATTTCAACAGCTTATGTTGCTCAACATATTGCTCAGCAGATTCACAATTTTCATTGCCACAGCTAAGCGCCAGTTTTCGAGGGTCACAGCCATCAAACATAGTATTGCGCGCCTCTTGCATTGCCTTGTCAGAGTCACATGCGATCCGGCGGATAGGAATCACCAAATTAGGTCGTTTCCACGCACAAACGGCGGCGCGAAAGGACGAGACCGAACCTGCCATGAAAGCTTTTTGAAGAGTTTTAGTCATCCGCCTTCTATCATTCAAGTGCTCGTGAATTCTATGGGCTGTCCCCTCGCTGTCGTCAGCGGTAATAAAAATATTGACTGCGGCAGCGAAGAGGTGCCAAACGTCATTAACAATCTCGGCAGCTGCTCCGTCAGGTAAATCACTCACCCAACCTTGGTACAGTTTTAAGAGACAATCAATCCCTATCCACAGCATTGGTTCATTAATAGCATCATTCAAAGGTAAGCTTTTAAAGATTCGTGAGAATGCCGCAACGAACGCACCTTCACCGTTTGCCCAAGCACGGCCGCTCGTATACGCCCGACCCTGAGCGCAGCGCTCGCAAACCTCGCGGTCCAAAATTTCTGGAAGAAGAGACTTTTCAAACTTGAGACTAACGGGATCATCTTTGCGTTTCTCGGCCTTGTAAAAGTCAGCAACTTGCCCATACAGTAAAGCAGCCTCATGGAACATGGAGCACGCCTCCATGCACGTAGCGACTCTTGTCAGCTGTATGGCCAAGCATCGTTTCGATCTAGTTTGTGAATCCATGTCTGCCAAGATGACTGCAAGATCCAGCGACTCCTCCATACATTCTCGTCCCAAGTAAAGTTCGTTCAGATAGCTGGTCACATAGCGAAAAGTGCTGATTCCAAGCTCGTGGCCGCTCAGTCGACAGATCATGTGAAACACTCGCGCAACCAGAGCACGATTTTGACTTGGTGTGAGCTTTTGAAAACGGGGGTCCGAAAGATCGTCGCTGATTTCGTGACTTAGTGCTTTGCTTCTCTTATCGACCTCTGGACAAAAGGTGACGAGTCCCACTTCTACAAGATTACCGTCCGCTTGCTTCTCAAACAGTGTCGCGACAAACAAGGGCGAGCATGCTTCGAGAGTAAGATCGTCGGGGAAGACATGCATCCATTCAACCACTAGATTGGTACCATGGAATATGTCTCTGTACAGCGATTCACTTGCTGTATCTATGAAGACAGAATCTTCCCTTTGTATTCCTGGAAGCTCTTTAATGGAAGGACGATTCATCTTGCCGTACGGCGTTTCCAAATCCAGTTTAAGAGGTTTTTTCGATGTAGCAAATCCATGACAGGGAAATTTTGTAGCAACAAAATCGCAAATGCTCAGGCGAATAGAAGTCATCATCGTGCGAATCAACTCTAAGTCTTTACCCTGCTTCTTAACAACAAGAGGCTTCCTCTTTCGTATCGGCGAGCTACTATAGGAAAATATCTCGTCAATGACGACGCGATGCCGTGCCGTTTGCTGAGAATCATAATCACAAGCCCAATCCAACATGTACCCATATTTTCCGTCGTGCTCTCCAGCCGTCAGCAAGACATAGTCTCCACGCTGAAGCTGGATTTGAGCAGCATCGCTCATGATGCAATGGTTGATAGATAGTTGTGTAAATTGGTATCAAAATGTCATCAATCTTAGAAAGAAAGGTTGTGACGAATGTCGCTGTCATCTCATCCGTTTCGATCTGTGGAGGAGCATCCTCGCATCGTGTCGCAAAAGTACCAGTACGACGTCAGCTATCGCGCAGCAACAGTTGGCTGTAATAAACAAAACTACATTCCTGAAGGCAGTGGCACCGTCCTATTTACAATACAATGTGTTCGCATACAAGCTTATTTTGCAAGGATGCATCAGCGAAACTTACTGGCACCAGCGACGGTGCAGGTCTTTATTTCGCCTTGAGCAGGAGCCATACTATCTACATAATATCAGTCAACCAAGTTGTCATTCGTCTAAAGCAATGCATTTCTATCTATCATGCTTTTATGGTGAATCAGCATCTCCGTCTTCCTTGCTGCTTGGAGATGATTGACAGTCTACGACAGAACCAAGTATCAGCGCTTGAATCTCGTGAGCAGTGACAAGAGACCCATGCTGATCCGTCGCAACGTTTGCAATTGGAGGCGCAATGCCCAAAGGAAGCCATCGAGTTGTAGCCTTTGGTCCATGCATGCAGTGGCGATCCGCCCAAATCGTCACGTTGCGAAGCAGCGTAGGTAGTGGCATGAGCATGACACCTCCAGCTTGCTTTGCGTTGAATCTATGGTTCACAACGTCCTGTCGACCATCAAGATAGTCCCAAAGCGAGTGCGTTCTCTGTCGAATGCCAGCGACCAGCTCGCGCTCGCGCTCCGTATCGCACAGAAACGTTCCAAAGCGGCACGAGTAGACATGCTCACTCATGACCAGCAGATACTTGGTGTTGAATTCGAAGCATTCCGGATACTGATTTACTAGTTGAAAGACACAATCCAAAAATTGAATGAAAATGGGCGAAATTTGACCTTCATCAACCGCCGGTACGCTCGTGCCATTCGGTCCGCCCGAGTCGCCACGCCCTTCGCCATGAGCGCATCGCGTATGAAACGGATGACCGAAACTCATAAAATCCTTCTCCACCAACGTCGAAAAGCCTTCGCGCGTTCGATAGAATGGATCCAGCATCAACTGCGCAAGCGCTGCCACCTGGCTTGTCCGATCCCATCCATGCGAGCAGTGCAACAAGACTGGATACCGATACACCTGGATCCAAAAAGCAGACTCCCAGGCCGCCGCTAGCAAGAGTCGCACCATGGACGGCCACTTGGTATCTTCGACGAGAGAGTTCCAGTTCAAGTCTGTCGTCGTTGGACTTGTGCACACGGCGCTCAGCTTGTGATACGCGTCGCGCACCTTGTGAATATTGTCAATGCCACAAAACTGAATCGTCGCTCCAGGATAATTGGAAACACTCTCGTATCCATATCCGCCGGTGCGATTCGCCATGGCCGCACTTTTTGGCCGCAAATCCATAATCTTGAGGCAGGGTTGACCAGACCCTGTTTCCAACGAAATGTTATTGCCGGTCAGTGCCTGCATTTGCGCAACATTCAGCAACGGAATGGATCCAGGCGCATGCTGCAGCGCATTGGCACTCGCGGCTGCCTCCAGCACATGCTTCAGCAGCAACTCATCGGCCGGACTGCGATTGCCCTGGAAACCAACCTTTGGCTGCGAGGCGCGCCACAAACTGGCACCGTCAATGCCGCTGCTCCACGTTAGCACGGGCAAGCGATGCTCACTCCGAAAGGCGGCGCACTGCATCAGTAGATTGCGCGCCTGCAGATTGGTTTCCGGATTGAGTGACGCTGGACCCGCCAGTAGCAAGCCAGGATATGATGCGCACAGCTGGTACTGGTGGTTCAGCGTGGGATACACCATCCAGGGATGCTTGCCGGGAGCTAGTTGTCGCTGGAACTCGGACATGGTGAATCTAGCTCGCGTCGGCTCGCATGTCACAATTGGAGTAGTGGATGGACTCGGTGACTGAGCCAGTGGCTGTTGCTGCTGACCAGTTGGTGTCGTTGGATCCGTCACTGCCGCCGGCTGCTGCTGCAGACTCTTCATGACTTCCAGTCGTCGACTCTCAAAGGCAAACAAGTAGCCCAAGTTGCGTCGTCCCGGAAAGGCATAGGTTTGCAGCGCCTGGTGCGCCCGTGTTGTGTCTTGGTAACTTGCCGTGGTGATGCGAAGCACGCGCTGATTGTCCTTGCCGGTCAAGACGTGTCCCATCATGCTGCTGCTGCTGGGTGGTAGATGGCTGTTGCTACTACTATTATTGCCAGACGACGGCGAGCCCATGTTTGTGTTGCTGCTCGTCGAAAAGACACTTCTTTCCACGCGCTCCAAGCTCGAGAGCGGAATCTGCATCAAGAGTTTGGTGGGAGCCTTGGGCCAGCACGAGAAATTCCAGTCGGCTGGTGGTAATGCTGGCTCTTGTCGAGTCAATAATGGAACGATTGTGGCACTACTGTTGCTAGTCGCGTCGCCTTTAACAGAGTCACTTGCGCCACTGCTTGAGTTCGTTGGTAGCTGCTGCTGCTCATCGTAACCAAATATAATGACGCGATAAAATGTCATGGCGCAGCCAATCACCTGCTGCTGCATTCCCATTGCACTCGGATGCGGATGATAGTAGTACGACTGACCGCTCGAGTCGCTCACGTGCAGCAAATGGTTCAGAAACATAATGACCTGCTCACCCTCGAGCAAGTCGACGACATGTTTCAACAACTCGAGCTTTTGCTCCTTGTCCAGTTCGGGTGGCGTGGAGGAAGCAGATGTGTTTATATTTGATGATTGCTGCTGCTGCAACTGCATTTGCTGCTGCATTTGCATTTGCGTATTCATCTGCATGTTATTATGCATCATAACATTATCCTGTGACGATGCCATGTTGCTCGCCGCCTGCTGCGCCAAGTGAAACATTGAAGCTGCCATGCGCTGGGCGTCGCTGCCAAACTTTTGCGCCTGCTGCTTGAGCAGCTGGGAGGCTGGTGGTTGCTGCTGCAGTTCCATGGTGTTGCTAAATGATGATGACGAGTAGGGAGACGTACTTGGTGCAGCGGGAGT
The DNA here is from genome assembly GCA_027923505.1 of Mayamaea pseudoterrestris. Lineage (NCBI taxonomy): Eukaryota > Bacillariophyta > Bacillariophyceae > Sellaphorales > Sellaphoraceae > Mayamaea > Mayamaea pseudoterrestris. The sequence continues at coordinate 171,779 of BROI01000031.1, read as the reverse complement.
GTAGTAAAGGTTTGCTGATGTCGTGTCAACGCGGAGCGGTGGCTGGGAAGCAAGCAGGGAGAGCGGATCGTCGGGTAACTTCTGGCCATTGCTGCCATTGTCGTGCATAGTAGTTTCAGTAGCAGTAGTAGCAGCAGCCGCCGCCGCCAATGGATGAATGCCGGTAGTGCTTGAATCTGCTGCCGCCATGTCGTCGTCGTCATCCACTTCATAGTCGTCATCGTCGTCAATGGTGAAGCTTGCGGCGACGCCACCATCCGTGTGAATGTCAATGTCGTCCATGAGCTGCTGCGCCTCGTCCAGGGCCGATTGAAAGGCGTTGTCGTCGTTGGATGTAGTCGCCATTTCTTTGAAATTGCTGGCAGCGTACGTTTGGAGTGTTGTGAGTTGTGAGTTGTGACTCTTGAAACGAATCCAGATAATGTGACACGGAGAATGAATGAATCAATGCAGAAAGGAACTCGTTTTTAACTTGTCAATCTGCGGCAAGGTTATCAAGTGTAAAGGTACGGCGACGAACGATTCTTCTTTCGACTGCCGTTCGAATGCCCCATGGTGGGATGACCGTTGCACGGAAACCGCGAGTCACACCTATCGCGAACCCTAACTGTGAAAAGATGACGTCACTTGAACCTTAACTACGGCATGAATGACGTCATCCAGAGGCTTCGATCTGCTCGTTCCACCATGGAGGATTGGACGTGCGGTTTGAAGCCACGCGGCCTTTATCACTGCAGCAGCTTGCCTTCTTTTCCCATTCATCATCCAGCATGTCACTCTCTACGTCATTGGCACTGCGCGGTCAGCGACTAGCTCTTGTCGCTGCTGCAAAGTCGTCAAAAACGACAGGCAACTCCTTGACAACACTTCGATCCTTTCACGCTTCCAGCATGACCAAGGGAAACATGACGCCGCCCCTTCCAGCCTTTAAGCGAAGTCCGCCCAAGCAATCGTCGGTATGTCGCGAAATTTATGAACAATGGAAGAAACTGGTTTTGCTAGTTTAATACTGATTTTGCAAAATGGAGCGAACAAAATTGACTCTCGTGTATTGAATTCATTTCCTCACCATTCCTTTCACAACTATTCACACAGCTCATTGAAAACTACGACGCCTTGTGGGACGATGGCGTTGCCCCGGAGCTGGCGCTCGACTTTGACATGCCGAGCGTGAGTTCGGGCGAGGCGCTGCAAACGTGGATGTTGGCGTTTGGAGCCTTTGCCGGCTTGTATGGCGTTCTTTGCTTGGTGAGTAGTGGAGACGATAATCCGGCGTTGAGTCATGCGAGTGATTGGTGAGTAATTATAATATGTTATTGAATGCGAGCTTGACCTTCTCTGCGCATGGTCCGTACACGATGACTGCATTGCATGCTGACACTTGCACCTTCTGTTTCGCTCTCGCAGCGTCGACAAGGACTGGAGCAACCATGAAGCAGCTCCATTAATGTAAATGGTAACAAATAGCGCTATAAATGGGTTAATGAAAGAAAGTAATGCAAGTTATAAGGTCAGACACGAGTGCAACAGTATTATGTGCATGTATTTATGATGTGCGTTTAATCTAAAAGGTAGCGAGAGGAGCGGATGTGGCTTGATTTCCATGGACCGCCTGCCGCAAGCTGCTCTATATCTGCGGCTCTGGAACTGGTTCCACTTGACTCGTCGTCGAAGTAGACTCGCCATTCACTGGCGCTGCTGCACTCGTCATGGAAGCACTGTCAATACCACTCGACTCCTCCACCTTGACCACTAAAACTTCGCCATCACGGTCTCGCTTCACTTGCACTTGGTTCAATCCAGCTAGTGTCAGTGTCGCCGCGTCATTTCTAATCAAGAAACCTTGTATAATGGCATCGCTGAGCGAATCCTCCACGTATCGTTGCACGGCGCGTCGCATGGGCCGCGCGCCAAACTGGTCCGCCTTGGCGCTTCCTTGGCGCACAATTTCTCGTATAATGCATTGGTCCACCTGCAGAATCATGTCTTGCTCGGTGCGTGCGCGTGCAAGTGTCTTTTCAATAATGAGACTTGCAATGGCGTTTAAATCAGATGCGGAGAGTGGCGCAAAGACGATAATTTCGTCAATGCGATTCAATAGCTCGGGTTTCATTTTCGTTTCGAGTTCCTCCTTGACGACTTGAGATAGTTGCGAGTAGAGTGCGCCAGCACCAACGCCGGCGTTTTTCGACGTGCTGGTGGTTGCCGCTCCATTGACAATGCCAGCCGCTTGAATGCTTGCTCGAATGGCATTCAGACCTGAATTAGACGAGTCGGCAGAGTCGGAAGTAGGATTAACTTGCTCATCTTCCTCCATGACGGCCCATAGTCGCTGCAAAAACTTTGAAACAGTAGGACTGCTGCGACTTGCTTCCATCAGGTCCGCTGGAGACCCGTTCATGGCGGTCCGCACCGCATTCATAATCTCGGGATCGGATGCTGCCTCTAACAGCATGGAGGATGCCTTTGGATTGTTTTGCAGTCTCTTGAGGGCATCTTCAGGTGACATTGGCGAGGCGGGTGCTTTTGTTGTAGACGGCGTTTTCAGTGGCGCAGAGGACAGCAGAGCTTGAGCGGACACTGACATGGCTGCAGCCGCTCCTTGAAACTTCTTGGTCTCTTCCAATATTCGCCCACTTCCGACGTTGCTTGTCATTACGAGTATTGTCTGCTTGAAAGAGACAGTCCGGCCCTTGCCATCCGTTAATATGCCGTCTTCCATGATTTGAAGCAGAATGTTCAGCACGTCTTGATGTGCCTTTTCAATCTCATCCTGGTGCAACAATGGCATAAGCAATGTATCAGCGGGGCGGATGACAGAACAAACATTTATCAATACATCCAAATGATCTTACCAGAAGAACTACAGAGTGAGGCGCTCGGCGGACTGCTTCGGTCAGCTGTCCTCCATCGTCGAAACCAATATATCCAGGTGGTGGCCCAGTCAATCGACTAACGGTGTGTTTTTCCATGTACTCGCTCATGTCGATTCGAATCATGTCCTTTTCCGATCCATAATACGTTGCTGCCAACGTTTTGCACAGTTCCGTCTTGCCAGTTCCGGTGGGTCCGCAGAACAAGAATGATGCCACTGGTCGCTTGGGGTCACGCAGTCCGGATCGAGCACGACGAACCGCTCGAGCAACGGCGGAGCATGCCTTTGACTGACCCTTGACCCGCGCTTCCAACTCACCCTCCAGTGACCTCAAGCGGGTCATCTCCGTCGACTCAAGCTTGCCAATAGGGACTCCCGACATTTCACTGATGAGTTCGGCAATGGTATGTTCCGTCACAACTGGCGTTTCCTCGTCGTCAACATTTTCCAACTGCGCAATCGCACCTGCCTCGTCAAGCAAATCCAATGCCTTGTCTGGCAGAAACCGATCAGTGACGTATCGTTCCGACAGCACTGCCGCAGCTTCCAAGGCAGCCGGCGTGAACTTGACCTTGTGATGCTGCGCGTAGTTCTTTTGCACCGCTTATAAAATGCGAATTGTTTGTTCAATCGTCGTCTCCTTGACCATGACTGGCTGCAGTCGGCGTTCCAAAGCTGCATCCTTTTCAATGTACTTGCGATATTCGCTAATGGTGGTTGCGCCAATGAGTTGCAGCTGGCCTCGTGCCAGTGCGGGCTTGAGCATGTTTGCTCCATCCATTCCTCCTTCGGCGGCTCCCGCTCCAACCAAGTTGTGAATCTGATTTGAGCAAGCGAGGAGACATGTTGTAAGAATTAGAAACTTTGACAAACACTATACGCGCTTGACTTTTCATACCTCATCAATGAACAGAATCGTCGGCGGAGCCTTTGGGTCACTCAACTCCTGCAATATGGCTTGCAGGCGCTCCTCAAACTCGCCCCTATACTTTGTACCCGCCACCAGTTGCGAAAGCTCCAAGCTAATTAGTCGATATCCTCGCAGTTTGGCTGGACAAGCCGAAGAATCCTCGTCGACGAGTATTTGCGCAATTCCTTCGACAATGGCCGTTTCTGTGTAGCGAATATATGACAAGCGAGCAAAAATGAGTCCAGCATGGCAACAGCAACAATGTGTGCAATGTTGACAAGTACTCGAGCCAGTCAAGAAAGAGAACAAAGCAACACATTTTGCTTGCTCCCAAGCATTCATTGTCGTTGCGAAACTTGCCATCCAAGTCCAACCCACGACATCGGTTCACACACACTCTCACACACTACTATTACATTAATATACTCACTCCCCACTCCCGGATCACCCAGCAGCACGGCGTTGTTTTTGCGCCGCCGCAGCAACGTTCGGAGACAGGCTCGAATCTCCGTTGATCGTCCGTGCACCGGATCCAGCAAGCCGTCGCGCGCCTGCTCGGTCAAGTCGACGCCGCACTCCGCCAGTGTCGGTGTCTTATTGCTGCCACTAGCGCCAGTGACTAGCTCGCGCTGGTTGTTGTGTGAATGGTCTTGCATGTGCTGGACGAGCGAGTCGCAAATGGTGGCGGCAGATGGAGCGTCTTGGCCCATCATGTGCTGCAGCACGGCCCAGGCGTCGCTCTCCGGATTGCGTATAGCCGCAGCGTCATTATTACTTGTTGTAGCATCATACTCGAGCAGACTGAGAAACAAGTGATGCGTTTCAATCGTCGACGCTGCTGCATCCTTATTGCTGCTCAACTTGGCGGCGCGCTGCAAGCAAACCTTGGCCGACTTGGAAAAGGGTCGATCCTCGTTGGACTTGCGCAACGAAAAACCCATGAGGAAGCCTTCCTGCTGCTGCTGATTGTTATTCTTGTCTTGATTGTACAATATTTGCATACTTTGCTGACACGATCGATAATTCAACTTGTACTGCTGCAGCGTGCGCCGCAAGCTGGGCGTGGGATGGTCCAAGCAGCCGGCCAGCAAGCAGTCGGTGCCAACCGTTGTCGCGTCAAACTTGGTCGCCAGCTCCTGGGCCGTCACCAATCCGGCGATGCAGTCTTCCGACATGCGGTCAAAGACGAACAGTGAAGTGCGGCATGGTTGTCGTTGGTTGAAGGGAAGCTGCAGCAACGACGATCTTGTTGCGAATGAGTCAGACAAATATTGTTCATGTGATTGAAAGAATCTACTTGACTGTCGTCTGGGAGCAAACGCCAGTACCAATAATGGAACTAGCGTCAAGAGGAGAGTAACGCTGCCAACTAGAGAGCATGGACTTGGTCGCGAACTCATGCTTCGATGGATGGAAAGGACGGAGAATGGCTGTCAAAGATGTGACTGCCATGGCGCGCCAAAATTTACGCGACAAGGCACTCGCAGGCGTTCGTTCGGTTGTCGTTTACATGCTGCACGCTATGCTTGAACGCGCTCACAAACTATTGTTTCGCTATCGGATTACACACTACTTATAGTTTCTTCTACACAACGAGCATACTATAGCGACACGGCGCCTATTCAACGAGAGAGCAATACATTGGCTATTGATCAAGTTATAACGTACGTATCCATCCGCGAGCCAATTTCTTCGAGCCAGCCAATCGCCAAAACGTATTGCAACTGCCGATCATTTCACAAGCCATTCGTCTCGAATAAGCAGTGACGACGACAAGACTTGGCTCTCGATGTTGCTTGACGACTGCGTGTTGCTCGGGATGCAGGAATCAACTTCGTCACGTTGAATGAACAGTAGTGCGTCCATGCTATGACTCCGTTCGGTGGCACACGCATGCATCAAACAAAGTGATTTCCATCCGCCAACCCATCAACAGGTCCAACGCACCTCACGCACATGCGGCAATAGTTGCAGCGGTGCAGGAGCAAACAACGAGCCATTTTGAGTATCGACTAATTGCAAGGCAAGAAATCCACGTTGCGACTGATGCCTCGCGCCACGTTGATATTCGCTCACAAAACCAAGATTATCGCCATCAAGGCGTCGACAATGAGCCGCAAAGCTTGTTTATTAGAAAGGCCAGATTGATCCATGGCACAATCCATCAGTGACTTGTGACTAGCGACTTTAGCGCGCCAAGGCTGTTGACCGTTTGGCAATGCACTCGTTGCAGATACAAAGGTCAACGACCATTTCCAAAGGATGTACGTATACAACCCGTTCAATTGCCGGCAGCTCGAATCGAATCGCGTTCGTTCAAAACCAGCGAGAACTATGGTTGCGACATTACATGGCGGCGTGTACTGTACAGCCAAACACCGACAATCCCTGTACTGTAGCAAGCAAGGCAGCCTTGTCGACATTTTCCTTTGTGCGTTTCCGAACGTAACGACGAGAATGCTGTAGTCGTCGCAAAAGGCGCCGCCCCTTGATCTTAAAATAGCGGTAGGTATAAATATGACAGCAGCAGTCACCGACATGACGAGCCGCTTCAGTAGTCATCATGCACGGCAACAACTGTTTCGAGATCCATCGTCACACGGTCACGCAGCCTGTGCAGGAGAGACAATGACAGCAAGTTCGAAATTGATGAAACGCCAATGTTGACAATGCAAACCAAGAACCAAATGGCAGAAGCGACTCAGACACCGTTGACGTCGTCGCTTGAGCGCTACATCGATGCTTTTCCCACGACTGCTGCAACGAACGAAATACATGTGATGCCCGATGCGCGCGTCAACCTTTCACTGCCAAATTATGCGTGCCAATAATCGAAAGCGTTGCTGCTGCTGCTACGTTGACGCTTGCGCATGTGCAAGCGCGTCGCCGTCAGTCGTCGGTCAAAGTTGCAGCTTGCGTCTCGTCCATTCGTTACGCTCCAAAGCTGCTGCAAGTCGGATTCATTTGCTTCATAAAGCCAACAATCACAATCAG